>CM057046.1:47625845-48225845 GCA_029948455.1 Solanum rostratum
CCCTACGAATGCTCAGTGAGGTCAAGGTCATGTGGCACAAGTTGGTCAAGGCCAGCAAAGTGCTCCATAAGGTTTTTCTCCAAGAAACAACGGGTTTTACGCTTTGCATGCTCGCCAGAAGGTTGAGGAGGCTCTAAATATTGTGACTGGTATGTTAAAAGTCTTTGATTTTGATGCTTATGCTTTTCTTGATCTGGGTTCCAATGTATCTTTTGTGACTCCTCTATTGGCTGTTAAGTTTGGTTTGGGTCCCGAAATTTTGAGAGAGCCTTTTCAGTCTACACTCTCGTGGGTGAATCTGTTGTTGCTCACAAAGTTTATCAGGGTGTCCCTATCTCTGGTTTGCGCAAAGTCTTCCCGTGTGATCTTGTGGAACTTGAGATGTTTGATTTTGATGCGATTCTTGGAGTGGATTGTTTGAATGCTTCTTATGCCTCTATAGATTGTACAACCCAGAAAGTCGAGTTTCAAGTTTTTGAGTAAGCCTTTTATTGAATGGAAGGGTAGTGACTCTGTTAATAAAGGTCGGTTTATTCCTACCTTCAGACTTCAAAGATAATCTCAAAGGGGTGTATCTATCATATTGTGACCAAATGTGGAGTCTAACTCTTGAATAAGTCCTTATGGTTAAGGAGTTTTTGAATGTGATTCCCGAAGACTTTCCCGGTGTTCCTTCCAAAAGGAAAGTAGACTTTGGCATAGATCTTCTCCTCAATACTCAACCTATCTATACTTCTCCTTATCATATGGCACCATCTGAGTTGAAGGAGATGAAGGATCCGTTGAAGGATTTGTTGGAGAAGGGCTTTATTAGGCCAACTTTATCTCTATGGGGAGCTCCGGTGTTCTTTGTAAGAAAGAAAGATGGTCTCTTTAGATGTGCATTAATTAGAGAAGATTGAATAAGGAAACAATCACGAATAAGTATATGTTTTGCCAAGGATCGATGACTTGTTTGATCAACTTCAAGGGGACACCCATTTCTCAAAAGACTGAACTCTGCTCCGGTTATACCAGTTGATGGTTAGGGAGTATGATATTCCCAAAACAACGTTTTAGAATTGGTATAGGAACATTGAATTTGTGGTGTTGACATTTGGTTTGACTAATCCTCCAGCCATGTTTATGGATCTTATGAATCAGGTGTTCAATCCTTTCCTTGAAAGTTTTGTGGTTGTCTTCATCGATAATATCCCTATTTATTCCGTAAGTGAGTAGAAGCATGTGGATCATTTGAGGTTGGCTCTTCAGACTTTGAGGAAGAATAAGTTGTATGCTAAGTTTATAAAATTTGAGTTTTGGTTGCGTGAGGTAGTCTTTCTTGGTCATGTGGTATCCGATGATGATATTAAGAATGACTCAAAGAAGACTGAGGTCGTGAATAACTGGCCCAGACAATTGACTCCCTCAGATATTCGAGGTTTTCTTGGGCTGGCTAGTTATTATAAAAGGTTTGTTGAGGGTTTCTCATCTATCATTGACTAAGTTTACTCAAAAGAAGGCCAAGTTTTTGTGGTCATATGAGTATGAGAAAAGGTTTTATACTTTGAAAGATCTGCATACATCAGCCCTTACTTTGACTTTACCGAATGGCGTAGATGGGTTTCTGGTGTATTGTGATGCTTCTCAAACTATGTTGGGTTGTGTACTTATGCAACATGGTAAGGTGATAGCTTATGCATCAAGGCAAGTGAAGGTGCATGAGCATAATTACCCAACTCATGATCTTAAGTTAGCGATGGTGGTGTTTGTCTTGAAGATTTAGAGACACTATTTGTATAGGGTTCATGTTGATGTTTTCACTGACTACAAGAGATTTCAATATGTGATCACTCAAAGGGATCTTAATTTGAGGCAAAGGAGATAGTCGGAACTCTTTAAGTACTATGACATGAGTGTGCAATATCATCCTGGCAAGACAAATGTTGTAGTCGATGTTGTTAGTAGATTATCTATAGGAAGTATGGCTGATGTTGATGAAGGGAAGAAAGAGTTGGCAAAGGATGTTTAATTATTGGCTAGGTTGGGTGTAAGATTGGCCGACTCTGATGATGGTAGTATTCATGTTTAGAATGGGTCGAATCTTCTGCGGTTGTTGATGTAAAGGCTAAGAAAGATCTATATCCGTCATTGGTTGAGTTGAAAAAGTTAGTTGCCGAAAAGAAGATAAAGGTCTTCTCCCAAGGGGTAAATGGTGTATTTTAGTATCAATATCGATTATGTGTTCTTGGTGGATGATCTTAGGACGGTAATCATGAGTGAAGCCTATAACTCTCATTATTCTATTCACTCGGGATCTACTAAGATGTATCGAGATTTGAGGGAAGTGTATTGGTGGAATGGTATGAAGAAGGATAAAGCCAAGTTTGTATCTAAATTCCGTAATTGGTAACAAGTGAAGGTAGAGCACCAAAGGCCTGGTGGTTTGACTCAGGATATTGAAAGTCCTACTTAGAAGTGGGAAGATGTGAACATGGATTTTGTGGTCGGTTTGACTCAAACCTGAAGGCAATTTGACTCGATTTTGGGTTATTGTTGACCAGATGACTAAGTCAGCTTATTTCCTACCGGTCAAGACTATTATGCAAGGTTGTACATCCAAGAGTTTGTAAGGTTGCATGGTGTACCTAGGTCTATCATATCAGATCGTGGCACCTAATGTTTTTCTGACTTTTGGAGGTCGTTTGAAAGAAGACTTGGTAATAAGGTGAAGTTGATTACCATTTTTCATCCTGAAATCGATGAGTAAGCCTAGAAGGCAATTCAATCTTTGGAGGACATGTTGAGAGCTTGTGTGTGGGAATTCAAAGGTAATTGGGATGATCATTTTCCACTCATTGAGTTTGTTTATAATAATAACTTTCATGCTAGCATTGGTATGACACTATTTAAGGCATCATATGGTAGGAAATATAGATCTCCGGTGGAGTGGTTTGAGTTGGAATAGATGTCTTTGATTGGCTCAGATTTGATGTTGGAGGCTATGGAGAAGGTGAAGTTTATTAGAGAAAGGTTAAAGATGGCCCAAAGTCACAAAAAGTCCTATTTGGATTTTTAGGGAAATGGATCTTGAGTTTCATGATGGTGATTGGGTATATGTGAAGGTCACACCTATGAAGGGTGTAATGCATTTGGAAATAACAGAAAGTTAAGTCCGTGATATGTAGCTCCTTATGATATTTTTCATTAGATTGGGAATGTGGCGTATAGGTTTTATTTTCCTCCGAATTTGAGTTCTATTCACCCGAATTTCCATGTATCTATGTTAAGAAAGTTGGTAACCCTATTACTATTGGGCCCTTGGAAGGTGTTGAGGTTGTAGAGAACTTGTTTTATGAGGAAGTTCTGGTTGACAATTTTGATAGACAAGTGAAGCGGCTTTGTAACGAGGATGCGGCTTCGGTTAAGGTACTTTGGAGAAACCAACATGTGGAGAGTGCTATATGGGAGGCAGAGTTTGATATGATGAAACGATATTCCCATCTTTTCCAATCTACTCAAGCCTAAGGTATTAGGTTTTTCCTTCTTTGTGTGCTCCTAATACTTTCACTCTTGAACTTCATGACATGGGATCAAAACATGTGCCCCAAAAAAATTTTATGATGTTTTGAATGATTTGAATACATTTTAATATGAGTTTTAATGACTTTATGATTTTCAAGTAATGAAATATGCATTGTATCTTGTGTTTGAATATTTAATGTTCTAAGTCAAGCCTTTCAAGTTTTGTTCTAGCGCATTCGAGGATGAACATGGTAAAGAGTGGAGACACAATTATTAGCTATGTTGGAGTTGGTAAGTGCCTTTATGATCCAAGGAAGAACCTAGATTTCATGCCAAGTAATAGGAAATCAAGTAGCCTTACATACCTCGCTGTACTATGTCATTATTACCTCGGAGTAGTATCCTTTTCCTCCAAATACTTATCTACAACATAGTAGGTGCTAAAACTAGTATTAGCAGCTAATAAACACATCTTGGCAGTCCAATTTCATAAAAACAAACACTTGGGTAGCAAGCTTTTAACTATCAGTCCATAAATATTCTTTCAACCTTTCCACTTCTAATCATATTTTTGTTTAGCATACATTGTCATAAACATGTTACATCCAGCTTGTTTTAGTCACATAACAGCCCTACGACAGCTCATCAAGTACAACATACAATAACTCATGAGAGGCAACCCATGAGTAGTCAACATACAACAACAAGCACGTCGAGCCATGGCGTTAAACCAAGCGCTTAATGGGAGGCAACCCATCAATCAAAAAAAAAGAAATCTATTTATGTTTGTCTTACGCTTTACATTGGCTTGTATTTTTGTCTCAGGGAAGGATGAACATGGTGAAGAGAGGCATGATCAGGCACGCAGGCGAAGGGAGTGACAAAATTGACCAAAATTTGCAAAAGGGGCATCACACGGGCGCGTACACGGCCTGTGCACACTCAGACGGACCGTGTAATGGTCCGTTCGGCGTGTCCCACCAGGTAAGTGCACCCCAGCCGCCAAGGCAGATCACACGGTCCGTCTACATGGTCCGTGTGCGTTCGAACGGACCGTTTATCAAACCGTTTGAGCGTGTTCCTCGGGAAGAGTCATGCGTGCCGACATGATACGCTACACGGACCATGCCACGTGGCACGGCCCGTTTGCCGGGGCATCTTGGGTCGCATGTGAACGGGTATATATACCCTCTTCCCCACTTTTACTTTCACACTCTCTCTCTCTCTTAATCACCCCACACGACTCCTCCTCTCTTCCTCACACCACAAAATTTTCATCTCTTCTTACACGATTTGTGCAACCCGCTCACGATCCATAACACTTCCCTTAGGCAATTTTCGAGTCAAAGTTCTACTCTCCTCTCTCAAGTAAGTTTTTGTTTTGGTTTAGTTTGCTCTTTGGTTGTAGTTTAAATTTTTCTTCTAGTTTTGGTCCAATGTGTGATTTTATGCGTGTATTTGGTTGATTGCAAAATCTACGACACTATTGGGTACGGATTCTTGAAGATTTGGTGCTAGGTTACCCCAAATCACCATTGTTGACATCTTGAACTCTTGCATATAGGGATTTTGTGCTTTTAAGGTCCTAGAATTGGATTAATGATGTATGATGTGTGGTAAGTATAAGATAATGGCCGATCTTGGGTTTGAATGCAATATCTCATGTATGAACGTGGATTCTAGGACGTTGGGGCTGACTGGGGACGACGGACCATGTCACGGCACCTTACACAGTCCGTGTGTCATTACACGGGCCGTGTAGTGGGCCGTATGGACCAAGTCCCGCATCCGCGCCAAGGCACGCCACACGGTCCGTTCGCATGGACCGTCTGACCCTACACGGGCCGTGCGGCTGCCCGTCCCAGACCCCTTGAACACTGCCACGCCTATGGCCCCTTACACGGGTCTTTTCACGGACCGTGTACTGTTACACGGCCCGTTTAAGGCCCCCTGTGTCACCATATTATCCTTTTACGTGCTTGATTGTATTAATCCTCGTTGATTCTAATATGCATTCTAGTGCAAACTTCCCTATGATAGACCGGGTGACGCCACTTTTAAGGGTTTTTGTCACTTTACTAACACAGGGGAAGTTTGAGTACCCATTTGTGTGTCGTCCTACGCATTCTGATGTGCCTAACTTTTTATTCGTTATGGTGTCGCAGGTTAATATGGGCCCCCGTCTAAGATCCCGCCTGCCTAGGGACGAGCATGAGTCACATCTCTGGGACTCGATCACTGAATCCTCAAGTCAACACCAGGGGAGTGACTCAGGTGATTACTCCTCAGGCGGGTCAGCTGTACAAATCACCGGCAATGTCTCCCCCCACTCCCCTCGCACTACCCCTTCACGTGCAGTGAGACTCCATATAACTCCCAGTCTGAGGAGGGAGTTCCGGAGGTGGGAGTGTAGGGGGAGGATGCAGCCCCAGAACAAGAGGACGAGGCTGGCACTCCAGACACCGCGGAGCACAATGCTGGGGGTAAGAATGACATCCTGATCCTCCATGATAGCGACGATGAGGCTACTCACCAGGCGGTTGCTCGGACTTTTGACCCGGAAACCGCCAAGTGGCTTCTAGTCTTCTTGCGCAGACGGTGGACAGTCCCCAGGGTGAAGGAAATCTATATGAATGGTATTACTAAAGGCTCCGGGGGTTATCAGGGGAGGCCGATCATTCCGAAGATACGAGTCCTCATCGACAAACTGGATGCCATCCCGGAGATACGTAATGCATTTGAGGCATACCAGTTCGGGTGGATGGCAAGCCCTCCCAAATATTATGGGCCTGATATGATTGCGGAATTCTACTACAGTTACGCCGCCAGCCTGCTTGCCTCCATCGAAGGTAACCTGTCCAGAAGAGTAAAGAAGCGGCTAGCAGCTAAGTTGTCCCACCGGGACTATGTTACCATTCGGGAAACTCAGGTGGATATTTCGGCAGACACAATCAACAGGTTCTTATTTGGCCCAGACTACCGTGCCCCACCAGATGGGTTATTTATTACTAGGTATGCGAGTATCACTGATGAGGTCCGGATGTCTGACCCCTCTGAACGGGCCACTGAGTTAAAGTGGGTTGCGGAGCAGATTGTGCTCCAAGGAGCGGAGGCAGCCTGGGTGACAAATCCCAAAATTCCCATTACCAAGGCCTCACTCGTGTTTGTTGCCAAGTTCTGGTAGTCTGTGGTGCGGGTCCGACCACGACCCACAGTGAATGACAACATGCTCCAACTCTCTCATGCTTCATTGGTAGCGTGTTTGGTAGACCGATATGGTATTAATGTAGGTCGTATCATTGCCATGGAGATCAAGGACCGCGCCCTATCGAAAAGAGCAGGTATGTCATTCCCTTGCCTGATTCGGACACTTTGCAGGCAGGCACGTGTCCCCACCACCCACTTCCTAGATCGAAAGATGGCTCCAATGGGCGTGGTGAACATTGCTATGATCAAGGACATTGATAACCCATTGTACCATAGTAAAGCACGCCGGCTTGGGCTACCTACACAGCTTCCTCTGGCTCCTCCTCAGCAACCCTTGCCATTTGAGGAGCACACTACGGCCCCACAGCCCGGCACGGCTTCTGAGCAGCCCGGGGTAGTGGCACAGCACCCCAGATGCATCAGGGGTACACTTATATCCCCTATGATTTTCTAGCCTGAATGGTGACAGAACTGCGATAGACACGGGCAATTGTCGACCAAATGGTGGTCCGGGTTTCTCAAGTGGTGCAGGCTAATGTTCAGCAGGCTGAAGACCGCCTCCGCGAAGACCTATTGGGCCAAATACAGAGTTTGCAGGAATAGGTCAACACTTTGGAGGGCTACTTTCAAAGCATGTTTGGAAGTATGTCCGGTGATGAGATGGCGCATTTGGTGCAGATTATGCAAGACATGAAAGAGAAAATTGCAGAGCTGACAGCCCGGTATAACAGCACGGTGCCAGCTCGGGCTCCACCGCCTAATTCATTGCTGTCACTGTTCACTGCCCCGGTGGGGCCGAGCCTAACTGAGGGTTGGGGCGTGCCACTCGTACCAGCTGTTGCCCAGGTACCTCCTCCAGAGGCTTCCGGTCATAAGGATAAAGGTAAGTGCCGCAGCCAGCGCAATAGCCTTCCGGAAGACCCGCAGCGTGAGGAAGCACGAAGACTGCGGAAGGCATTGAGAGCCCAGCATCGAGAAGCTGCAGCCCAGGAGGAGCGGGAGCGACTAGCTTATAAGGCTGCATGGACAGGTGCTTTTAGGAGTGCTGTCGGACCTAATGCTGATGTGGCCGACACAAACCCACCAGCCGGGGCGGGCCATGACGACCCGCCTGACGCCTAGGGCGTCTCAAGTATGTTCTACTCCCATTTTTGCTTTAGTATTTGTCATGGCGCAATGAGGACATTGCACTATATTTTGCTGGGGGTGGGCATCCTACAATGACGAGTTTTTCTTGCCATGTTTCTTTTCTTTGAAGGTGTAGTATCTAGTAGAACTGGCATGTTTAGGGTTTGTTTTGTTTGTTTTGTTTGTGTAAAGATAAGTGTTTATAAGAGTCTATAGTAACCCCATTTTTAAAAAAAATATATATGTAAAGATATGTTTAACTTGTATGTGCGTGCATCCCATACTGACTGATTTTGTGATCCTTGTAAAGCACCGTGTATATTGTCTAGTTGGCATCTTGAATAATGAAGCATGACTATATTGGTTAGTGCTGAATAGTGGGGTATATGTGCCATGTGTGTGGGAGTTTACTTGCTTAAATTCGATTGACGCACTTGTAAGCTAGAACTTTCCTAGTTGGTCCCCCTAAAACAATTGAATGAGTGGATTAGGATAGGATCTTAGGCCATTTTTTTTGAGAAGTCACTAAGCTTGAAACGAATCAACCAAATAAAGTTTCTCCCTTTGAACCAAATGATTGAGCCTTAATAGACCTTTTCTTTCTTATTACCTAATTCACAATCCCAATCTATCTGCAGACCTGTACTCAGGCCCTGGTCCCTTTAAGGACATCGTGAACCTCAACCCAGGCCAAAGGCCTAAGTTGAGGGTGGCTTATACTAGCTCTGGTCCTTGAAAAGACATTGTGAACCTCTACTCAGACCAAAATCCTAAGTTGAGGGTGGCTATTGTAAGAGAGGCAGAATAATAAGAAGGGGAAGGAGTCAAGTAATGAGAAGAAAAGCTGGATTGTGATCGTATAAAAAAAGAGAAAAAAAGGGGGAGTTTGGGGCGTGTGAATGAATGAACGAAAAAGGTAACCACTCCCATCCGCAAATAAAATTGGTAAAACGGGGGAAATAAAGAGTTTGGGGGCCGAAAGTAGATGCTGAGTCAAAGCAGGGTCTTGGAACTAAACGTTAGTCACTTTGATCCTAAATGTACCTCACCCAAGCCCGAGCCTATGTTACAAGCCGCAAAAGCCCTAAAGTGATCCTAGAAAGGTCATTCAAGAGTCAAGGTGGTGAAAATAAAGGCAAGCATATGGTCTATACTTGTGTGTTGGTTGAAAATCTTTTTGAGTGTGAATGTCTACATTCCAGTCTTTGTACTACATTTATACATTGTGTCTGAGACTTCTTTGTATTGAGGGGCACTATCACCGCGTTATTTGGTTGCTATACTAACTGGTTCATCTTTATTCTCAGACTTATTTCGGGCCAATGGGATATAGTGTAGTGCTTAGTTTGATCTGATGAGGGTCTGTTGGAGTGTGAACACATTGCAAGTATACTTTTTAAGCATGAGTTTGATGATTAAGGGGTCGCTATTTACTTCTTCTTAAGCGCTTGTCTTTGCGTGTCGTTATGTGTTGTTTTTGGTCATCACTTGAGGACAAGCAATGGTTCTAAGTTGAGGGCGTTAATGAGTCATGAAAATACGACTTTTACGACGCTTAAGACATAGAATTATTGTGCGTTCTTAAGCACTTTTGTTAGTTTAATAGGTGTGTTTTCATACTGTGTAGGAAAATAACGAAGGCATGGATTGCTGAGGGAATTGCAAGGAATGAGTGGAAAATAAGGCATAGTGAAGGACCACAGAAGGTCTACATGGGCCGTGTCACGCTACAAGGTCCGTGTGACCAACCGTGGCACCACACTTGGTGAAAATAGAGTAAAAAAATGGAAGACACACGTCACTCGCACGGACGGGTACATGGACCATCTGCCTTCAGACGGGCCGTGTCACGCGCCATGTGAGTGACGTGAACTCGAAGGGGCCTCATCGAAAATCAAAGAATTTGTGCAAGTGGAGTCACACGGACAGGTAAACAGACCGTCTACCTTCAGACAGGCCGTGTCATGTGCCGTGTGAGTGACGTGAACTCAAAGGGACCTCATCGAAAATCAAACAATTTGTGCAAGTAGAGCCGCACGGATAGACAAACGGCCCGTCAAACGCAACACGGCCATGTCACGGCTCGTGAAGATACAGTAGATAGAGGCAGACGGACTATTTGATGGGTCGTCTGACCTCAGACGGTCCGTGTAATGGACCATGTCCGTGCCGAAAGTTATTTTTCCTAAATTGTATCGGATTTGTTTTACCTGGTATAAATAGTATGTTATTGTATTTCATTAGGATGTTCTTGTTAACGGTAGAAACAATAGAGTAATAGCAAAAACAATAGTTTGACTTTGTAATACGTTTGATTTGTGATTGTGATCATCGTTCGAAGATTATAACACGGATTCTTGTTCCTTCAATTGTAAGTCAATCATTATGCTTTCATCCTATTGTTGTGGGCAAATTATCACTAATATGCTAGGCTAAACCCACAACTAGGGTTGTGGGAACCATGATGATTCAATAAGATAACACAAACTGAGGGTAAATTCGTGAGAATGATTATTGCATGTATTATTAAATTCTTCTTTCTAACTTCTCCTTAATGAGTCAACGCATTAGGGTAAGCCTGTATTCGCTACATGCCCGAGAGGGATGTAGTGATTGGGAAAAGAGTTTAACAACGGAAATTAGGGGTTATGAACCTAGTCTAAGTGCCTGAGACTGAAAGGTGAGGGTACTCTGAGATCAAAAACAAAGTTTAGAATTGCATACACTCTGAGACCGAAAGGAGATGAGTGAAATATAACTAGGAAGGACTGAAAGGTGAACTAGGGATTAGCTAAGTTGTTGGATCTTGCATGCACCATTAAGAACAAGTTTACCAAACTAGTTTAGTTATCGTATTAGATGTCATGGGGAACACAACCCTAGCTTTTGTCTATCTGTTTGAAAACTAGAACAACGTCTTTATTAGTTACATTACACAAGGATTTAAATTAAACAACTCAACCCCCCATTTACATTATGTATTTTTATCTTGGGAATAGTATTTACATTTGAAAGTTCGTACTAATAGATCCATTCTTACGTGTTCCCTGTGGGATCGACCTCAACTCTGGTTGAATTCTATATTTGACTAACAACCGCTTTACTCTTCTATTCGGAGTGTAATTTGGGCGTATCAATTGGCTAGGTTGGGTGTAAGGTTGGCCGACTCTGATGATGGTAGTATTCATATTCAGAATGGTCGAGTCTTCCGTGGTTGTTGATGTAAAGGCTAAGCAAGATTTAAATCCGTCATTGGTTGAGTTGAAGAAGTTAGTTGCCGAAAAGAAGATAAAGGTCTTCTCCCAAGGGGTAGATGGTGTATTTTAGTATCAAGATCAATTATGTGTTCTTGGTGGATGATCTTAGGACGGTAATCATGAGTGAAGCCCATAACTCTCATTATTCTATTCACTCGGGATCTACTAAGATGTATAGAGATTTGAGGGAAGTGTATTGGAGGAATGGTATGAAGAAGGATATAGCCAAGTTTGTATCTAAATTCCGTAATTGATAACAAGTGAAGGTAGAGCACCAAAGGCCTGGTGGTTTGACTCAAGATATTGAAAGTCCTACATAGAAGTGGGAAGATGTGAACATGGATTTTGTGGTCGGTTAGCCTCAATCCTGAAGGCAATTTGACTCAATTTGGGTTATTGTTGACCAGATGACTAAGTCAGCTTATTTCCTACTGGTCAAGACTACATTTAGTGTCGATTATTATCCAAGGTTGTACATCCAAGAGTTTGTAAGGTTGCATGGTGTGCCTAGGTCTATCATATCAGATCGTGGCACCTAATGTTTTTCTGACTTTTGGAGGTCGTTTCAAAGAAGACTTGGTAATAAGGTGAAGTTGATTACCGTTTTTCATCCTGAAATCGATGAATAAGCCTAGAAGACAATTCAATCTTTGGAGGATATGTTGAGAGCTTGTGTGTTGGAATCTAAAGGTAATTGGGATGATCATCTTCCACTCATTGAGTTTGTTTATAATAATAGCTTTCATGCTAGCATTGGTATGACATTGTTTAAGACATCATATGGTAGGAAATATAGATCTCCCGTGGAGTGGTTTGAGTTGGACTAGATGTCTATGGTAGGAAATATAGATCTCCAGTGGAGTGGTTTGAGTTGGAATAGATGTCATTGATTGGCTCAGATTTGATGTTGGAGGCTATGGAGAAGGTGAAGTTTATTAGAGAAAGGTTAAAGACAGCCCAAAGTCGCAAAAAGTCCTATTTGGATGTTTAGGGAAAGGGATCTTGGGTTTCATGATGGTGATTGGGTGTATGTGAAGGTCACACCTATGAAGGGTGTAATGCAGTTGGAAATAACGGAAAGTTAAGTCCCTGGTATGTAGCTCCTTATGATATTGTTCATTAGATTAGGAATGTGGCGTATAGGTTTTATTTTCCTCCGAATTTGAGTTCTATTCACCTGGATTTCCATGTATCTATGGTGAGAAAGTTAATTGGTGACCCTATTACTATTGGGCCCTTGGAAGGTATTGAGGTTGTGGAGAACTTGTTTTATGAGGAAGTTCTGGTTGACAATGTTGATAGACAAGTGAAGTGGCTTTGTAACGAGGATGCGGCTTCGGTTAAGGTACTTTGGAGAAACCAACATGTGGAGAGTGCTACTGGGAGGCAGAGTTTGATATGATGAAATGATATTCCCATCTTTTCCAATCTACTCAAGCCTAAGGTATTAGGTTTTTCCTTTTTTGTGTGGTCCTAATACTTTCACTCTTGAACTTCATGACATGGGATCCAAACATGTGCCCCAAAAAAACTTATGATGTTTTGAATGATTTGAATACATTTTAATATGAGTTTTAATGACTTTATGATTTTCAAGTAATGAAATATGCATTGTCTCTTGTGCTTGAATATTTCATGTTCTAAGTCAAGCCTTTCAAATTTTGTTCTAGCACATTCGAGGATGAACATGATAAAGAGTGGAGACACAATTATTAGCTATGTCGGAGTTGGTAAGTGCCTTTATGTGCCAAGGAAGAACCTAGATTTCATGCCAAGTAATAGGAAATCAAGTAGCCTTACATACCTCGTTGTACTATGTCATTATTACCTCGGAGTAGTATCCTTTTCCTCCAAATACTTATCTACAATATAGTAGGTGCTAAAACTAGTATTAGCAGCTAATAAACACATCTTGGCAGTCCAATTTCATAATAACAAACACTTGGGCAGTAACCTTTTAACTATCAATCCACGAATATTCTTTCAACCATTCCACTTCTAATCATATTTTTGTTTAGCATACATTTTCATATACATGTTACATCCAGCCTGTTTTAGTCACATAATAGGCCTACGACAGCTCATCAAGTACAACATACAACAACTCTACAAAACATGCAAGTAGGCAACGTAACATTACGTCCTTTCGCTACATTTCGGCGTCAACCATTCCAAATCTATTTCAACCTCAACCAAACTGTTCTGAACTTATTTACATATAAGGGCAGTCTTAAAACATTCCAAAAATAGTCCCAAAGTATATGGAAAACGTGAGACAACAATCACCAATTATCCGTCCACAAGTTCTTACTAAGAGCATCATTAAGATCCCATACAAGAACTCATTTTTGCGGAAGATAAAAATGGTGCAGTAGCCTTCTTTCATCACTACAAAACCAATCCTTGTTAAAAAATGAATATTACTTCATCATCCAGCCAACCAACAAGAGAAAAGCCTTTTAATAAACAAGAAAAGTGTACAACAATCTTTAGAAAACATGCTGTCAAATATTCCTGCACAAGTACAACCAGCATACTCCTCATGTTTTTCATGGAAAATTTATACTAAATCATAGGTATTTTTACTTACCTTTGCCCTCAAGGATTAGGTTCTCTTCAAGAACCCTAAAAGTGTGCCTTGGCTGCTTTACAAAGTGAAGAGAGAGCAAGGATAAACTTTAAAAGAAATCTGATTTTTGGCTAAGTAAAAATGACTTAGAATTGCTGGATTTTAACCCCTTTTAAAGGTCCACTTTTGGCTGACTTTCTTTTACATTTTCAAGCCTTATTCTATTAAGGTGGTGATGCAGCAACTTAGACCTTTCACTTGGGCCTTATTGGGCTTCAATTGGATGGGCTTTGCTGCAAATATTTCTCTTTTACTTTCACTTAGTTTGGGCCATATTTGTAGGATTGGGTTGTGAATGTAAGTTTGCCCTTTTCCTAACCATCTTGGGCTGCAAATATTGTCCATTTATGATGCTAAACCATGGTCCCAAATTACACCCTTAACTCGGGGTTTATTCTTTATCGGACTTAAACAAATTTGGTGTTGTGCCTTGTCTCCGTCTACCTAGCCTATTAAAGCTAAGCACATAGGTGACTCACCTGCTAGCTTCATAATTCAAAAAAGCACCTCACTTCTTCCACTTCATTTGACGCCACTGCCTCCTCAATTTGACTTAAAACGTTTATAAACTCGGTCCTCTTGAGCGTTAGATATACATATAGCCCTCTAATCTGAAATTCAAGCACTCTTAAAAATGTGTGCTGATTTGACCCTACCATATCATGTTTCATATGCATAGGACTAGTACATGTAAGATGTGGGGTGTTACATCCTCCCACCTCCCGGAACATTCGTCCCCAAATGTTAACATAAATGGGATAGGTCATATAAGTTTAAACTTTCATGTAAACAAACTTTTCACAACATAATAAGAATTCAAATTCACGAACCTACAAATTTCTCAACTCTGCATCTTGGACTTCCTCTGTAGCTTAAAGTAAATAAGGGCATTTAGATCTCATTGCTCCCTCAGCCTCCCATGTTATCTCTTCTACTTGATGGTTCCTCCATAGTACCTTTACTGAAGGTATTTCCTTATTCCTTAGCTTTCTAACCTGACAATCTAGGATAGCAATAGGTACCTCTTCATAGGTGAGATCTTATGTAACCTGCATATCTTCGATTGGAGTGATACGAGATGGGTCACCTATGCATTTTCGAAGCATTGAGACATGAAAAACTGGATGAACCATTGAAAGCTCCTGGGGTAGCTCTAATTCATACGCAACCTATCCAAACCTTTTGATAATCTTTTATAGCCCTATATAACGTGGGCTTAGTTTTCCTTTCTTACCGAATCTCATAACTCCTTTCATTGGGGACACCTTTAAGAATACCCAATCTCCGACTGAGAATTCTAGTCCTCTCCTTCTAGCATCTGCATATGATTTGTGAAGACTTTGGGCCATTTTTAGCCGCTGTCGTATTACCTTGACCTTTACCATGGCTTGTTGGACTAGATCTAGACAAAGCAAGGTGGTTTCACCCACTTCAAACCATCCTATTGGTTAGCTACATTTCCTTCCATACAAAGGTTCATAAGGTGCCATATTGATGCTTGAATGGTAGCTATTATTATAGGCAAATTCAATAAGTGAAAAATGGTCCACCCAATTACCTTTGAAGTCCAATGCACAAGCCCACAACATATCTTCAAGTGTTTGAATAGTGCATTCTGCTTGACCATCTGCCTAAGGGTGGAAAGTTGTACTTAAATTCACTTGTGTCCCTAAGCTCCTTTGGAAGGATTTCCAAAACTTTGCACTGAATTGAGCTCCCCGATCAGATATAATGGAGATTGGGACCCCATGTAGCCTAACTATCTCTTTGAGGTATAACTTTGCATACTCTTTAGTTGTATATTCACTCTTAATTGGCAAGAAGTGTGCTGACTTTGTGAGCCTATTAACTATTACCCATATGGAGTCAAACTTCTGAAATGAGTGAGGCAACCCAGTAACAAAACCCATATTAATTATATCCCACTTCCACGTTGGAAGCTCTATACATTGCATATAACTTCCCACCTTCTGGTGCTCTACCTTAACTTGTTGGAAATTAGTACATTGACCCACAAATTTTGCAAGGTCCTTTTTCATGCCTCCCCACCAAAACATTCCCTTCATGTCATGATACATCTTAGTTGATCCTGGATGGATGGTATATCTTGAATGATGGGCTTCTTCCATTATCTTCCTTCTTAGTCCATTAATATTAGGAACACATAATCTATTTTGGTAATAAAGTACTCCATTTTGTGCAAGATCAAAGCTTTTCATCGGACCTTAACCCACCTTCTCCTTACGTCGTCGTAGAATAGGATCCTTGAATTGCTTTTCTCTTACCTCCATTACCAATGAAGACTCTGCAGCATTATGCATAACAACCCCTTCTTTTGGAGTTTCAATGAGGCGAACTCCCAAATTGGCTAGTTGACGTAGATCCTTAGCCACTACTTGACTTACCACAGTCTGATCACCAGTATTCACAATTACCTTACGACTCAGAGCATTGGCTACCATATTTTCTTTCCCTGGATGGTATAGTATATCAATGTCATAATCCTTTAATAGCTCTAACCATCTCCCCTGTCTTAAATTTAGGTGTTTCTGTTTAAATATGTACTGTAGGCTCTTATGATCAGTCTGTATGTCAACATGAACCCCATACAAATAGTGGCGCCATATTTTCAAGGCAAACACAACAGTTGCTAGCTCAAGGTCATGTGTTGGGTAGTTTTTCTCATGCGGTCGTAGTTGTCTCGAGGCATAAGAAATTACCCTACCATGTTGTGTCAGTACACACTCTAAGCCAACCCCTGAAGCATCACAATACACCGCATACCCCTTTGTGCCTTCTGGAAGCACTAGCGCAGGTGCAGAAGTTAGCCTGCTTTACAACTCTTGGAAGCTCCTTTCACATGCATCATTCCATTGAAACTTGGTCGCTGTATGTGTCAACTTTGTTAGAGGTGCAGAAATAGAAGAAAGACCCTCAACAAACCTTCTATAATAACCGGCCAACCTAGGAAACTTCGAACTTTTGTGGGTGTTGTTGGCCTTGGCTAATCTTTCACTGATACTATCTTTTGTGAATCAACCTTTATTCCTTCATTAGATACAATATGACCCAAGAATGCCACAGATTTTAACCAAAATTCACATCTGGAAAACTTGGCGTACAATTGTCGATAATGAAGAACTGGTAATATTTGTCGTAAGTGATTTGCATGGTCCTCTTCTGATCTTGAATATACTAGAATATCATCTATAAATACTATCATAAACACATCCAAGAATGGCTTGAATACCCTGTTCATTAAATCCATAAAAACTGCTAGTGTATTTGTCAGCCCAAATGACATAACAAGAAAGTCAAAGTGACCATAGCGTGTCCTAAAGGTTGTCTTGGGTATATCTTTCTCCTTCACCCTCACTTGGTGATAACCTAATCTCAAATCAATTTTCGAAAAGCATTTGGCACCCTGTAACTGATCAAATAAATCATCAATCCTAGGGAGGGGGTATTTGTTCTTAATTGTCACCCTATTCAATTGCCGGTAGTCAATACACATTCTCAAGGTGCTATCCTTTTTACGTACAAATAATACTGGCACACCCAAAGGGGACACACTAGGTCTTATAAAACCCTTCTCTAGCAAGTCTTTTAATTGCTCCTTTAATTCATGTAATTCTACTGGGGCCATTCTATATGGAGGGATAGAAATAGGTTGAGTGCCTGGAAGTAAGTCAATACCAAAATCTACTTCTCGTTCTGGAGGTAAACCTGGAAGCTCTTCAGGAAACACATCAGCAAATTCATTCACTATTGGAATAGATTAAAGAGTTGGTGATTCTGCCTCCATATCCCTCACTTTAACTAGATGACATACATATCCCTTTCATATCATCTTCCTTGCCTTAAAATAAGGAAAAACAACTTACCCTTTGGTGCCCCAACACTACCTTCCCATTCAAGGACTGCCTCATTTGGAAAGTGGAAATATACCTTCTTAGTTCGGCAATCCACAGTGGCATAGCAAGAAGCTAACCAATCCATACCCATTATAACATCAAATTCTACTATTTTCGAGATGAAGAAATACAGAACCAGAGGAACAATCAGAGTTGTAAAACCCGAATTCCTTAGCAACTCCTGCAGTTGGAATTAGGCTAACCTTACGAGTTACGATTCTCAAACTGACCTTAAATCTTCTCACATTCCTTACTATCAATGCCAAAACAGGCTACCTAATACATATTCACCATTTCCATTTCAACTTGTTTGTTTTACTTTCCGTAGTCGTGATAAGGACTCATCTGGAACCTCACTTTTGTTAGGCCTAGCTCGTGATTGACTCGTCCCTTCTCTAAAATCTATCAGCTTACCGATACTTCTTCTACTTGTGGCAGGCATCTTTTGCTATGTATAAACACAAACAATTTAGGGGTTAGATATAATCCACCTATGATAATGGCTCTATCGCACGATCTAGAGAATGAAAAGAAAGTGATAACTGCTAAATGTCCTTTAGCCTCAGGTTTACAAATGTGGTGCACAACACATCCATAAATGAGACTCTACATAGACACGGCTTTGTAGACTTCCTAGGATGACCTGCTCTGATACCACTTTTGTCACACCGAAAGTCCCTTTAAGGCGGACTAGCACCCATTGCCGATAAGGCCTGGGGGAACCAACATATAACTATGCACTTGCTATGAACACTATAAGAGGTTTCCATATTCAACATGCCAAAAAGAAATGCATATGACTAGGCCATTGGAGCCACGATGTTTAAAGTATGACACTTGACCACACTTTACTTTACAAAGACTACAAAGTCTCTAGGTAAGGAACAATATCTATATGGGTTGGGACAGGCCCCACCTCATGACCAACCATAAAATACAAAAAGTAAGCTCTAGACACACAAAGCCCCGAAGCAACTTGAAGCTCAGTAACAGCAACTAGAAGTCATGTACTCCTACTGGGGAGATCTAGTAGCTCCCCTACCTTCAACATGAAATGCAGGTCCCCCGTAAGGGACATCAGTATGAGATAATGTTCTGAATATGTAAGGCAGGAAATACTGTATATTAAATAAGAACTCAAATGAAATCACACACTGGTGTGTAAGGATAAAAAGACCACCTTTAGTTATACTGTGGAATCATCTACTTTATGTTTTTTATTACTTTACCTTTCTTTACTGTATAATCTGTGCACAATATATCATGTAAACAACCAGCTGATCAGTGGTAAATCAATATCGGGTTCGACCCATGCTAGGCTTTCCTTTCACCCCTGGGATACCCCCTATAATATGGGATCGACCCATGCTAGGTGATTCTTCAACCCCTGGTATACCACCCATTAATAAGCAACTCTAAGTTATCTTTTATTTACTTTTGAGATGATTCTTTTGATGGTCATAAAATTTAGAGCTGTAGGAATTTAGGCATGACAGGTGACATATAAAAAACCATACAAGATAATACCACAATGAAAAGACAGTTACCCAACTAATGAAATGTATAAGAGATTAAACAACACATAGACTTTATTTGGTAAAAAGGAACTCATGTATCTTTGGTATCCAAGTAGATATGCAGATTTGACAATGGCTATATATGGGAACATGTGAACATGGTAAAGAGTGGAGACACAGTTATTAGTTACGTCGGAGTTGGTAAGTGCCTTTATGTACCAAGGAAGAACCTAGATTTCATGCCAAGTAATCAGAAATCAAGTAGCATTACATACCTAGGAGTACTATGTCATTATTACCTCGGAGTAGTATCCTTTTCCTCCAAATACTTATCTACAATATTGTAGGTGATAAAACTAGTATTAGCAGCTAATAAACACATCTTGGCAGTCCAATCTCATAAAAACAAACACTTGGGCAACATGCTTTTAACTATTAATCCACGAATATTCTTTCAACCTTTACACTTCTAATCATTTTTTTGTTTAGCACACATTATCATATACATGTTACATCCCGCCCGTTTTAGTCACATGACAGGCCTACAAAAGCTCATCAAGTACAAGATACAACAACTCTACACAACACGCAAGTAGGCAACGTAACCTTACGTCCTTTCACTACATTTCGGCGTCAACCATTCCAAATCTGTTTCAACCTCAACCAAACTGTTCTCAACTTATATACATATAAACATAGTCTTAAAACATTCCAAAAACTGTCCCAAAGTAGATGGAAAACGTGAGACAACAATCACCAATTATCCACCCACAAGTTCCTACTAAGAGCACCATTAAGATAGCATACAAGAACTCATTTTTGCGGAAGATAAAAATGGTGAAGCAGCCTTCTTTCATCACTAAAGAACCAATCCTTCTTAAAATCATAAATATTACTTTATCATCCAGCCAACCAACAAGAGAAAAGCCTCTTAATAAACAAGAAAAGTGTACAACAATCTTTGGGACACATGCTATCCAAAATTCCTGCACAAGTACAACCAGCATACTCCTCATGTTTTTCATGGAAAATTTATACTAAACCATAGGTATTTTTACTTACCTTTTCCCTCAAGGATTAGGCGCTCTTCAAGAACCCTAAAGGTGTGTCTTGGCTGCTTTACAAAGTGAAGAGAGAGCAAGGAGAAACTTTAAAAGAAATCTGATTTTTGGCTAAGTAAAAATGACTTAAAGTTGCTGAATATTAACCCCTTTTAAAGGGTCACTTTTTGCCGACTTTCTTTTACATTTCAAGCCTTATTTTATTAAGGTGGTGATGCAGCAACTTGGCCCTTTCACTTGGGCCTTATTGGGCTTTAATTGGATTGACTTTGCTGCAAATATTTCTCTTTTACTTTCACTTAGTTTGGGCCCTATTTGTGGATTGGGTTGTGAATGTAAGTTTGCCCTTTTCCTAGCCATCTTGGGCTACAAATATTGTCCATTTATGATGCTAAACCATGGTCCAAAATTACACCCTTAATTCAGGGTTTATTCTCTTTCGGACTTAAACAAATTCGGTGTTGGGCCTTTTCTCCATCTACCTAGCCTATTAAAGCTTAGCACATAGGTGATTCACCTGGTAACTACCTAAGTCCCACAAGAACCTCACTTCTTCCACTTCATTTGATGCCGCGGTCTCCTCAATTTGACATAAAACATGTATACACTCGGTCCTCTTGAGCGTTAGATGTACATATAGTCCTCTAATCTGAAATTCAAGCACTCTTAAACATGTTTGCTGATTTGGGCCTTTTCTCCATCTACCTAGCCTATTAAAGCTTAGCACATAGGTGGCTCACCTGCTAACTACCTAAGTCCCACAAGAACCTCACTTCTTCCACTGATGATGTAAAGTTGATTTAAGCCTTAATATGTTTAATTACATGAACATTATGAATATGTTAATATGTGTTGTCCCTTTAATGTTTGTTTAAGCATGGGTAATCAATATTATGATTTGAATATGGATTTACTTGATTTTTATATTATATTGTTGATTTTAAATTGATTCTATATCACCCATTGCTATTCACATATCATTCATAGCATATGCATTCATGATCATTGGATTTATGAAATTATGAAATGGGTTAAGCCCAATTACATTTATGTATATGATTTTGGTAAGATTATGATTATGACAAGAATGTAATCACATAAATGTCTATTGTTATTGACTCTTTGAGCATATTGGGTGCTTGCACCATATTGTTATGTGTATGAGCTATTCCTATCCATGAGAAGTATGGTTATGAACTATGATTTGGCTTTTTATCCCAAGTATGAATGATTATGAAAGGTATTTGGCTTTTAAGCCTAAATGTGCATTGAAATGATTTGAATGACCATTTCCTCTTTTGAAAGCAAGTATATGTATAAGTATTCTCGTCAGATGTTTTGACTTAGCACCAATGGATTGGGGCATCAAGGCTATCCCTAAGGGTCCTCTCCATTTCCTTGAACTATGTGCCAACAAAGGAATGGTAGTCATTACCGAAATGATCAGATCATGAGGAATGGTTCTTCTGAAATGACTGGGTTATAAGGAAGGTGTTCATCCACCGAAATGATTGGGTCTTAAGGTGTAATGTAGATTACCCTTGGCAAGTAATCTTGTCCTACCGATGGGAGGTCTTTATTAGACTAATTCATGTAATAGCTTGCAAGGGTTTGATTTGTCAATAATAGTCCATCCCCACTATATATGAGTCTTTGCATTTCCTGCATCATTGGTTTCATGGCATATTGTATACTATATTTCTTATTATATATCTCTTTCTATATGATGTGCCCTTGTCATCTAACATTGAATACAGGTTTTATAAGTCATATGCATTGCATGCCTGCCTACTTAGTACATTCAAACATACTAACACATATTTTTGCCTACATGATCTAACCATGTAGGGACCAAGGACTACCTTCATCCACCGTACGACGGTTAGCTTAGATCTTGAGATTTGCTTATTGTGGGGAGTCCTGCCTTCCAAAGACAAACCACCATTCCTCTACGTATGGTGGCTTTATTTATATTATTTACGTAGAGGGCGAGCCCGGGACATGTCTTGGCCCCCGTCCTATCTTATAACTAGAGGCGTTGTTGGATATTTTATGGACTCTTTATGTTTATATGCTACGTCTTGTATTTTGAGATTATGTTTATGGATATGGCTATCTATTAGATATCATTATGTGGATTGTCTATGAGTATGATGATGTGTTCTTATGTTATGTTGTGAAAGATCCTAAGTTTCGAATTGCCCCGATAGAGTGAGTCATACTTACCTGCTCCTTAGTCTCTATGTGCTACGTGTTATATGGATCCATGTTAATCCCTTTCCCTATGACATCCCTATAACATGAGTCCTATTTTCCCGTCCCTTAGAACTATGTGTTTACTATTCGTATATGCTTTTGAACCGATAATGTGAATATGGATATTTTGAGGCTTGTTCGGGGACTATCGGGTGCCCATTCGCCATGTCACTCCTAGACCCTAGATCCGGGTCATGACACGAATTCAAAATACCCTTACCTAGTCTGAAAAGCCATCTTAGGAATATCACATTCCCCACCCTCATTTGATGGTATCCTGACCGAAATTCAATCTTAAAAATATGAGTAGCCCCTTGCAACTGGTCAAATAGGTACTCATTCTTTATGGTGACCTTGATGAGTTATCGATAATTGGGGCACATTCTAAGTGATCCATCCTTATTCCTCACAAGCAACATAGTGCACCTCAAGGTGACTTGCTAGGCCTAATAAAACCCGTCGCCAATAAATCTTTCAATTGATCCTTTAACTCGTTTAATTCCACCAAGGCCATACAATGAGAGGAATAGAAATAGGTTATGTATTGATGTACAACATTTTTTATGCTTAAAACTTAGGACTTAGTGTGTTCTCAATGCAACTTTGGTTGTTTTTATGTGTTTTTGTGTTTAGATTTGCAAGAATACAGGTCGGCTATGATTTGGGGAAAACTCACAGAAGTTGCTAGTTTTTGTTGTGTTACGAGACCTTCAATGAGTCGTATAGCATTCTACGAGTTGTAAAGGTGCTTTGTGAGTAATTAAAGTTAGGGGCCAAGTTTTAGAAGTTATTTTCTACGAACATGCAGACGAATCCTGGATTTTTTATACGAGTCATAGAGGACCTTTCGTGGCCTGAGGATCAAAGAAGTGGACTTACATGAAGTTATCAGACAAAACCCCCTTTACGGTGTCGTAAGCATTTTATGAGTCATGAAGAGGTGTCGTAGAAGAGAATTCCAAAATTTTAGCAGTTGATTACGAGACCCTGATTGCGAGTCATAAGGACAATCGAGTCATAAAGTCCTTTCGTGGAGTTTGCCAACCAGTTTTCCTAATTTGTTTAAGATTTGTTTTTATTTATTATAAATATGTTTGTAGGGTTATTTTTCAAGGGGGACGACCAGTGTACAAAAAGTTTAGCGTAGCTTAGGTTAGTGTTCAGAGAACTGATTATTCTTAGAGAGAAGATTATGAGAGAGTCTTTGAAAACACTTGTGGTATAATTCAATCTCCAAACTTGTGATTTTCTTTGACATTGGATTTGTGTGTTCTTAATTCAGTTGTGTAAGTGTTTAATTATGTCTCCTAAATTTATAATCTATTCATCTACACAAAATATGAGTAGCTAAATCCACAAATAGGGTTGTGAGAACGATGAAGAACTGACAAAGTAAATTTGGATAATTCACGATTCTTGGAAGGTATATATGCATTTATTAATTAACTCTCTTCATTTTGCATGTTTTCTGATGGTGGCCAACATTAGAACCCATCTAGTGTTACTAATTGGACCAAGATAGTAATGAATAGGAAAAAAGATTGATTAGCAGGATTCAATTGATGTGTTCTCGTCTAATCAACCAAACTGGGCCAAGGGGAGGTTGTATTGGGATTTATAGGTAATGGTTAGTAATTTACACTGTGGAAATAGGCCAAGTCCCATAGTGAATTCGCCTCTCACCTTTCACCAAAGGGCTTGGTGAACATAAATTACCTTTCTACATGTTATACACTAGTCAAGAATTAGGTTATCCGGTGATACTTAGTTTGGGAATCATGATGAACACAATACCTTAGTTGCACTCCATTATTGATCTTTCTCTTGTGATAATTAGTTAGTTTATTTTTCTCATTGATTTTTGCAAACCCCCTCCCCCCTTGGGGGATTGAGTTGATTAACTACTCGGATAGCTTGTTGGTGAATTTGCCTTGAGTCTACGTATTCCATGTGGGTTTGACCCCGACCTTGATTAGATTCTATGTCTTGAAGGCGATCGCTTAATCCTCTAAAAAAGAGGTGTAACTTGGGCGCGCAAAACTAGATTTTGGCACTATTGCTGGGGAATACAGCTAGACATAGTGAATTTGTTCGTAATTTGAGTTTTGATCCTTATTTCCCACATTTTATATTTGTTTTTGTTTTTGTTTTTGTTCTTTTTCTAGTTTTTTCTGATTAATATGACACCTTCTATCGAAGAAATATTGGATGATTGTAGTATTGGGCTTACAGTGGTTGTACATAATTTTTTAAATCGCAATATGTACTTCTTGAAAATATTAGAAAATAGCCACTTACACAACTATATGCTTCTGTCATATGTTCATCAATTTGGCTTGGATGTCCACTTTTTTAGTAGTGAGTTGAGCATAAAAGTTGATATGTGTGATTCTCAAAAAGCTTGTTATGAATTGTATGAGGAAGAAAAAATACTTATAAGCCAAGTTGAAGAGCTATAATTGGAGGATCAAATTCTTGATCACATTATTATTGATGTTGTCACTATTGAGAAAAGTATACGAGAATTATGTGAAGAAGTAGATAATATAATATTTAAAAACTCTAGTGTGTGTAAACATCAGAATGTAAATAACAGTTTAATTCATGAATTAGGATGCATTGGACTCCATTCCAGTCATTTTTCTACATTATGTTTAGATTATGAGATATCAACCGAATCATCTACGCATATGGAAGAATGTAAGCAGGAGGAAAAATATAGTTATATTCTTGAATTTATTGGGCAAAAATCAAAAAAATACATTCCTCATTTAAAGGTCAAGAAGTACAAAATGTGATCTCTATTGTTTGTGTCCCTTATTTTTATACCACCACCCTTTGGAATAATATAAAATTGAAAAGACATTAGGGGTACAATTCATAAGATCAAGGTGGAAGAAGAAGTGGAAGTTCTCCACCTAGTAGTGTAACTTCTTATTTTCCTTTTTTTTATAGTCCTTTTTTTTGCTTTGTGCAATTTTATTTGTGAAGGTTTAGGGAAAATCTGAGTACCCAAATTTGAAACATGGGAGGAAACCTAAGGAACATTGGCGCTTAGGCGCCCAAGTATGTTGATTGAACCCTGATGATCTATATTATTTTGATTTGTGCATTGGGGATAATGCACATCTTTTTCGATGGGGTGTGGGTAGTTATAAGCCTTAGTGAAGTTTGAGTAGCTTATGGTCCATAACTACCCCAATTTTTTATCCCAGGATTTTTTTGCCTGTATTCTTTTTCCCATGGATATTTAATTTCTGTTGAACCGACATGTTTAGGATGTTTAGATAATATGTGTGACATATAGTATCAATACTTGTGGCATATAGACTATTTTCGTGTTTTGTTTGAAAAATGGTACCCACCAAAAATTTTTGATTAGTAGTTGGATAGTAACCACACATGTTTGGGTGATTGACTATATCTTTTCTGATAAGTAAGGGTAGATTGAGATGAGAAGCATCATCTAAGAGTCTTTTTGCTGATAATGTATGCAATGCCATGATAGTGTGAGCCTTATCTGCTAAATTCATGTATTTTGTGCTAATTCAGAACTTGCCTGGTTACTCTAAGTTATATTATAGATTAGTTGGATTAGGAAAGGATCTTAGGCCATTGTTCTTAAATAGTCAACTTTAGTCTAAAAATGACCAACAAAATCGATGATATATCCTTTGTTCCTAATGTTTGGGCGTAACATGTACCTATTCTTTGAAAACACCTGATTAGCCCAACCTTGCCTAGTGAAAAATCCTGAATCTGGCCCTGGTCCTTCCTTGAACATTATGTACCTCGGCTGAGGCAACAAACCTAAGTTGAGGGTGGCTAGTGTAAGGGTAAAATACAAAAATACGGGAGGTGAGTTAGGAAAACAAAGAAAAAGGAAACAAAATCATGTTATGGGTGCAAGAAAAATGAAATATGCCTTATTTGAGAGTTAAAAAGCAATATGAAATATGAAAATAAGGCAAAAGGATGAAAAATGATAATTAACCACCCAGAAAAAACTTGAATTAGGAAAAATGAAGAATAAGGTGAAAATGATAGAGTTGGTGGGGCAAAGGTGTAAAAGAACGAAGTTTCAAAGAGAAACTTTAGTCACTATTTTTCTAAAATATCATACCAAAGCCCCCCGAGCCTACGTTATAAGCCTATAAAGTCCTAGAGTGATCCTAATCCAATTAGTTGAAGGTTTCAGCCATGACTACAGGGGCAAGCCTATGGTATTAGTCATTATGCTTGAATGTTTGTTGTAAGGGTGAGTGAGTTTGCACAGTCCCAATGCTAAAACATAGAAATCTCATTTAGTGTCAAATATAGGACTTCTTTTTGTGAGGGCACTTTCATTGCATTATAAGCATTAGACTTCTTCAATAATTGTGGATTGTTGATAATGTCTTGTGTGTCATAGTTGTGTTGTTACATGCACCAGTTTGCATTGGTTTGCTAAATAGCTATCTAATCCTGCTTTGAGGCGTAGGTGTGGGTATCTTAGTTAGAGATGTATGTAACGTATGCCATAGAGTTGAGGTCTGTGTGTTACTGTATTGTCTATACAGCATATTTGATGCTTAAAACTTAGGATTTTGCCTTTTCTCAATGCGACTTTAGTTGTTTATATGTGTTTTTATGTTTAGATTTGCAGGAATAAAGGTTGGTCATGATTTATGGAAAAATTGCAGAAGTTGCTAGTTTTTAATATTGTACGAGACCTTCTACGAGTCGTGGAGAATTCTATGAGTCGTAAAGGTGTTTTGTGAGGAATTCTAGTGAGGGGCCAAGTCTCAGAATTCAATTCTATGAACATGTCAATGAATCATGGATCTTTTGTACGAGTCGTAGACGACCTTTCATGCCTTGAGGATTAAAGGAGTGGACTTGCTAGAAAGTTATCAGACGAAACCCTCTTTACGGGTTGTAAACCACTTTACAAGTCATGAAGGTGTGTCGAAGAAGAGAAGTCCCAAATTCCAGCAGCTGATTATGAAACCCCGACTACGAGTCGTAAAGGACAATACGAGTCGTAAAGTGCTTTCGTGGTGTTTGCCGACCAGTTTTCTTAATCTATTTAGGATTTATTTTTAACTATTATAAATAAGTTTCTAGTGTTATTTTTCAAGGGGGGGGGCGACCAGTCTATGAAAATTTTAGCTTAGTTTAAGTGAGTGTTCGAAGAACTCAATATTCTGAGAGAGAAGATTGTGAGAGAGTCTTTGCAAACACTCTTGGTATAATTCAATCTTTAAGCTTGTGATTTTCATTAACATTGGATTTGCTTGTTCTTAATTGATTTTTGTAATAGTTTAATATTTCTTCTAAATTTATAATCTCTTCATCTACACAAAGCATGAGTAGCTAAATCCACAAGTAGGGTTGTGGAAACCACGAAGAACTAACAATGTAAAACCAGATAATTCACGATTCTTGCAAGGCGTATATGCATGTATTAATTAACTTTCTTCGTGTTGCATGTTTTCTGATGGTGGCCAACATTAGAACCTGCATAGTGTTACTGACTGGATAACGTAGTATGAATAGGAAAAGAGATTAATTAATAAGATTCGATTGATGTGTTCTCGTCTAATCGACCAAACTGGGCCAAATGAACGTTATACTAGGACTTATAGGTAAATGGTTAGTAATGCACACAATGGAGATGGGCCAAGTCGCATAGTGAAATTCGCCTCTCGCCTTCGACCAAAGGGCTTGGTGAACTTTAATTACTATCATATACGCTATACACTAAACAAGAATTAGGTTATCCAATGATACTTAGTTGGGGAATCATGGGGAATACAATACCCTAGTTGCTCTCTCTTATTGATCTTTCTCTCATGAAATTTTGTTAGTTTATTTTTCTCATTGATTTTTGTAAAAAAAACCCTTTGGGGAATTGAGTTGATTTACTACTCGAATTGCTTGTTGGTGAATTTTCCTTGAGTCTACGTATTCCCTCTGGGTTCGACCCTAACCTTGGTTAGGTTCTATATCTTGACAACGATCGTTATATCCTCAAAAAATAAGGTGTAACTTGGGTGACAAACATGTATTAGAGAGGAGGTCTCTATCAAAATCTACTTCCCTTTTGGGAGGAACACCGAGGAGTTCATTGGGAAAGATATCAAGAAATTCATTGACCACCGGAACCGACTCAATAGGAGGAACTTTAGACTCGACATCCCTGCCCCTTACAAGATGATAAATGAAACCTTTAGCCATCAATTATCAAGCCTTAAGACAAGAGACGAACCTACCCTTAATAACCGGATCATGACTTTGCACTCGAGGACAGGTTCAACAAGAATTGGAACCTAACTTTTGTGGGTTCTACAATAAATAGAAGCATGATATGCATGTAACGAATCCATCCAAAGAATAATTTTAAAATACACCATGTCAAGTTCAACAAGCAATATGGACACAGGACAAGCCCTATAAATTCTCCTTGCAATAATAGACTCATCAATGGGGACAGACACCTCAAAAGGTTCACATAACAATTTGGGACACATATCATGTCTATTAGAAATAAATGAGGTAATGAAAGATAGAATGGCACACAGATCCAATAAAGTATACAAATCATAATCATAAACCTTTAACATACCGGTGATAATATTTGGTGCCTCAGCCACCCATTAGCTTTCTTGAAGGGCATAGAACCAATAGTGACGTGGAGCACCCCCTTGTTGACCACCTTGTGCCCCTTGACCTCCATGGGAACCTTGTCCTTGAGTAAAACCATCTCTACCCTTGGTTTTCGCATTCACAAAATCAATAATCTTGTAGCCCATTTGCCACACCCAAAGCATGAACCCGTGTTCCTCAAACATGTGCCATGTTTCCTTCCATATTTTTGGAACCTAGGAAGAGTCATTCCACCATTTCCACCTTGATCATGAGTTTTAGGATTTGGTATCCTATCATTGGTGAACCTTTATTGAGCATTTTATGATCCTTAGCATCGAAATTTGTGCCTTATTGAAAATGACCACCTCCACTATCCCTAGCACCTTGGAATCTACCATCATAATGAGCCCTCTTAGACTTCCCACTCTTTCTCTTTCTAAGATTTTTTTCCTTCAAGTTGCTTTACTTATGTTATGAGTCGAGACAAGTCCATATTCTCCATGAGCATCGCAGTGCGACATTCTTCATTAACCAAGCTGGATATTCCTGACACAAACTTGTTCATTCTTGCTCGAGAATCGGCAACCAAGTGAGGATCATACTTTGAAAGCTTGTTAAATTTGAGGGAATACTCCTTCACACTCATGGAACCTTGCTTGAGATTCATAAACTCCATCTTATTTTTTTCTCCCTTAGTTTAATAGGGAAGAAGCGGTTAATGAGGGCGGCCTTTTATTCAATTGGATCACTCTTCACCCTCTTCATCTTTCGTTGTGTTAACCACAATTGTGCAAGGCCATTGAGTTGATAGGTCGCAAGTTTCGCCTTCTCCTCCAGACTTACCCCCATAAAAAAAGAACTTTGGACACCATAAATTATTGAGGATCTTCCTATACTTTTGAGCCATGAATCTCCAGAGGGATAATTCTAGTGAAGTCCCGCACCCCTGAGACTAGAGTAGGAGCATAAGGTGCTTTGTAACACCCCTCATGCACCTTGGAAAAATGCGCGATAGTGTATTTCTTGAAAATTTAGATATTCGTGCATGATTTCACAAATCTGACTACGTATTCTTTTTTAGGGGGCAAAATTGAGTACGAAAGGGGTGGTCTTCGATTTTTATGACCCATAGTAAAAAATAATTTTGCTACAAGGGATGCACCGAAAAGGGTATGCGACCAGTCAGTGTCACATACTTATCGCACACTAGCGCAAGAATTGGCCTAAACCCATTCCTGGTTCAAAATAGAAGACAAATTGAACTTCATGCGAAAATGTACTAGTCTGCTGCAAGTCCGAGTCATGGACTTATCACAGACTTGTTCAACAAGTTCCTTAATTTTCTGTTTTCACTTAAGGGCAATTGGGTAATAACCCAATGCCTATACATACGGGAATACATTACTCCTCGGCCATTTTCAAACCCTAGAATACTCAAAAGCCCTTTCAAAAGTCCTCTTAGTTCCTCATAATCCCCTTCTCAAAATTCAGGAATCTCAAGAACATGTTCTGGATTTCAAGAACCCAATTTGAGCCTTAAGTCTTCCTCAAGTTTTTCTTCAATAAACTCCAAGTTGAAGGTATGCGGGCTTCATTCATGGGGATTCTTCCACCCATGAAGCCAATCCTTCTCTCTTTATCAAATTTCATGATTTTAAAGTTGTGTACTTTATGGGTAATTCTTTTTATGCATTGTACACATGATTTAAGTTTGAATTTCTCAAGTAATGATTTTATTATGCTTAAACACCATTGGGTTTGATATTGTGTTGGATTTTATGATATTAAAGTTATGTACTCTATGATTCTATGAAAATCTATGAAAGAACTTGTGGATTTTAGTTGGATTTCATGATACCCAAAATGAGGGTTTTACTACAATATCGGTGGGTTGATTTGAATGACTTCAAAATGACTTTATTTTACACTTCTCATGTTTTATACTCTTGAATTTCATGATTTCAAGCTCATGTAAATATTACCCGCTACGTTTTTACTAAAGTATTTGACAAGATCCTATGTTGATGAGAGTCTTATTGTAAGACATAAGAATTATAAATATTGTATATGTTGAAGGGCTATTATGCATATGAGCTCATGAGAATGTTTTGAATGCTATAAATAATATGGATCACTTTTCTTTGATATTATAATGTAATGGTTTGATGAACTACGCTTACGATACTACCATGAATTATGAAGCTTTGTATAATATGGCTATGTATATAAATGGAGTATTCCATAGGATTAGACATAGCACCGACTGGACTAGAGTTAAATACCCGAGTCCCAAAACTATGTGCCACCATAGGTAAAGGGATTAGAGGTAATTACCCAAATCCCTCGAGTACTCGAGTCCGAGGGCTTGAGACGAGTACCCGAGTACAAGAATTAGAGGCAAGTACTTGGTTCACACATGGCTTAGTGGATCCACTAAGAAATTGAGAGGTTCAACTTGGCGAAGTAACTTCCCCTTTTTTCTGATGTAGGGGAAACATCGGGACTCCATGGATTAGATCACATAGTTTATGTTGGTTAGGGTCTCCTCTTACATATGTATGATATAATATGTAGGCTTTACTATGTCCATGCATGTTTTAATTCAAGCATTGACTATACATGTCGTATTGAGCTTATGTCTATTGATCATGATTATGCATCTTGATTATTATGGCTTATGTCCTTTGTTTCATTGCACCCCGCATACTTAGTACATTCCAAGTACTAATGCATGCCTTTATTTTCTTACATGATCTAACCATGTAGGAATTGGAACTCCTATTCATTCTTCTGCTCGGGGCTAGATGGCTTGTTCAAAGATTGCTATTGGTGAGTCCTCCATTTCAGGGACAACATCCACTTTCCTTTCATGCTTCGTTAAGACTTCTTTACTCATGAATATTTATCTTTTGAGGGTGAGCTTAAGAGATGCCTTGGCCTCCGTTCCACTCATGTTAGAGGTATCGTTGGATATATGGCTATGTATGTTATGATCTTAATTCCACTATGTTTATGTGATTACAAAAGACTTCCATTAGTCCTTATCCCCTTATATGTGTAAATAGTTGTTGATGATATGATAGAAGTCCCAAGTCCCCTATTGCCTCATAGCATGAGTCATACTTACCCGCCCCTTGGACCTTATTTGTTATGTTATTCATGCAAATCTTCTTCCCTATAACATCCCTATAGCGTGAGTCAAAGTCCCACTTCCCCTTAGAATTATTTGTTACTTGCTTGTTGTTTAATTATGCTTCCGCAACCAGGATATGCAAATGATACGCTTAAGAGGCTTGTTTGGGTTGCCTTGGGGTTTCCCATTTACCGTGTCATATCTAGGTCCTAGGCTTGGGTACTGACATGCTTGGGCCCCTTGATATATTTTGTTGGCTATAACCTGTTCTAACAAGGTAATAATATTTTGGTATTCTACATGAGTTACCTCTACTTCTTCTTGGGGAGCTTGTGGGGTCGGATCCCTATCGAGAGTCGAAGCTCTTTGTTGCATCCTTCTTGGAGGCATAATCTAGAAGCACAAAAGGTAACCATTAGAGATGGGAAGTCTTAAATCAAGTTCTAAAGCACGACATAGATCATGAAGAAGTGAATAATTTCTTAAGCGCCTCATATCCTACTATTCATAGTTGTGTCACACTTCACAACCATGAATAAGACTCTACTCGACGTGGTATGTTGGATTTTTTAGGACCATTTATAAACCAAGTTCTCTTATATGAAGCTTGTGATGGCCCAATCCTAGCGCCTAGGTATGACATGGAAAACGAGGAACCCAAAGGTACCATAAACAAGCCTTATAGCATACATAAGCATATCTTTGGTTGCGGAAACATCTTTGGTTGCAGAAACATAAATCAAGAATTAAACAATTCAAACTAGGGGATTTAGGACTTGACTCAAGCTATGGGAGAAAAGGGAAAGGAATTTCTATCATTCAATAAGAACAAAAAAAATAAGGGGAGGGATCATGGGACTCAAGCTATAGGGAAGTAGGGACTTTGGAAGATCATCACTTTCCATCATCATCAAGCAATAACACACAAGGTATAGAGACTAAGGGGAAATCTCAATACATACATAGCATCAAACTAATCATACATAGCTCATTATCCAACAATATCTTTAAAAAGATTGGAATGGGGGCCAAGACATATCTCGGGCTCGTCCTCAATAGTAGAAAATAAAAGAAATAAAGTCTCATCATAAGAAAGCTAAGAAAATAGATATTGTCCCTGAAATAGAGGACTCACCAATGAAAAGACTTCATGAAAACCAACTAGCCACGTGGAGGAGTGTCATGACTCGGACCAAGGGTGTAGGAGTGACATGGAAAATAGGAATCCGAGAGTCCCCAAACAAGCCTCAAAGTATCCAAATTCATAACATTGGTTTGGAAGCGTATTCAAATGATAAACATGTACTTCTAAGGGAAGGGAAAGTAGAAATCAGCTATGGGGATATCATAAGGAAAGGGGATTAACATGGATTCATATAGCACGTAGCACATAAAGACTAAATGGTGGGTAGATATGACTCACACTATGGAGGCAATTCGGGATTTAGGATCTTTCGCATCATATCATACCATCAAGTCATAAGACTCATAGCCAAGACACATAAGATAGCACTTAGCATATAAACATAAAGAAGTTTACAAGATGTCCAATAATGTCTCTAGGACGAGGGCCATGACATACCCCGGACTCACCCTCAAATATAAGTATCCTAAACAAAAACACCATAGGTAGAGGATAGGTGGCTTGTCCTTGGAAGATAGGACTCACCACAACAAGCACCTTGAGATCTGAGCTAAACATCGTGTGGTTGATAGATGTACTCCGCGGTCCCTACATGGTGAGATTTTGTAGGCAAAAGTATGTGTTAGTACGTTTGAATGTACTAAGTATGCGAGCATGCAATGCGTATAACTTATCAATCCTGCATTTTAATGTTAGATGACAAGGGCACATAATATAGAACAAGCATATATCCAAGAAGAATAGTATAACGATACGTCATGAAATTCATGATGCATGAAATGCAATAATGCTCATATATAGTAGGGATGTGACCTCAACCGACATGAGTATGAATAAGCGAGCTATTACATGGAATCCCAATGAAATTCCCTCACTAGTAAAGAGGTGGTCTACTTGCCAAAGGTAAACCATACTTCACCTTACGAGAACATCACCCATTTCGTAAGAAGTAACCCTCTTACGGGAACATCACCCATTTCAGATAGGATTTTCATATAGCATATCATATCACATAAAACTTCACCTTACGCGAACACCACCCATTTCGTATGAAGCAACCTTCCTTACAGGAAAATCACCCATTTCAGATAGGATTCTCATAACCTATGCAAGGCACATAGTTCAAGGAAAGAGAGAATGAACCCTCGATCCATCGGTGCTAAGTTGGCATCTTACGAAAATACATATACATATATATATACATGTATTCAAGAGACAATAGTCATTTCTAATGCTTTGAATGCACATTTAGGCTCAAAAGCCAAACATCATTCATAATAAATCTTACTTAGGCCCAAATGCCAAATCATAGCTCTTAGTCTAAATACTCATGCATAGGAATAGCTCGTCTACATATACAGAATGGTGGAAGCACCCAAAATGCTCAAAGTTCCATAATCATTGACATATATGTGATCACATTCTTGTCATAACCAATATCTTATCAAAATCATATCATAGAACGTATTGAGCTTAACCCAATACATAATTTCCATAAAATCCAATGTCCATAGATGCATATGCCATGAATGATGTTGGAATAACATGGGTAACTGAGATTTAATCTAAGATCAATAATATAATACGAAATTGAAGTATATCCATAATTAAATCCACATTTAAATCATACTATATCACCCATGCATAAATCAAGCTTTAAAGGGGACATGCATGTTCATAAGTTCGTAAGTTCAATGTAAATCATTATAATAGGGCTTAAAGTAACTAAAAATCATAAATAAGGTACAACCTACACATCAATTGAATTTAACAAATCATATAATGAAAACCCCATATTTAAAGTAAGCTTAATTTCATAAAAATCAATTGAAAAGAATTTGGGTCTTCTTGGTTGAAAGGGACGAAGAATCAATCCCACATACCTTGATTAGGAAGAGGAATTTAAGAAGAATTGAGCTTAAAGTTGAACTACAATTGAATCTTACCTTGAGTATTGAAAGAAGGACTTCGAGAGAATTTTGAGAGAGTTAAGAAGTGAGGAGTGAATTTAGAGTATTATGAATAGGATTTAGGGCATTAGGGAGTCCTTAGATAGCATAGGAAGTATTAAAAGACCATTAGGATAAATCAAATTTACAAAAATGCCATTAATGAAACCGATGGAAAAATTGCACGTCGTCGCTTCACTGGAGGGCTACACGGCCCGTGTGATATCACACGGCCCGTGTGATGTCACCCGGCCCGTGTGATGTCAAGTTACGAGATTGTGATTCCATACATAGAAAAGTTTCACGCCGGAAGCCTTATGGCTCACCATACGGCTCGTGAGCCTTTACACGGCCCATGAAGGTAGGCCGTGTGACCTCACTTAGCCACAATTGTTGGTGTTCCAAGCTCAAGGCCATCACATGGCCCTCCACACGGTTCGTGAAGTATCACACGGCTCGTGTGGGGTCCAAGTGTGATGTGCCTTATTCGGAAACTCCACACTAAGGCCACGCACCGGAATTAAGGCCAAGTGTGGCTCTACTGGAGGCCACACGGGCCGTGTGGCCTCACACGGACCATGTAATCTCCCTTGAGACCACACTTGGTCCAATTCTTGCCCAAAATGACATTTCAAGTTCCGATGAAGTCGTATAAAGTCCGGATCATTACATCATCTCCCCCTTGAGAACATTCATCCCCGAATGTGCACTGACGAGGCTTGAAAGGCTTGACTTAGAACATGAAACTTCCAATCATAAGATGCGATACATAACTCACCCATTGAAAATTATAAAGTCATTACAACTCATGCCAAAGCATATTAAAATCATGCAAAACATCATAGAAATCTTTTTAATGCACATGTATGCATGTCATATCATGAGACTCAAGAATGAAAGAGTTAGGACCACTTTAAAAGAGAAAGAACCTAATACCTTAGGCTTGAGTAGACTGGAAAAGATGGGGGTATCGCCTCATCATGTCCAACACCGCCTCCTGTGTGGCACTCTCCACGTGTTAATTTCCCAAAAGTACCTTCACCGAAGCTACATCCTTGTTATGGAGCCGTTTCACTTGCCTATCCAAAATCTCCACCGAGATTTCCTCATATGATAAGTTCTCCTCAACCTCAACACCCTCCAAAGGCAAAATAGTGCTAGGATCACCAACTAACTTCCTCAACATAGACACATGGAAGACTGGGTGAATAGAACTCAAGTCCGGAGGCAACTCCACCATATAGGCCATGCTCGCAATCCACTCAATAATCTCATAAGGGCCAACATACCGGGGGGCTTAGCTTGACCTTCTTACCAAAACGCATCACATCTTTTATAGGCGAAACCTTCACATACACCTAATCACCAACCTGAAATTCAAGATCCCTTTTCTTAACATCCGAATAAGACTTTTGGCGACTTTGGGTCGTCTTCAACCTTTCCCTAATCAACTTAACCTTCTCCATAGCCTCCAATACTAAATCCAGGCCAATCAATGCCATTTCCCCCAACTCAAACACCACACCAGTGACTACACCTCCTCTCATACAAGGCCGAAAATGGTGCCATACTAATGCTAGCATGAAAGCTATTATTATAGGCAAACTCAATGAGTGGAAGGTGGTCATCCCAATTACCCTTGGACTCCAACACACAAGCCCTCAACATATCCTCTAAGGTTTGAATTGTTCTCTCAGATTGCCCATCGGTTTAAGGGTGAAAAGCGGTGCTCAACTTAATCTTAGTACCAAGTCCCTCTTGAAATAACCTCCAAAAGTGAGAAGTGAATTGGGTGCCACAATCCGATATGATAGACCTAGGCACACCATGCAATCAAACCAATTCTTGGATGTACAACCTTGCGTAATCCTCCGCACTAAAGATAGTCTTGAACGGTAGAAAGTGAGCCGACTTGGTCATCCAATGAATGATGACCTAAATGGAGTCAAATTGCCTTCGGGTCCGAGGCAAACAAACCACAAAGTCCATGTTCATCCACTCCCAAGCGGGAATCTCAATATCTTAAGCCAAGTTCTCCCCCTTGGGTGAACACCTCAATCTCCTTTTCGGCAATCAATTTCTTCAATTCAACCAATGATGGATCTAAATCATGCTTAACTTTCACATTAACAACCACTGAAGATTCAGCCCCATTTTGAACATGGATACCACCATCATTAGAGTCGGCCAACCTACCACCCAACCTAGCCAATCAGTGAACATCCTTTGCCAACTCCCTCCTTTCCTCTCCAACATGAGTCACACTACCCATAGATAGCCTACTAAGAGCATCTGTTACCACATTGGCCTTGCCAGGATGATATTGAACACTCATGTCGCAGTCCTTTAGGAGTTCTAACCATCTTCTTTGCCTCAAGTTAAGATCTCTTTGAGTAAACATGTATTGCAAACTCTTGTGATCGGTAAAAATATCCACATGTACCCTATACAAGTAGTGCCTCCAAATCATCAAGGCAAAAACCAATGTCGCTAACTCAAGATCATGTCTCGGGCAATTACACTCATGCACCTTCAATTCCCTTGATGCATATGCTATTACCTTACCATGTTGCATAAGTACGCAACCCAACCCAATCTGTGAGGCATCATAATATACCACAAATCCCTATAGGTGCCGATGTAAGACGATCCTTCAAGGTTTTGAAAAGTCTTTTCGTATTCCTCTGACCACACAAACTTCACCTTTTTTGGGTCAATTTAGTCAACGGAGATGCAATAGAAGAGAACCCTTAAACGAACCTCCTATAATAGTTGGCCAACCCCAAAAAAGTTCGAATATCTGAAGGAGTCAATAGTCTAGGCCAATTCTTCACAGCCTCGGTCTTCTTTGAATCAACCTTAATACCATCACTGGACACCACATGACCAAGAAAAGATACCTCGCGCAACCAAAACTCACATTTGCTAAACTTGGCATACAACTTCTTCTCCCTCAAGGTTTGTAAAACCAACCTCAAATGATCCATGTGTTCCCGCTCACTATGAGAGTAAATGAGAATATCATCAACGAAGACAACCACAAAATTATCAAGGAATGGCTTAAACACTCAATTTGTGAGATCCATGAACACGATCGAAGTATTAGTTAAGCCAAATGACATCACCACAAACTCAAAGTGCCCATACCTTGTTCAAAAAACCATCTTGGGAATATCATATTCTCTAACCTTTAGCTGATGATACCACGAATGGAGATCAATCTTTGAGAAGTGGGTAGCCCCTTGAAGTTGGTCGAACAAGTCATCAATCCTAGGCAACGGATACTTATTCTTAATGGTCACCTTATTCAATTGCCTAGAATTGATACACATTCGAAGAGATCCATCCTTCTTCCTTATAAATAACACCGGAGCACCCCATGGAGATATACTTGGCCAAATGAAGCCCTTCTCCAATAAATCCTTCAATTGATCCTTCAAATGTTTCAACTCAGCCAATGCCATACGATAGGGAGGAATAGAGATAGGTTGGGTATCCGGGAGAAGATCTATGAAAAGTCTACTTCCCTTTTTGGAGGAAACCCGGGAAAGTCCTCAGGAAACACATCCAAAAACTCATTCACCACTGGAACCGACTCAAGAGTAGGTGATTGAGACTCCATATCCTTGTCCCTCATAATATGATAAATGCACCCCTTGAAGATCATTTTTCGGGCCTTCACGTAGGAAATAAATGAACCCTTAATAGCGGAGTCACTACCCCTCAATTCAAGAATGGGCTCACCAGGAGGTCAAACATGACCTTCCGGGTTCTAGAATCTATAATGCAACCAATCCATCCCAAGTATCACATCAAAATCGAACATCTCAAGTTCGATAAGATCACATGGGAAGACTTTACGCAACACAAAAATAAGACAACCACGATAGACCTTATGTGCAACAACAGATTCACCCACAGGAGTATAAACTGAGAAGGGATCCTTCAAAATGTTGGGACTCACACCAAACTTAACAGCCAACAGAGGAGTCACAAAAGTCAAATTTGCACTAGGGTTAAGAAAAACATAAGCATCAAAATCAAAGACATTTAACATACCAGTAACGACATCCGGAGCTTCCTCAACCTCTTGATAGGCATGAAGTGCATAGAAGTTGTTGTTTCTTGAGGCAACACCTTGGGGAGCTCTTTGTTGGCCTTGACCACCTTGAGCCACCTAATCTTGACCTCTAGAAACATTCTTAGGGCAATCGGCAACCTTGTGGTTCTTATCACCACACCCAAAGCAAGCACCTAAATCCCTTTAGCAAGCACCTGTGTGGGGCTTCCCACACTTGCCACATGGAGGATACCCCTGTCCACCACCAACCAGTGCCCTAGGAGGAGATACTCTAGCATTAGTGACCCGAGCACTAAAACCTTAGCCCTATTGGAAGCAACCAAAACCACCACCCCGAGAACCGGAGAATCCACCATCAAGACGCGCCTTCTTAGGATCATGTACCCTCCTATCCTTGAGTTTCTCTCCTTCGATCTGCTCAGCATATACCATGAATCTAGAAATATCCATATCTCGTATGAGCATGGCAGTATGGCATTCTTTCACCAGTGAGTCGGAGATAGCCAAAATGAACATATGCATCCTTACACGAGGATCAGCCACACGTATCGGTGCATACTTGGAGAACATAGTGAACTTGAGGGCATTGTCCCTCACACTCATACCCCCTTTCTTAAGGTTGATAAATTTAGTCAGCTTGGACTCCCTAAGCTCAAGTGGAAAGAAACAGTCCATAAATGCAAGCATGAACTCCTCCCAATTGAAAACATCACCGCAAACCCTCTCCATAGACCATTGGGTGTACCATACCTTTTCCACATCCTTCAGTTGATAGGTAGCCAATTCAGCTTTCTCTTATGAAGTGACACCCATAATATTCAACACCTTTGTGAGCTCATCAATGAACTCTTGAGCATCCTCATCAGCCTTTGACCCATAAAACTCAGGAGGATTCATCCGGGTGAAATCCCTCACCCTAGAAGCTGGAGTGGGATCTCATGAAATCTTAGGTTGCATAACTCTGAGATGTCACCACCTGGGCAAGCATAGCAAAGGCCATACGGAATTCACTATTAGAGATAGGCTAATACATTGGCCCTTGAGGTGCTTGAGCCTCATCAGCTAGGGCCAGCCTTGGTAGGTGGCGTCTTCCTCGAGGCATCTTCTAAAATAGATTAATGACACCATCAAGATAAGGAAACCAAATATACAAAGAAGACCACGACATAAGTCATGAAGGAGTGATACAATTCCTAGAACGCCTTTGTAGCCTCCCATTCATTGGCTTGGTGCACTTCACACCCATAAATAGGACTCTACGCGGCATGTTGGACTCCGAGGATCATTTACAAACCTAGTACTTCGATACCATCTCTCTCACGACCTGGACCTAAGGTCTAGGAGTGACATGGCGAATGGGAACCTGAGAGTCCTTAAACAAGCCTCAAAGTATCCAAATTCACATCATCGGTTCGAAAGCATATTTTATATGGTATACACGTAGTTCTAAGGGATGGGAAATTAAGACTCACTCTATGGGGATATCATAAGGGAAGGGGATTAACATGGATTCATATAGAACGTAGCATATAAAGACTAAGGGGCGGGTAAGTATGACTCACGCTATGGGGATAATTCGGGACATAGGATCTTTCGCATCATATCATATCATCAAGTCATAAGACTCATATCCAAGACACATAACAATATTTAATGGGTAACTAAGCCATGACATAGTCTCTGACATAGCACTTACCATATACACGTAAAGGAGTTTAAAAGATGTCCAACAATGCCTCTAGTCATAAGATAGGACAGGGGCCACGACATACCCCAAGCTCACCCTCAAATATAAATATCCTAAACAAGAACACCATAGGTAAAGGATAGGTGGCTTGTCCTTGGAAGATACGACTCACCACAATAAGCAAAACTTGAGATCCGAGCTAAACGTCGTGTGGTGGATAGATGTACTCCGCGGTCCCTACATGGTGAGATCATCTAGGCAAAAGTATGCATTAGTACGTTTGAATGTACTAAGTATGCGGGTATTCAATGCGTATAACTTATCAATCCTACATTTCAATGTTAGATGACAAGGGCACATAATATAGAAGAAGCATATATCAAAGAAGAATAGTATAACAATATGCCATGAAATTCATGATGCATAAAATGCAATAACGCTCATATATAGTGGGGATGTGACCTCAAATGACATGAGTAAGACCAAGCGAGCTATTACTTGGAATCTCGATGAAATCCCCTCACCAGTAAAGAGGTGGTCTACTTGCCAAAGGTAAACCATACTTCACCTTACGGGAACATCACCCATTTTGTATGAAGTAACCCCCTTATGGGAATATCATCCAATTCGGATAGGATTTTCATATAGCATATCATCATATAATACTTCACCTTACGGGAACATCACCCATTTCTTTTAAAGCAACCTTCCTTATGGGAACATCACCCATTCCGGATAAGATTCTCATAACCTTGTTAGGCACATAGTTCTAGGAAAGAGAGAGTGAACCCTCAATCCATCGGTGCTAAGTCGGCATCCCATGAGAATACATATACGTACATATATACATGCTTTCAAGAGACAATAGTCATTTACAATGATTTCATTGCACATTTAGGCTCAAACACCAAACATCATTCATAATTAATCGTACTTAGGCCCACATGCCAAATCATAGCTCTTAGTAAACATACTTATGCACAAGAATAGCTCGTCTACATATACGGAATGGTGCAAGTACCCGAAATGCTCTACGAGCCATAATCATTGACATATATGTGACCACATTCTTGTCATTACCAATATCTTATCAAAATCATATCATAAAACATAATTGGGCTTAACCCACTTCACAATTTTCATAAAATCCAATGTTCATAGATGCATATGCTATGAATTATGTGGGAATAATATGGGTAATTGAGATTCAATATATGATCAATAATATAATACGAAATTGAAGTAAATCCATAATTAAATCCACATTTAAATCATATTATAAATCATCCATGCATAAATCAAGCTTTAAAGGGGACATGCATCTTCATAACTTCATAACTTCAATGTAGATCATCATAATAGGGCTTAAAATAACTTAAAATAAAAAATAAAGTACAGCCCATACATCAATTGAATTTAATAAATAATATAATGAAAAATCCACATTTAAAGTAAGCTTAATTTTAGGAAAATCAATTGAAAAGAGTTCGGGTTTTCATGGTTGAAAGGGACCAAGAACCAATCCCACATACCTTTATTAGGAAGAGGAATTTGAGAAGAATTGAGCTTAAATTTGAACTACAATTGAATCCTAACTTGAGTCTTGAAAGAAGGACTTGGAGAGAATTTTGACAGAGTTAAGCTGTGAGGAGTGAATTTAGAGTATTATGAATAGGATTTAGGATATTAGGGAGTCCTTAGATAACGTAGAAAGTATTAAAAGGCGGTAAATCAAATATACAAAAACGCCACTAATGAAAGGGATTGAAAAATTGTACGTCGTTGCTTCACTGGAGGGCTACATGGCCTGTGTGATGTCACACGGTCCGTGACATTGTCCGTGTCCCAATACTTAGAAAAATTTTCCGCGATCAAGTTATGATACGGTGATTCCATACTTAGAAAAATTTCACGCTGGAAGCCTTACGGCTTGTGAGCCTTCACACAGCCCGTGAAGGTGGTTGTGTGACCTCACTTAGCCTCAATTGTTGGGGTTCCAAGCTCAAGGCCATCACACGGCCCTTCACACTGTCCGTGAAGTGTCACACGGCTCGTGCGGTGTCCAAGTGTGACGTGCCTTAGTCCGATATTCCACACCAAGGCCACACACCAAGAATTAAGGCCAATTCTTGCTCCACTAGAGGCCACAAGAGTCGTGTGACCTCACACGGACCGCGTAGTCTCCCATTAGACCATACTTGGTCCAATTCTTGCCCAAAATGACGTTTCAAGTTTCGATGAAGTCGTACAAAGTCTGGGTCATTACAAAGAGGATGGATAGGAGCTCCAGTCCCTACATGCTTCAACCATGTAGGCAAAAAGTTTGTATTAGTACTTGAAATGTACTAAGTGTGCGGGGTTCAATGCAACAAGAGATTATAGGACACAATAGACAAGATGCATAATCATATATAATGAAAATAAGCTCAATGTAACATGAATAATACGTGCTTTCGTTAAAAAAAGCATGAAGATAATCAAAATTTCAAACATATCATACATATGTGGGAAGAAACCTTAACCAACATATAAAACCACGTGAGCTGCTACATGGAATCCCGATGTGTCTCCTCACTAGAAAAGGAGTGGTCTACTTGCCAAGGTAGACCATACCCACACCTTATGATATTGCCTTTTCGGTGAGGATTACATGATATCCTTACCTTATGACATTACCTTTTTTATAAGTGTTCATGGTGTCCTTACCTTACAAATTTGTCTTTTCGGTAGGTGAATTGACCTAGTTGGATCCACTAGTAAAAAGCCCATCTAGGGAATCAATAATACAAATCTATGGTGGCACACAATTATTGGAAGTAAAGCTCTATAAAGAAACTTAGGGATAGTCCCCTATTCTACATCCCATTCGGTGATAAGCCTAGTCCACATAATACATAACATAAGCATAGTATAATCATAACATGAAGAACATGTAAAAACATAGTAGCATAGTAAGAGTAGCTTATTTAGATAGTTGACTCCTTTAAGTGAGAATTTTCCTTTCACAAGAGGGTGGAACATAGCATAAAGGGCTCACAATCTTGCTTATCGTTCGTAGAACTTTTCATAAGTTCAATACATACTTAGAAGCCCATAAATCTTCATAACTTACTTGTCTTGCATAACTTGCCATAAACATATCATCAATATAAGAGACTTGTCATATAATTTCGGGCAAACATGGTGGGTCTATGCATATAAATTTTAAAATCATGAAATTCAAGAGTATGAGACATGAATGAAGTAAAACATGATCATTTAGAAACCTTTCAACTCTACCCACCATCATCATAGTAAAGCCCCTAATTAAGTCATTTTGAAATTCATCTTAAAATCTATAATTTTTCATAGCTTTTCAAGATATCATAGCATGCATAGTGTATGCATCATAAAACCATTCTTGGAATCAAACCTTGATAGGTGTTTATGAAAAATCAAACCAACAATTGAAAATTTTCAACTTAAATCATGCTTATAGGGAATAATAGGAATTTCTCATAAAGAAACAATCCGTGAAATCAAGAAATTTCAACGAAAAGGAGATTTGGGCTCTATGGGTTCTTATGAAAGACCAACATACCTTGAAGCCTTGAGAAGAGATGGAAGAAGACTTAAAGATTCTTGTTGAATCACCATGGTGCTTATCCTTTGATGGAAGAGTCTTGAAACCTAGAAACTTGAGAGGATTTGGTGGAGGAATTTGAGAGAGTTTGTAGATGTTTTTAGGAGTTTAGAGAGTGATTTTGACCTAAAAATGGTGAAATTTTTGAGTTTTCTTATATATATGAGTTTAGAGATATGTCTCAATCGCCCTTACTATGGTTCATGGGTGAACCAAGACCATGATGGTGACTTGTTCTGCCGTAGTTCATTTCTGCGCAAAGTTTAATTTTTCCTTGTTTTGTCCTAGGAATGAGTCTAGGTCATTTTTATACTATCTTGAACTCTCTGCATGACACAGAGAAGCCGCATACTCTGCTGATTATTGCAAATTCAACCAAAAAATTATTTTTTGACATGATTGACCTAAAAATCGAAAAAGAACCCTTTCTAACAGAAATTTTTCTCCTGAAAATGAATACAAACTCTGATTTTTCAAAAAAAACGTAAGGGATTTATTATATTCAAGAATTGCTACGTTAAGAGAATTCTTAATTGATTTGGAGGTGTTACATCCTCAACAATACGACCAACAATCAAAGGTCAGATTCACTTTCATTCATGTTATTAGAATTAGTAGAACGTTCATTCTCTTTGTCAGAATCATCATCACTTTCATCTTCATCATTTTGGTTGTCTTCTTGAGATGATCGCTCATTTGAAGATGATTTCATGTATACATATTTCTTCAACAAGTCTAAGTCTTTCCTCATCCTCTTATTTTTGTGACGCGCATTCTGCAATTGAGCATACTAATCAACATTTGAAGAATTCTCTTGGGACATAATCATCTCATCAATTTGTTCTGGCAAGTTCGATAGTGGTTTCTTAGATGTCTTTATTTGACTGAGGGAGCCAAGAGCTTTGACTCTTCCTTTTTTTTCTTTTCGCCAACAGATTGCACTCAGATATCCATTTCACTTAATTTAGAAGGCTAACTGGCTGAATTAGCTTCTCCTTCCACAACTGATGCACTTTGAGCAGCTAATATTTCTTGTTTCTATCTTTCAAACTCATGTTACGTAAGAATAAGTTATTTCAAACCATATATACCGCCAATAGAGAATATATCATTACCATTAACTATGGGGAATTCTAGTATCAAATATAAACACAAGTAGCAAAAACATGTATAGTTTATAAAATATTTTAACGTAAGGGATTTATTATATTCAAGAATTGCTACGTTAAGGGAATTCTTAATTGATTTGGAGGTGTTACATCCTCAACAATACGACCAACAATCAAAGGTCACATTCACTTTCATTCATGTTATTAGAATTAGTAGAACGTTCATTCTCTTTGTCAGAATCATCATCACTTTCATCTTCATCATTTTGGTTGTCTTCTTGAGATGATCGCTCATTTGAAGATGATTTCATGTATACATATTTCTTCAACAAGTCTAAGTCTTTCCTCATCCTCTTATTTTTGTGACGCGCATTCTGCAATTGAGCATACTAATCAACATTTGAAGAATTCTCTTGGGACATAATCATCTCATCAATTTGTTCTGGCAAGTTCGATAGTGGTTTCTTAGATGTCTTTATTTGACTGAGGGAGCCAAGAGTTTTGACTCTTCCTTTTTTTTCTTTTCGCCAACAGATTGCACTCAGATATCCATTTCACTTAATTTAGAAGGCTAACTGGCTGAATTAGCTTCTCCTTCCACAACTGATGCACTTTGAGCAGCTAATATTTCTTGTTTCTATCTTTCAAACTCATGTTACGTAAGAATAAGTTATTTCAAACCATATATACCGCCAATAGAGAATATATCATTACCATTAACTATGGGGAATTCTAGTATCAAATATAAACACAAGTAGCAAAAACATGTATAGTTTATAAAATATTTTAAACTCAACAGTTAAAAGCAGTGATTTAGTTCCTAAAAAAATGGTCATATAAAACAAAGAGCATATATTAGCATACGAAATATCATAGAAGCAGTGATTAGTCAAAAAAATTCTCTACCCGTTCATTTGCTTGCAACTCTCACTCTAGAATTTTTTTTTTGACTTATATTGTTATAGTGAAGACTTGTTTTTTTCGTAGAACTATTTTGTTATGTGAATTTTTGTTGAGAATACATTTTTAGTGCGTAACTTGTTAGGATGCTTCTTTCCTTAAGTTGTAATGCTGTCTTTTGTTAACAGACATGGATCGAGTATGCACAAAAGGAAAATGATAAACTGGAGAGGAAAGGATCTAGATGTAGAATGAGTATATTGATAACACTCACACACATTTCTGCACAATCCTAACAGCTATATATATATATACATACACATCACTACATTTCTATGATCTAACTACTTTCTAACTAACTTGTAACCAACTAATAGTTAGTTATAACTACTTTTACAAGCTGGTATTCTTTTGTTCTTGACACTCCCCCTCAAGTTGAGGGTTGAAAACATCTAACAACCTCAACTTGCTTAATAAGTAGTGATGTTGTTGGCTTCCAAGAGCTTTGGTTAAAACATTAGCTTCTTGATCAGTCCCTGGAACATGTGTAGCCTTGATCAGTCCCTTTTGTATCTTCTCAACTTGCTTAATAAGTAGTGATGTTGTTGGCTTCCAAGAGCTTTGGTTAAAACATCATCTTCTTGATCAGTCCCTGGAACATGTGTAGCCTTGATCAGTCCCTTTTGTATCTTCTCCCTCACAAAATGACAATCTATCTCAATGTGTTTTGTTCTCTCATGAAAAATTGGATTTCCTGCTATCTGTATGGCTGCTTTGTTGTCACAAAACAGTTCTACTGGCAATTTTACATCCACACTCATTTCTCTCAACAATCCTACAAGCCAAATTACCTCTGAGACAGTTGATGCCATGCTCCTGTACTCAGCCTCAACTGTACTTCTGGATATGGTTTCCTGTTTCTTTGATTTCCAGGAGATCAATGAACTTCCCAGCTTAACACAATAGCCTGTTACTGACTTTCTTGTCACTGCACAAGATGCCCAGTCAGAATCACAGAATGCTCTCAATGTAGTATCTTTATCACTGCTTAATAGAATTCCTAGACCAGGTCTTCCTTTAAGGTATCTCACCACATGTAATGCTCCCTCTAGATGAGTTTGTTTAGGATTGTGCATAAACTGACTTAGTGTCTGTACTGCATATGAAATGTCTGGCCTTGTCATTGCCAGGTAAAGAAGCTTCCCAACCAGCCTCTGATAGGCATTTTTATCTATCAGTTGTGGATCATGATCCTCCTTTTGTAAGTGTTTATCATATTCAATAGTAGTAAACTTCATATGTTGTTCCAAGGGTGTCACAGCTGGCTTAGCTCCAGCTAAACCCCACTCTGAAATCAGTTCCATAGTATACTTCCTTTGTGTCATTAAGATGCCTTTATCTGACCTCAAAAACTCTATTCCCAAAAAGTATCTTAGCTCACCTAAGTCCTTGATTTTGAAGTTTTGCTTGAGAATCCCCTTTGAGTACTCAATCAGCCCAGCATCATTTCCTGTAATTAGTAGATCATCCACGTAAATGAGTATCATTACTATCTTTTGATCAGTCTTCTTGGTGAATAAGGAGTAGTCATATTTGCTCTGTTGAAAACCAGACTCAATTAAAGCATTTGTGAGCTTAATGTTCCATTGCCTGGATGCTTGTTTGAGACCATACAGAGACTTTTTCAGTCTACATACTTTCTCCCCCTTACTGCCAAATCCTTGAGGCAGTACCATAAAAACTTCCTCATGAAGATCACCTTGTAAAAAGGCATTGAACACATCCATTTGAAATACAGCCCACTGATGCATAGCAGCTAAAGAAAGAACACACCTGACAGTAACCATTTTTGCAACAGGAGAAAAGGTATCATGAAAGTCTACCCCTTCTTGTTGTGTATATCCCTTGGCTACTAGCCTAGCTTTAAATCTTTCTATAGTTCCATCAGCATTATATTTGATTTTGTACACCCATCTACACCCTATAGGTAGTTTCCCAGCTGGAAGATCAACTATCTCCCAGGTTTTGTTTTCTTCTAGAGCTGCAATTTCTTGTTTCATTGCAAGGACCCATCTGTCATCTAGGATTGCCTCAGAATAGGATTGAGGTTCAGTGGTGCTAGAAAACTTGGTGAGAAATGCTTGATAGCCAGGACTAAGATGAGAGTAATTGACTACATGATGAATTGAGTGAGGATGTGATCTTGAACATGATTGTGTGTGTACATAATCCGACAACCAAATTGGAGGTTTAGTTGGTCTAGTAAGTTTTCTGATAGGTTGATGGTATAGGTGTGCAGGATCAATGCTTGAAGAAGGTGTAGGATCTTGTGTTGTGAGAGTATGGGCAACAGGAGATGATACTTCAGGTGAAGAGTGAGAGGAAACTGGAGGTAATGAAGATGATATAACTGGTGAAAGATGTGGATCAGTTGCTTGTGGTAGTGAGGGGACTTGATGGCTATTAGAGTCATTGTCTGTATAAAGGAAGTAAGGTGAAAGATCATGAGGAGTCAGATCAGAAGATTTACTGGATACATGTTTGAAAGGAAATATATGTTCCCTAAAATGGACATCTCTACTAACAAAAAAGTTGTGAGATTGTAAATTGTAGAGTCTGTATCCCTTTTGTATGGGAGAATAGCCCATAAACACAGCAGGAATGGCTCTTGGGGAAAATTTATCAACTGGAGTAAGTTCAGTAGCATAACATAGGCATCCTAAGGTTCTCATATGGTTCAAAGAAGGAGGGGTGTTATAGAATTTCTCATACGGTGATAATCCATCTAAGGTTTTGGTAGGCAGTCTATTTATAACATAGGTTGCTGTTAGCACACAATCACCCCAGAATTTTAGAGGAATGTGATCTTGAAATCTTAGTGCTCTGGCCACTTCTAGGAGGTGCCTATGTTTTCTTTCAGCTACTCCATTTTGTTGAGGACTATATACACAGGTTCTTTGGTAGACAATACCAAGAGATTGGAAAAAAGAAGCACATTGAGAGTTAATGAATTCAAGACCATTGTCTGATCTGATGGTCTTGACAGAAGTATTGAATTGATTTTGAATCAATTGAATAAAGGTTTTCAAATGTAGAATGCAATCACTTTTAAACTTCAATAAGAAGACCCAAGTCATACGACTAAAATCATCAACAAGAGTAAGAAAGTATCTATTTCCATTGTAAGTACATTGCTTGAAAGGACCCCATACATCCATGTGTACCAATTGAAAAACATGTGTTGAATCAGTCTTATGAATAGGAAATGGCAATCTAGTTTGTTTAGCAGCTGGACAAATTGGACAATTACAAATTTGAGAAGTATCTAGAGTATGCTTAATAGAATGTATCTGATTAAGAACAGAAAATGGTGCATGGCCAAGTCTTTGATGCCATATAGAACTCTTGGCATGAGTAGACAAACAGCATGTTGTAGCTTGTGGACTGGAAGAAGAAGAAACATGTGATGACTTGGTGGAGAGAATGTAGAGTCCATCTTTGACTTTACCAATCCCCTTCACCTTTCCAGTGTAAAGGTCCTGAAAAAGAAAGAAATCAGGATAGAAAGAAGCAAAACATTGCAGGTCTTTGGTGAGTTTAGATACTGATAGTAGATTGTATCTGAACATAGGTATGAAGAGGACATCTTTAAGAGTTTGATCTTTGTCCAGTTGACAGACTCCTTTATGTGTGATTTGTGCTACTTCTCCATTTGGTAAATGAACTTGGTTTTGAATGGATGGTTTGAGTGCAGTGCTAGATGACATTAAGTCCATGGATGAAACCATATGATTTGAAGCTCCAGTATCAACAATCCAGGTGTTAGTTTTAAAACCAGCCAGAAAACAATTAATCTTACCTGCCATGTTAGAGACATTTTCAGGTGAACCTTGTTCATCAATCAAGTTGAGCAACTTCTTAAACTGTTCTGTTGTGAAAGTTTGTTCTCTAGAGATTGATTTATCAGTACAACTCTCACTAACATTATTTGCCCTATATCCATTTGGTCTGTATCCTGAATTCCCATTCTTGTGAGCACCTTGTTCTCTTTCTTTATTCCTGGTGAACTTGAAGTCAGGTGGGTATCCAATTAACTTGTAATATTGTGCTTTGGTATGACCTCTAAGATGACAGAAATCACATTGAAGATTACTCTTTCTGTTGTTCATGTTATTGCCATTCCTTGAGAAGGTACCATTTATACCAGATCCTGAATTTTCTCTTCCTTCATAGTGTGTCTTTTGCTTCTGATTATAGCCATGTTTCATCAGTGCTGCTGCTGCAAGAGCTGATGCTTCCCCTTCTTCATAATGTGGCTTAATCTGTGATGTTTGCGCAGCCACACTTAGATGCTCTCTTTGACTCTCTTCATGTATGATTAGTGAGTAAGCCTGATTCACAGTAGGTATGTTAGACATCATTAAGATTTGGCTTCGCGACTGACTGTAATTCTCATTCAGTCCTCCCAAAAATTGCATAAGCTTTTGTTGATCCAAATTCATGATGAAATCTCGTGACCTTTCACATGAGCATGATGGAGGTGGCACCAGTGACTCATATTCTTCCCATAACTCACTTAGCTTCGAGAAATAAGCTGAAATAGATGAGGTACCTTGATTCAAAGTTGCAATCTCTCTGTAAACATGATAGATCTTTGTGGCATTCACTTTATCGAATCGATCCTTGAGATCTGTCCGCACCTTGTACGCATTTGAGGAATATACAATTCCATTAACTAAGTCCTTCGAAACTGAGCTCATGATCCAGGATAACACCACTGCATTCACTCGCTCCCATTGCTGTGCCATTTGGCCTTCGTACATGTCTTTCCTGCAAGTTCCATCCACAAAACCAATTTTGTTCTTTCCCAACAATGCAATACGCATCGATTTACTCCATAAGGTATAGTTCTCCATTCCAGTAAGTACACAGTGAGCCAAATTGACTCCTGGAATATCAGAGTTCTGCAGAAACAGTGGATCAAAACAATCAAAATTCGAATTCGAACTTCGATTATTTCCAGCCCTTTCTTCATTTGCACCTGGTGCATTGTTTACCATTGAAGCCATTCGCACCAGACGACGAAAGAAGGAGAAGAAGTGAAGACGTTAACAGGGAATTTCAACAAGGAAGCTGATCACCATTGCTGGTCCATCCCGTGCTCTGATACCATGTTAACAGACATGGATCGAGTATGCACAAAAGGAAAATGATAAACTGGAGAGGAAAGAATCTAGATGTAGAATGAGTATATTGATAACACTCACACACATTTCTGCACAATCCTAACAGCTATATATATATACATACACATCACTACATTTCTATGATCTAACTACTTTCTAACTAACTTGTAACCAACTAATAGTTAGTTATAACTACTTTTACAAGCTGGTATTCTTTTGTTCTTGACATCTTTAATGAAATTGATATTAAACCACTGATAGATTCATTTTTAGATTGTTGAAACCTCCCCGAGAGACTGTCTGCTTCAAATATTTCACCAATCTACTTATTGACCAGGCTTGCCGCATCCATTTGCTCAACCGGTAGTTTTCTACTAAAAGAAAACCTCAACACTGGCGGTGGTGGTAGTGGAGATGGGTGTAACAATCTTCCTAAAATTTTTCCCATCCGCCACACAATCATCTTCATTTTCAGAAAATTTTGTTGGAATTTTTCATAATATTGGAAGATAAACATTTTGTTGGTATTCTTTAGAAAATGATTTTGAAAACTAAGAGGTCTTGGTTAGTTGCTATCATTCAAACAAAATTCTCAGATCATACAATAAGGCAAGGTTAAGGCTTTGTCATATGCAGAAACAAACATCATATGAACAATTTAACTGGTAGATGCAAGCACGACGGTGTCTGTAAGATTTTACCATATTGAAAATTATGTTGGATTCAGATGCTGAAGGATTGACAGATTAGATGCTTAAATGAATAGTCTAATAACATGCATTAGCCAGAGATCCATACTACAGAAGCTATAATTGATCTAAATCCCTTCAAACATGATCCTTGCAGACTTCCAATTTCTTAGAGTAAATGTCAGAAAAGTGTCTTATTGATCAATACTTCTAAATCACTAGCTTAATTTACTAATTAATATAATAGACATCATTATATTTGATCTTCAAGACCAACATTACTCTCGACTCTTGGAGTCATGATTGCAAAAGAGATCCCGATAAAAACGAAAAATTGACAGAGGTTCATATTCTACACTGTGATAAATTTCAAAGCTGATAGCTCACTGTAGATAACAAACAACAACTTTGGCCTGCGAAAATCAATATCTTCACGACTATAGTCTCCACTATATCAGACGCGCAGAGTACAATAATAACAAAACTATCACTAATCTACTAGAAACTTGCGCTGATCTGTGGCCAGGAGAGAGTAGCCAAGTGTAATCTAGGATAGTCTTTTAATAGAATCTAGACTGGCTTGTTTGTAAGTTTATCCAAGCGATTTTGTCTGATAAATAAATTCATGCATGGGACTAGAAGACATCTCATCTTTCTCACTTGTTACAAGCTATCTCAAGTTCTAAATAGATAATATCTCTCTCGTCTTTGCTCTTCAAATCTTGATATTAGCAAATAATTTTACATTCAATCTTTAACATTATCTTTATTAGCTTTACCATTATCTCGGAGCCCAAAAATAAATGAAATGCGATCAGACCTTATTCACTTGCCTTTGACCCCCATTTTTTATTTTTTAACTAAGTTTGCACATACATAATTTTGATAAAAAATAGTATGTATACTGAAAAGACAAAACATTGTCACTTGATTAAGGCAAATGAGATTACTGTTTGACAGAGCACCACTTATTACATAATCTTCACAAAAGAACAACTTGAAAAGGGACAAATAAGACAAGATCAGTTATGAAAATTCGAGTGGATGAGTTGCGAGGTTTGATATGGAATGTTTCTCTCAGAAAAGTCAGATAGATGTTCCATATATTTCCCTAATGAAGAAATGGATTGGTTCACCTATCATAGGTCACCCCCTCATAGTTGAATTTTTAGATGGATCTATAGTGATAGTCTGCTAGAGTTTTGATTGATACTTGGAATGTGATTAGGGAGTCTTACAAGATGAAGTCTTCTGCATTTGTTTCTTGGAATAAAGTAGCTGGTTTATTTTTGTTCTTAAAATTTCCTTTGTGTCCTTCAAGAACACTAATTTACCTTCACTGATTTTCAAATCTGAAGAAATCATGCCTGCATGTTAATTCTGCAGGTATCAAACCTCATCTATGCAAACCAATCTATAGGTATCAGATTTAGTTACTCCCCCTGTCCTTTATGTGGCACCCTTTCACTTAGCATGGTATTTTAAGAAAAAAAAGAAAGACTTAGAACTCCTGGTTTAAAATCATTTTTAGATGTTCGTATGGTTGAGAATCATTTCATTAAGGGTTACAAGGGAATTTCAAAGGTAAATTGTTTCCAATTGAAGTAAGATGATATTCTTTTTGGGACAGAATAAAAAAAGAAAGGGTATCGCATAAAATGTGACAGAGGGAGTACGTTCTGACATACGTGACCTTTGTCACCCTAAAACATGCATGAGCGATGACATGTATGACTTTATTCAGGTTTAAAAATAAACCCCAAAAGCAATTTGGAACCTTTTAGATAGATACACACATTCCTGTGGAATTCATCCAACCAAATGAGAGTCGTAGAATAACACTATGGCTTCCAAATATTTTTTTACTTATCAATTCTTGTTTTATGTATGTTATTTATAAGGTTTGTTACAATGGATAATTTTTACTGCATTGGAAGGATGAAAAATGATCCACCTACCAATACAGGATGATAAACTTTTCTTATTATGAAAAACCTGTACTCGCGAGTTAAATCACAACTTCAGTATTTGATCACAAACATACTACAGGGATACATAGTTATTTTTGTTAATAAGATTGCTGTCTTCGCTAGTGTGCAGAATGATAAGTAATTTCTGAACACCTGTGACCTTCTTTCAAGAATTCATTTATGAAAGTTTTTCTATCTCATTGAAGTTGTGATATTGACAATAGACATGAGTCATGAAGCTTATTATGAACAACAATGAGAAGAATTTGGAGAGATCTAGAAGATTGAAATTAGTATGAAATTTCCTTAGGCAAGATTTCTACTAAGTATCATATAGCGGAACCTGAGGTCTACAATCTAAAAGGAATTTATGGACTAAGTTCTTTGCTAATAAGCACCCTTGTACAATTAAATTCACAACTAGACTGGTCAAGCTTAAAGTTGAGAAGTCTTTTGTTGTATTGAGGAAGATATCTATAATAATAACTAATCGATTTCAAAGTTGAAAAGCTCTTTGTGGTACTGATGTAAATAAAATGTGTTAAGAGTGTTTACAAATGTGTTAGTGTAGTAGGATATAAATGCTACAGGGATTTGTGGGACATTGAGAATTTTACTCAATCGTCTTTGTAGTTATAAATATTAGTGATTTTTGACATGTAACATCACATCTATTCTTTAATGTTAACGGTATTTATAAGGATCTGGAATAATCTTTAAGAGCAACTAGATGGAGAAGCAACTTACAAATCAAAGAGCAGAACACTAAAATTGTTGAAATAAAGATTTGTATCTCAAAAGAAAATATTCATATTAAGTGTCTACATTCAAAGGCAAATCCAGAATTTAAAGGTTGCGGGTGCCATCGATACGGGATGTATGGGTTCTTGAGAAAAGAGGAGTCGTGGTGGTCCCCCTCGGACCGCCCGGATCCCAGGAGTGAATCAAAAGTGGCATCTATGTTGGATCTCACCCAAATCGCCCCATCTATCCTCCTGAGGAGGAGTTTGGTTTCAAACCCCGATTCGAACAGGAGGAGTACACCATGCTAATGTACCTTGGATGATCCACATCTCAGTAATGTGTCAGGAGAAATTAGTACAAGAAGCCGTGGATACACTTCTTGGTAATGGAATCCAAGGACAACCAATGAGGGGCGGTCATAATAACGTTTACAAGTCATTTTCTGATGTAATTGAAGGCAAAGAGGGAAGATTTCATGAGACTCTTCTTGGCAAATGAGTCAATTATTCAGGACGTTCGGTCATTGTCGTGGATCCTTTACTTTCATTACATCGATGTGGATTGCCTCGTGAAATAGCAATAGAACTTTTCTAGACATTTGTAATTCGTGGTCTAATTAGACAACATCTTGCTTCGAACATACAAGTTGCTAAGAGTGAGATTCAAGAAAAAGAGTTGATTGTATGGGAAATCCTTCAAGAAGTTATGCAGGGACATCTTGTGTTGTTGAATAGAGCACCTATGCTGCATAGATTAGGCATACAGGCATTCCAGCTCGTTTTAGTGGAGGGCCGCGCTATTTGTTTACATCCATTAGTTTGCAAGGGATTCAATGTTGTTTTTTATGGAGATGAAATGGCTGTTCATGTACCTTTATCCTTGGAGGCTCAAGTAGAGGCATGTTTACTTATGTTTTCTCATGTAAATCTTTTGTCTTTGGCTATTAGGGATCCCATTTTCGTACCAATTCAAGATAAGATTATTGGACTCTATGTATTAACGAGCGAAAATCATCGAGGTATTTGTGTAAATAGGTATAATCCATGTAATAACAGAAACGATCAAAATAAAAAAAGAAGTGACAATAGTTACTATAAGTATATGAAAGAACCCTTTTTCGAATTCCTATGATTCAATTGGGGCTTATCGGAAGAAACGAATAAATTAAGATAGTCCTTTATGGCTCTGGTGGCGACTAGATCAACTCGTTATTGCTTCAAGAAAAACTCCCGTCGAAGTTCATTATAAATTTTTAGGTACTTTTTATGATATTTATGGATACTATCTAATAGTAAAAAGTCTAAAAAAATCCTTTTTATATACATTCGAACCACTATTGGTCATATTGCTCTTTATCGAGAAGTTGAAGAAGCTTTACAAGGGTTTTGTCGGGCCTATTCATATGGTACCGAATTCTATGATACCGTGGGACTTCGGAGCTCTCCTGTTCAGCTAGGTCCATAGTTTCGAAATTTATACACGAATCAAGATCGTTAAAAGGAAGTTTTACAATCACCGACTCAAACCCATTGTCAAATCCTACTGAGCGGAATATGGAGTTACTTGTGGCAGAACGGGCCAATCTAGTCTTTCATAATAAAGTGATAGACGAAATTGCCATGAAACGACTTATTAGCAGATTAATAGAGCACTTCAGAATGGCATATACATCACATATCCTGGATCAAGAAAAACTCCAAGCTTCCAACAAGCTACTACTACATCCGTTTCATCATGAATTGATGATCTTTTGACAATACCTTCCAAGGGATGGCTAATTCAAGATGCCGAACAAAAAAGTTAGATTTTAGAAAAACACCATCATTACGGGAATCTACATGCGGTAGAAAATTACATCAATCCATTGAGATATGGTATGCTACAAGTGAATATTTGCGCCCAGAAATGAATTCGAATTTTAGGATTACTGATTCTTCTAATCTAGTTTATATAATGTCTTTCTCGGAGCTCGAGGAAACGTATCTCAAGTACATCAATTAGTAGGTATGAGAGGATTAATGTCGGATCCTCAAGGACAAATAATTGATTTACCTATGCAAAGTTATTTAAGCGAAGGACTCTCTTTAATAGAATACATCATTTCTTGCTACGGAGCCCGTAAATAAGGAATTGTGGATACTGTTGTATGAACATCAAATGCTGGATATCTCACTCGCAGACTTGTTGAAGTAGTTCAACACATTGTTGTACGTCGAACAGATTGTGGCACTGCCCAGGGTATTTCTCTGAGTCCTCAGAATCGGATAATGCCGAAAAGGATTTTTAGTCAAACATCAATTGGTCGTGTATTAATGGATGATATATATATATATATATATATATATATATATGGGGTCACGATGTATTTCCACTAGAAACCAAGCCATTGGCATTGGACATGTGAATCTATTCATAACCTTTCGGGCACAACCAATCTCTATTTGAGCTCACTTTACTTGTAGGAGTACATCTTGGATTTGTCGATTATGTTATGGTCGTAGTCCTACTCAAGGCGACCTGGTTGAAATGGGAGAAGCTGTAGGTATTATTACAGGTCAATTGATTGGAGAACTGGGTATTCAACTAACATTAAGAACTTTTCATACATGAGGAGTATTCATGAGGGGGGGGGGGGGGGGAGGGGGGGTACCATAGAACATGTGTGAGCCCAATGTAATGGAAAAATAAAATTCAATGAGACCTTTCTATGTTCTATGGACTTGTATGTAACTATTGAGAGTGAAGATATTCTACATAATGTGAATATTCCACCCAAAATTTTTCTTTTAGTTCAAAACGATCAATATGTAGAATCAGAACAAGTAATTGCTGAGATACGCGCAGGAATATCCATTTTAAATTTTAAAGAGACGGTTCGAAAATATATTTATTTTGATTCAGATGGAGAAATACACTAGAGTACCGATGTCTATCATACATCCCAATTTACATATGGTAATGTTCATCTATTATTTCGTTTCGTTTACTACACCAAACGAAATAATGCATAAGAAATATATTTTCATAATTAATGCAGGCATAACTAATACAAATATTACTAATACATTTTATTTGATGTTATTGTTATACAACCATATCAAACGACCCCTTAGTGAATATAAAAGATGAAACTTCATTTTTTTTAAGACTAAAAATGGAAGTAAGATATATAAATGATGGAACATATGCATAGTAAAAGATATTACTAGTGATCCTTCAAAATAATAACCTGAAAGTTAAGACAAGTAATTTGACAACAACATGTTAAAATAATATTCTAATAGCACGAAAATTTGTACTCTAACAATCCCCTATATATACCAAGGCAATAACAAAGGGTACAGGTAAACTATTTTCCAAAATTTGAAGGTAAAAATGGCACCTTTTTTAACCAAGCAAACACAATAAAAAAAAAGGGATCAATCCATGCGATCCCAATTGATGGTATTGATATAACGTAAACTAAAACTCGGTCCACTTCCGGATGAAGTATTTGATTTATTTTCTCTGAAAATTGAACAATTTTTTAAGAGAAGTGGTGGATTTGGCCTTCAGAATATTTTAATGAAATTTTTTTTAAAATAGCTATTCTAGTTTATCAGGAAACCAAGATAACTTTTTTAAGGAACCACATAAATTTCGCTAGTTTAGTTAATTATTTCGTTCGAACACAATAGTTTTACAAGTTATTATTTTTATGTATCTGATGAATCAAATATATGTATATTCGAATAGATGTGACAAAATGTATTTGAGAGATAATTATATCACATGGTCATTCGGCTAAACTAATCATACAAAAATAGATCATTAAATAAATAATATATTATATAATATTAATTACCAATTTTAACATATGTTTTGCCTTTGCCAAAAATGATTGTACTTCATTTTCCTGAAATAGGGAAAAAAAAAAATTCTCTTCCTTTCCCTCTCTTCCTCCTCCTCTTTTATTTTTTGTGGGCCTTTTCCTTTCTCTTCTAATTTTTCTTTCTTATTCTTTCTCTTTCTCTCAATCTTTCTTTTATAAATATTAATTAATTATTTTAATTTAAAATTTAATTTTAGATTGAATATTACGCAAATAATGTTTATACTTTTCTTTAAACAAGAAAATTTGTTTTATGTAAATACATATATGATGCATTGACACAATTTCAATATATAAAACATATAAACTAATTTAAATAATATTTAAATATTTGAAATTTAGATATAATATTTTTTGATACCAGTAATAAAATTAAATAAAAACTACAATTGTGATACATCTTGAATTAAATACGTCATATGTATTATAGACATTTTTAATGCACATGGAGAATATAAGTAATATATTTTTAATATAATAATTATTTTAATATCATTAATAAGAGAAAATAATAAAAAATAACTATAATACATTTTAAATTCAATAAACAATACATATTATAAACATCTTTCAATGCAAAAGGTGAATTTTAAACATTTCAGTATGATTTAATTGATTTTACATTATTAAAAAATGTATTATATTTATAGAAATAATAATAATAATAAAATTCATAAGAATATATAATATTAAAGATGAAGAGTTAAATGTGTAGGGAGAAAGAAAGAGAAAAAGGGAAAAAAAGAAAGAAGGAGAAAGAGAAAGAGAAGAGAACGAGAAGAAGAGGAATAAATAGAAGGATGTTCTTGTAATTTATTAGTAAAATATGCTATAGACCATAATTATAAAAAAATACCCTAAAAAGAATAATATTTGATATATAATGTATTATTTATGTAAAAATTTCTACAAAAAAAAAAAAACCTTTCACTGTATAGATATGTATAATCAGTATTCATTTCATGTGTAGTCAAGTTGTATTCAGTTTTTTAGTGTAGCATAACGTATATTCAATATATAACTCATATATAAGTAATCTATATTGTATAGCCAGTGTATACTTTCTATGACTTTTGGCAAACTATATTGTATAGTCATGTATATTTTCTATGATTTTTGATTATTTTTTATGTAAATAAAATATGATTATATTGTTGTAAATTAATTAGCTTGTTGAATATATTTGAAATTATCCCACCCATTTAATTTCATGTATCTACACAGGGAAACGTAATTGAATCTCAGTATATGAGGAGTAAATCATGGGTCTAACGATCTCAACGTATGCATATTCCTGATGAGTTAACAAATCAAAAAATGTAAAATTTCTCCTAAATTGTATACATCAGTGAACTTTAAATTCATCTCTTCCCTGTAATTCTTCTGATCAATTAGAACGAGTTGTTCTATTTAGTGGAAATTATATATATCATATATTTAAACTAAACTTTAAATACACTGTAACATACAACAATGGAAATTGTATCTGATTCAGGTAAACTTTTAACAACCCCTAGTTTACATGTGCTAATCCCTACACATATATAACTTAATATAACTTGGTGATATAAGTACTGAACTTGATTTCCTAGACGAGTCATGACTATAGAAAAGCTTTGAGAAAAAATTTCACACATCGCAATGTAGCATGATTGAGTGAATGTCAACTTTTTTTTTTAAAAAAAAATTAAATTTTGAATTGAAGAGTTGTGTGTAAATGTAAAGTGATTGAGTGTATATGTGTTTTAAATTAAATTAAGGAGATTACAATTCGAAAGCAGAATAAAAAAAGTTGAGGTGCTTGTTATGTCATGATTTTCTCCTTTTGAAAAAAAAAATCAATTTTGAAATATACTTAGTATAAAATCAATTAAGAGAATAATATTTAAAAGGAGTCGCCAGTTAATTTTTGTGAAAAAATTAAAAAAAATAAGTTAAAAGATTCTAATCGACGAAGTCTTAAAAATTTAGAAAAATGAGTAAGAGATTTTTATTACTACTTTAAGAAGTTATTAATATTTAAAGTAGCCGTTAATGCACGGTAATTGACAATTTGACTAAAGTATTTGAAATTTAGGAAAATAATTAAGGTAAAACTTTTTTTTTTGTCAAAATTAATTTAAAGTAATTGATAATGAGCAACTACGATTAAATAAAGCAAGCTTTTTTTAGGTCACTTGTGAAAAGACAACTTAATTTGAAACATTTGAAGTATCTCAAAAAAGTGAAGAAAACATAAATAATTAAGTAAGAAGAGCATTTAAGATAATTCATTTCTTTTTTCTTTTTTTATTGAAAAAAGTCTAACTTGAATAAATATAAACAATTAAAAACAAAGGAAGGATCAGACAAAATACAAGGCTTGATAAAAAGATTTCATTTAATCAAGTAAACAAACATGAAAGAAACTAGTTCATCTTTCGGGGAATTGGATCAAGTTAATTAAAATATGGGTGAAAAATATAACTAGATAACTTTATATATTAAATTATATGATCCTATTAATTTTTTCTTATTTACAAAAACATATTAATTTTTTATTAAAAAAAATCAAAAGATGTTTGTTGATATTAATTAATGTTGATTTGATTGGTATTGGAAAATGAAAAAGTAAAATAAAAATGTTGTAGTTTGGTAAAAAAATTGTTGTTTTGATAAATAAAAAAATTCTTGTAATTCTCACTCTTAAAGTGTCCATTCTTGTAATTTTTCTTAAAATTTTTAAAGTTAAAGTTGACACAAGAATTAAAACAACCAATTTGCAAGCAGAAATAATGAAATAATTAAAGAAAGGAATGCATTTAGACATGTAGAAAAATTATTTACACAAAAAATAATACACTTTTTTCAATTAGGAAAAGTAGCTTTCCGGCTGACTTTTGGCTAATTGTTACAATTTTGCGCATTCAGCCCTCGTTGTATAAGCATGTATAATTAGTGTATATTTATGAACCATAATATATATTCAGTGTATAGCTCTATAAGTAACATACATTGTATAGTAGTGTATACTTTCTATAACTTTGACAAACTATATTGTATAGTCATATATAGTTTCGCTGATTTTGAGATATTTTTTATGTAAATAAAATATGAACTATTTTTTTTGTTATATATATATATATATATATATATACGCAATTTCTCCTTTAGACTATTCTAGGCCCAAATCCTCACTGTCCAGCAAATTCGATTGTTGCCACGTTTTTGGGCCTCCTGGCCCATTTCTTCTTTTCGTAGATCAGCTGTATATTAGCTTCCGCAAATCTGTATTAGCCTTTCTTTAACTCCACATCATGTATATCAACCTCCAATTCGTGGACAAATGATGGGGTTGACTCGAAACCATTGTTGGGATTCAACCCAACAAGAAAGTGCAGGAAGACGTGAGTCCAAAATGGGCTCGGATAGGTTTCACCACAAGAAAATAAAGCAAATTAGAATATGCAAGGTGGAGCCACATGGTACTCATGGGTTAATTTGAACCTTTGTGGTGAAAAATTATATTATTTTAATATAATAAAAATATTTTTTTTTATGTATATATAATAAATGTTGGATTCTCTTCGATTAGTTCGTGCGTCTACTTTTTAAAATTATAAAACCCCATTAAAAAAAATTCTGGACCAATGTACGCGAAATATTTTTCAAGTGATCGCAAGAAAACACATAATACAAGACAAATAATAACCACAATTAGCTAATACAATAACAAATGCCTAGAACACAGGCAAGCAAACAATAAGAAAAACTTCACAATCTGTCTACGTTACCTTTTTTTTTTCTTTAATTACTAATGAAATGTGATTTTTAAAGGAAAAGATGCATCCTTAACATTTCTTAACAGAAAAATATATCAAATTTTGCGCCAGAAAGCACCAAAGGAGGGCACATATTGCCATTAGATAGATGGAATCAAACAAATAAAACAAAGATTTAACTAGCTTTTAGGACGAGATTAGACTACCATCAAAGCTATGAAACTGATTCAGAATAGCACCACGACACTTCACATACATTTATTCACATCGTCTCGGAATCAAAATAAACAGAGAAAAAGTGTCTATTTTCCTTGAAAGGAAATAAAACTATATTGAGAGTAAAAGACATATTTGAACAACTAAGTCAAATCGGCTACTAAACAGTAGACCTTAGTTGAAACACAAGATAGAACCAATAAAGAAGTGAAAGAGGTATACATTAAATCAGCAGTAACCCTTTTCCCTTTCCAGCATATTACGACAAGGCTTAAGATTATCTAAGACGTGATAAGGTAACCACAACAAAATAGACTTGACCGTTGGATCCGTTCAATTCAACATACAATAAAAGAAGAAGAGCAACACTGATTTATCAGATCCAACCTAACAAATTCATGGAACTTCCACCCTAATTAACTGCAAGACATGGATACATTTAGATCATTGCAAAGCCGATACCACTACTAAAAAAAGTGGAGAAAACCATGGTAGGGAAAGCCACCGACAGCATCGCTAGGAAAAAGCGACGGACAAAGGGACACTGTCCGTCCTTTCTTTATTAAATATATTTTTTTATTTTTAAGGTCCAAAAGCGGTGGACAGTGACAATATATCTGTCGCTTTTTTTTTTTGGTAAAATGTCCATAAATAGATAAGTTTTCAATAAGCATGAAAGGAAATGGCTGTTGTCCCCGAATGTGGAGGACTCACCAAAAGAGATCTTCAACCAAATCGTTTGGTGGAGGAGGGGGATGGATAGGTGCTCCAGTCGCTACATGGTTAGATCATGTAGACAAAAAGTATGTGTTAGTACTTGAAATGTACTAAGTATGCAGGGTGCAAGTGCAACAAAGAGCATAAGCCATGATTAATCAATATGGATAATCATAATCAATGGATGTAAGCTCAATATGTTATGCATGCTCAATGCCATAGTCAAATATGCATGAGAAATCATCAAGTCATATAACATACACTACAAGAAATGTGATATTCAGCTACGAAATTATTAAGTACGAATCAAAATTCGTCACTAATTATTCACTTTTTGTGACAAAAATAACATTTCGTGTTTAAATACATGAGAAAAATTCTTTTAGTGACAAAACATATAATTTCGTAGCTAAGTTTTGTCCATTAAAATTTCTCACCAAAAAATAATTTGGCGCCATTTATTAAGTACCATTAGTGACGAATTTTAAATTATCAATGACACATTATTTTGTCTGTAATAATGCATAAAATTTATGACAAACTATTATTTGTCTTAAATTAGGTATAATTTCAGGCACGAAGAAATTTCGTCACTAAAAATAAGTTACTGCAATAGCGACAAATTACAGTTCGTATTTAAATGTTGTAAGTTTTAGCCACAAAATTTTATATTTAATTGTGACCTTAATATTTTGTCACTAATGATGTTCCCAGTCAGTGACAAAAAATTTTTCGTCCCTAATTTAGTTAAATTTTGGATACAAAAATTTTTTGTCGCAAAACGTATATTGATATATTAGTGACAAATCATTTTTTGTCCTTAAATTAATTAACTTTTTGTACACGAAAATTTTTTGTCACAAAAAATAATTGATACATTAGTGACAACAAGTTTGAATTAAAATAGTTTGAATACTTAAACATCATTAAAATAGTTTGAATTAAAAAAAAAACTTCTAATATAAAACTATCAATAGTCTCAACAAGTTTTCAAATATTCTATAATCATGTGTCCTTTCAAACTATTATAGTTAATAAAAGTCATATGTATATTTCTAAGTTGTATTACAATAAATAAGATGAAAACGAAATTTTTTACAATAAATTAAAAAGTTATTAATTAGCGATGAATAGTAACACGCACAACTTATTATCACAACAGTTCATAGAACTCCCACAATTAGCATAACCACAATTAATTTGTTGCTTTTGTTTAGCAACTGCTAGAATTAACATGTAAATCTCACAATCAAATTAAAAAAACACATTGACTATAAAAATATCAACATATTTTAACAATATAAATATATCATCATAAACCAATATCATTAATCTTACAAACTAAATTCAAACATAATAATCACTCTAACCATTCTATCTTTTTTAACCACGCAATCACATTGTGATAATATCTAATCCACAAGAAATTTTAATAATTTCAGAAAGATTACCTTCCACAAGTGACCTTTGTATCCATAGATGATATACATGAATTCATTACCTACATTATTTGTGTTACAATTCAATTTAGGACTAGGACTAAAAGTGGGATCCCAAAGGCAAGCTTTAATGAAAGTTTACAAAAAATTGGGCAGAGTTTCCTCTGTTTTTGGGCCTATCAAAAAATTTCCTGTTTCAAAAAACAATAACATATCCAACCAACATCGCCAAAACAAGTCATAATATTCATCAACAATCTATTAGACATATTATAATACTAAATTCATCTCCAAATACGAAAAGAAGTCTAAAACTATCACAAATCACTAATAACGAAAGAAAACTCATGACACTAGTGAAATGACTAACAAGGCGACTCTAGGTTTAAAAGAATAGGACGATAGTAAATAAGTGACTTCTTGTTCACCCAAAGAAATGTCTGCTCACTAGAAATTTGTCAAATCATGCACTCTAGCTATGAAAGCCTCATCGATGTCACCTGTGATCTCTGTAAAAAAAATATAATATAGTGAAAAGGTAGTCATTAGCTCAATAAATATTAATATACAGATGATTAATAAAAAAAGTAATTACCTAAAAAGAAGTATGAAAAAAGACACTTGCCTAAAGTGAAAGAGTTTGGGTACATAAAAAAATGTTTAAAAACACTTTTTTTAAAGTAAAAGAAAAGGAATCAAAAGCCAAAAGCCAAAAATTGGGGGTTCCAACTTATATTTTATGGCATTTAACTTATGAGTCACTTAATAAAAGCCAATCCAATCGCTCTTTAAATGAGTTATTTAATTTTTACGAAAATGATTTTTGTGGTAGTAATAAGGACACTTCATTTTGCAGAGTTCAAATAAGATATACATAATTTAGAAGAACTTTTAACAAGTAATTGACCTTACTCTTATGAGGTTACATCACAAGCCAATGTCATCGTCATCACCTAGGCCATCAGCTTCATCATCATTACCATTATTATTACCTTCATTCTCTTCATGATCACTGATGTACTCTAGCATAGTGTCATCCTCTTTATCAGAATCTTCGCTATAGTCAATTTCAACTTCATTTTCTGTTTGAGCCTCCATTTCAATTACATTTTCATTTAAGGTAATTGAATCTACATCATCTCTATGTAGTTGACTCAGTATATACTCCGAATCATTGACAATTGAATTATTTTTAATTGAAGTATCCTGGTACACTTCATCATTTGTAATATGCAACTCATCACTTTCTGCCTCTGAGTTTTCCTTCTCCGGCACATCATATAAGTGTCTATCTTGAAATTTGAGCACAATTCGCCAATTTTCTCCCAATTTTGGGTCATCAATATAAAACACTTGTTTTGCTTGAGTAGCAAGTACAAAAGGATCACGTTCGTACCAAAATCTTTTAACACAAATGCTTGTAAAATTATTATCTTTTTGCATTCCTATTTTCTTGCGAAGGTCAAACCACTTGCATTTAAATAAGAGAACTCGATTTTCCTCAACATACTCTAACTCAAGGATGTCAACTATAATACCATAAAAGTCAATCAACTCATTTTCATGATAGCCTGCAACAACTATACCGCAATTTTGACTTTTACGTAATTCATCGCGTCGTTGAGCATGATACCTGATGCCATTTACAATACAACCCGTATGTGTTCTTCCACGCACATCAGGTCCAATTGCCAAAGGATATAATTTCTGGATAGACATTGACTTTTCCTTATTATATAATTGCATAATCTACAACAAAAAAATTATTGCATTCAATTAGTAAAGGAAAAATGATGATTTAAACATAAAAACTTGCTTATGTTATCTTAAAACTACTTACTTTATTTTTGAACCATAAAGGAAACTGTTCTCGATGTTTATCATCTATATTCACAACAGCTTGTTTTGACAGCTCTTCTTTATGCTCTCTGCATGAAAAATAAATTATTTAAAAATAATTCAAAATAATAAAATATCAACCTAGATATATTAAAAGAAATTACTTACTGAAGAAAAGGCTCTGCTTCTTCGCAATTATTAAACACGTACCATCGAGCCATATCAAAATCTCTCTTTGGTATGGCATCATATATTCCATCTCTATATGGTCTACAACTCTTTGAAAATATGTCAAGAACATATTCATCTTTTCTGCTAAATCCATCATCATTTCGATGTTCACGATTAAATCTAGTCTCAATATTAGTAAGATACATAGAGCAAAATGTCAAACATTCATCAATAATATAGCCTTCTGCAATAGAACCTTCTGGGTGTGCCTTGTTTCGTACATAACGCTTAAGCTTGCACAAGAACCTCTCAATTTTGTACATCCAACGATATTGTACTGGTCCCCCATACATAGCCTCTCGAGGTAAATGCACAGCCAAATGTACCATAACATCAAAAAAAGCTGGTGGAAAGATCATCTCTAGCTTACATAATATAATAATTATATCCCTTTCAAGTTGTTCTAAGTCATCTCTTCTCAATGTCTTACAACATAATCGTTGGAAGAAATGACCTAACTCAATTAATGCTAAAGAGACATCTTTATTTACAAATCCACGAAGAGCAATAGGCAGAACTCGTTGTAACAAAACATGATAGTCATGACTTTTGAGTCTTGTTATCTTACCATCATCCACACTTACACACCCTGAGATATTTGAAGCATAACCATCAGGAAATTTAACAGATTTTAAAAATTTCCAAAACTCTTTTTTCTCTTTTTTTGACATAACATAACAAGCAGCTGGCATTATATAATTGGAACCATCATGTTGCAACCATAGCTCTTTTCTTATGTTCATATCCTTAAGATCTTGTCTTGCTTTATATGTGTCCTTAGTTTTCCCATCAATATCTAATAATGTCCCCAAAATACTCTCACAAATATTTTTTTCTATGTGCATGACATCTAAATTATGCCGCAACTTCAAGCTCTTCCAGTATGGTAACTCAAATAAAATACTTCTCCTCACCCAATTCAACTCTTCAGGACGACGTTTCTTTCTCTTATAATTTGAGTATTTTCCTACACTATAAGTACTTAGTAAATCCAACTGTTCTAAGACTTCATCCCCCGAGAGCTCTTTTGGCTTTGATCTATTTTCTTTCTTTCCATTAAATTTCTTGCTTCTTCTCCATGAGTGATTAGGTTCAAGATACCGGCGGTGACCCATGTAACAAATTTTACTTCGTACCTTTTGTGAAGACGCATCCTTATTGCATGTAGGACATGCCATGTATCCCTTTGTGCTCCATCCAGATAAATTACCTAATTCATAGAAAAACAATATATGTTCAGTAGTAGATTATAACATATACTATAACAAACAACATGCAGAACAAGATTCTCTATAGTATAGATTAAATATTGAGATTATGTCCTAAAAAGCAATAACTCTAAAGTGAACATCTATAGTAGTGTCCTCGGTTTAATATTAATAAGAGGTGCTCAATTCAGAGCAGCGCCCTCAGTCGAATGTTAATAAGATCAAATTAGTCGAATTACTAGAAACAAGGATGAACAAACACAAATCTATGAAAATCAAGCAACAAACTTTGCCATGGTGGGAGATGCTCCAGAATTATCAACATGCCACTAACAGAAGAGTATGGATTATATGGAAAACAGTTGGAGCAGCACATTCACTGGAAAATCAATTCTGGTACTTGTTTCTTTTGGTGGGACAACTGGTTAGGTGTGGGCCCTCTTGCTCAGTTCCGAGAGGCTAGTAGCAGACTTGACAACACAAGAGTTGCTGCATTTATTCACAATGGACAGTGGATGTGGAGAAGATTAATGACATTGCCCCTTCTCAATATGTTGATGCTATCCTTAACACTCAATTACAGATCCAACAGGGAGTACCTGATAAACCTATATGGAGTTTGAATGCTGAAGGTACTTTCACTGCTGCTTCTGCATGGAATATTATCAGAACTCAAAGACCTAAGACTAAACTTATCAGACTCACATGGCAGAAGAACATTCCTTTCAAAATGCTCCTTTGTTTTGTGGAGAGCTTTGAGAGGTAAGTTACCCACAAACAAGAAGATCACTGGTTTTGGTCATGACCCCAAAGTTTGTTGTTGTTGTTATACTCCTGGCTGGGATACTTCTCTCATGCTTGTCTCCTAGGACCTCATGGTGCGCAATTAAGTTCTCTTGAGTGCTTTTTCAATATTATATTAGTAGTTCAACACACAAATAGTATAAATTATCAAACAATTAAAAAAGTAAGTAATTTAAGAACTTACCATAGGCTGGAAAGTCATTTATGGTCCACAAAACAGCAGCATGCATCTTGAAGTTCTTCCTAGTTGATGCATCAAATGTCTCTACACCATCACTCCATAACTCTTTCAACTCATCAATCAAAGGGCGTAAATAAACATCAATATCCTTTCCTGGTGCTTGAGGACCAGGAATAAGCAATGACATTATCATAAATGGGTCCTTAAAACATTTCCAAGGAGGAAGATTATAAGGAGTGAGAATGACAGGCCACATACTATACGATGTGCTCATGTTGCCAAATGGGTTAAAACCATCTGTTGTAAGACCGAGTCTAATATTACGAGGTTCTTGTGCAAACCACTGGTGATTCTTGTCAAACTCTTTCCATGCTTCAGAATCTGCCGGATGCCTTAACACATTTGACTCATCAAGATGTTTTTCCTTATGCCACCTCATGTCTCCACTTGTTTTACTAGACATAAACAACCTTTGAAGTCTCGGCTTCAAAGGAAAATATCGCAACACTTTATGAGGAATTTTTTTGTTCTTTCCATTATTAATTTTCCACCTCGAAGTACCACAATGTGGACAATCTTGTCTGTTTTTGTGTTCAGCCCAGTATAACACACAATCATTTTTGCAAGCATGAATCGAAATGTATCCTAATCCCAAACCTTGCAACATGTTTTTAGCATCATAATATGACTTAGGAAGTGTCTCGCCAGTAGGAAATGCCTCTTTTAGTAACTCTATCAACATATCAAATGATTTATTACTCCATTGATTGTACACTTTCAGGTGTAGCAACTTCACTAGAAATGAAAGCTTTGAGAATTTCTTACATCCCGGATATAATTCATGTTCAGCTTCTTCTAGCAATTTGTCAAACTTTTTAGCTTCCTTCTCACTCATATTACCGCACACATTGTTATCAGTTATTGTTTCCTCTGAAAAATTGGCAAACGATCTTTTACTAACCTCTTCTAACATAGTCTGAATTCCATCATCATTGTCAAGCTCTTCATTTTCATCTTCATTGTTAATCGCTTCATTGTTACATCTCATTTGTGATTGTTCTCCATGGAATATCCATTGCACGTAACTTTCCATAATTCCCTTGATCAATAGGTGGTCATACACAATTTCTTGTGTTTGAAAATATACATTTAAACAATCTTGACATGGGCATCGAATTTTAGAATTTTGATCAAAGTGAGACCGAACAAGTCGCATAAAAGATTGGACACCCTCAACGTATCTTTTAGAGAATTTTGCTTCATGCATCCAACTTTTATCCATGATCAACTGCAAAACATAACACTTATAAAAATAAATATTATAGAAGAAATACATGCAAGCGTCTTTGAAAATTTTGAGTTTTTTGGTCGTTTTGAGTTCTGAGCGTCGGAATTCGATTCTGTCGAATCCATCAGCTCTGAAATGCTGAATCTAGGCTAGGAGAAATTGCAGAACTGAATTTGGCATTAAATTGGAGACTTTAGGTCCATAAGTTCATTTTTAGTCTTTAAAGTTGAAAATTTTGAGTTTTCTAGTCGTTTTGAGTTCTGAGCGTCGGAATTCGATTCCGTCAAATCCATCAGCTCCAAAATGCTGAATCTAGGCTAGGAGAACTTGCAGAACTGAATTTGGCATTAAATTGGAGAGTTTAGGTCCATAAGTTCATTTTTAGTCTTTAAAGTTGAAAATTTTGAGTTTTCTAGTCGATTTGAGTTCTGAGCGTCGGAATTCGATTCCGTCGAATCCATCAGCTCTGAAATGCTGAATCTAGGCTAGGAGAAGTTGCAGAACTGAATTTGGTATTAAATTGGAGAGTTTAGGTCCATAAGTTCATTTTTAGTCTTTAAAGTTGAAAATTTTGAGTTTTCTAGTCGTTTTGAGTTCTGAGCGTCGGAATTCGATTCCGTCGAATCCGTCAGCTCCGAAATGCTGAATCTAGGCTAGGAGGATTTGCAGAACTGAATTTGGCATTAAATTGGAGAGTTTAGGTCCATAAGTTCATTTTTAGTCTTTAAAGTTGAAAATTTTGAATTTTCTAGTCGTTTTGAGTTCTGAGCGTCGGAATTCGATTCCGTTGAATCCATCAGCTCCGAAATGCTGAATCTAGGCTAGGAGAACTTGCAGAACTAAATTTGGTATTAAATTGGAGACTTTAGGTCCATAAGTTCATTTTTAGTCTTTAAAATTGAAAATTTTGAGTTTTCTAGTCGTTTTGAGTTCTGAGCGTCGGAATTCGATTCCGTCGAATCCATCAGCTCCAAAATGCTGAATCTAGGCTAGGAGAACTTGCAGAACTGAATTTGGCATTAAATTGGAGAGTTTAGGTCCATAAGTTCATTTTTAGTCTTTAAAGTTGAAAATTTTGAGTTTTCTAGTCGTTTTGAGTTCTGAGCGTCGGAATTCGATTCCGTCAAATCCATCAGCTCCGAAATGCTGAATCTAGGCTAGGAGAACTTGCAGAACTGAATTTGGTATTAAATTGGAGAGTTTAGGTCCATAAGTTCATTTTTAGTCTTTAAAGTTGAAAATTTTGAGTTTTCTAGTCCTTTTGAGTTCTGAGCGTCGGAATTCGATTCCATCGAATCCATCAGCTCCAAAATGCTGAATCTAGGCTAGGAGAACTTGCAGAACTGAATTTGGCATTAAATTGGAGAGTTTAGGTCCATAAGTTCATTTTAAGTCTTTAAAGTTGAAAATTTTGAGTTTTCTAGTCGTTTTGAGTTCTGAGCGTCAGAATTCGATTCCGTCAAATCCATCAGCTCCGAAATGCTGAATCTAGGCTAGGAGAACTTGCAGAACTGAATTTGGTATTAAATTGGAGAGTTTAGGTCCATAAGTTCATTTTTAGTCTTTAAAGTTGAAAATTTTGAGTTTTCTAGTCGTTTTGAGTTCTGAGCGTCGGAATTCGATTCTGTCGAATCCGTCAGCTCCGAAATGCTGAATCTATGCTAGGAGGATTTGCAGAACTTAATTTGGCATTAAATTGGAGAGTTTAGGTCCATAAGTTCATTTTTAGTCTTTAAAGTTGAAAATTTTGAATTTTCTAGTCGTTTTGAGTTCTGAGCGTCGGAATTCGATTCCGTTGAATCCATCAGCTCCGAAATGCTGAATCTATGCTAGGAGGATTTGCAGAACTTAATTTGGCATTAAATTGGAGAGTTTAGGTCCATAAGTTCATTTTTAGTCTTTAAAGTTGAAAATTTTGAGTTTTCTAGTCGATTTGAGTTCTGAGCGTCGGAATTCGATTCCGTCGAATCCATCAGCTCTGAAATGCTGAATCTAGGCTAGGAGAAGTTGCAGAACTGAATTTGGTATTAAATTGGAGAGTTTAGGTCCATAAGTTCATTTTTAGTCTTTAAAGTTGAAAATTTTGAGTTTTCTAGTCGTTTTGAGTTCTGAGCGTCGGAATTCGATTCCGTCGAATCCGTCAGCTCCGAAATGCTGAATCTAGGCTAGGAGGATTTGCAGAACTGAATTTGGCATTAAATTGGAGAGTTTAGGTCCATAAGTTCATTTTTAGTCTTTAAAGTTGAAAATTTTGAATTTTCTAGTCGTTTTGAGTTCTGAGCGTCGGAATTCGATTCCGTTGAATCCATCAGCTCCGAAATGCTGAATCTAGGCTAGGAGAACTTGCAGAACTAAATTTGGTATTAAATTGGAGACTTTAGGTCCATAAGTTCATTTTTAGTCTTTAAAATTGAAAATTTTGAGTTTTCTAGTCGTTTTGAGTTCTGAGCGTCGGAATTCGATTCCGTCGAATCCATCAGCTCCAAAATGCTGAATCTAGGCTAGGAGAACTTGCAGAACTGAATTTGGCATTAAATTGGAGAGTTTAGGTCCATAAGTTCATTTTTAGTCTTTAAAGTTGAAAATTTTGAGTTTTCTAGTCGTTTTGAGTTCTGAGCGTCGAAATTCGATTCCGTCAAATCCATCAGCTCCGAAATGCTGAATCTAGGCTAGGAGAACTTGCAGAACTGAATTTGGTATTAAATTGGAGAGTTTAGGTCAATAAGTTCATTTTTAGTCTTTAAAGTTGAAAATTTTGAGTTTTCTAGTCCTTTTGAGTTCTGAGCGTCGGAATTCGATTCCATCGAATCCATCAGCTCCAAAATGCTGAATCTAGGCTAGGAGAACTTGCAGAACTGAATTTGGCATTAAATTGGAGAGTTTAGGTCCATAAGTTCATTTTAAGTCTTTAAAGTTGAAAATTTTGAGTTTTCTAGTCGTTTTGAGTTCTGAGCGTCGGAATTCGATTCCGTCGAATCCATCAGCTCCGAAATGCTGAATCTAGGCTAGGAGAACTTGCAGAACTGAATTTGGTATTAAATTGGAGAGTTTAGGTCCATAAGTTCATTTTTAGTCTTTAAAGTTGAAAATTTTGAGTTTTCTAGTCGTTTTGAGTTCTGAGCGTCGGAATTCGATTCTGTCGAATCCGTCAGCTCCGAAATGCTGAATCTATGCTAGGAGGATTTGCAGAACTTAATTTGGCATTAAATTGGAGAGTTTAGGTCCATAAGTTCATTTTTAGTCTTTAAAGTTGAAAATTTTGAATTTTCTAGTCGTTTTGAGTTCTGAGCGTCGGAATTCGATTCCGTTGAATCCATCAGCTCCGAAATGCTGAATCTAGGCTAGGAGAACTTGCAGAACTGAATTTGGTATTAAATTGGAGACTTTAGGTCCATAAGTTCATTTTTAGTCTTTAAAGTTGAAAATTTTGAGTTTTCTAGTCGTTTTGAGTTCTGAGCGTCGGAATTCGATTCCGTCGAATCCATCAGCTCCAAAATGCTGAATCTAGGCTAGGAGAACTTGCAGAACTGAATTTGGCATTAAATTGGAGAGTTTAGGTCCATAAGTTCATTTTTAGTCTTTAAAGTTGAAAATTTTGAGTTTTCTAGTCGATTTGAGTTCTGAGCGTCGGAATTCGATTCCGTCGAATCCATCAGCTCTGAAATGCTGAATCTAGGCTAGGAGAACTTGCAGAACTGAATTTGGTATTAAATTGGAGAGTTTAGGTCCATAAGTTCATTTTTTTAGTCTTTAAAGTTGAAAATTTTGAGTTTTCTAGTCGTTTTGAGTTCTGAGCGTCGGAATTCGATTCCGTCGAATCCGTCAGCTCCGAAATGCTGAATCTAGGCTAGGAGGATTTGCAGAACTGAATTTTGCATTAAATTGGAGAGTTTAGGTCCATAAGTTCATTTTTAGTCTTTAAAGTTGAAAATTTTGAATTTTCTAGTCGTTTTGAGTTCTGAGCGTCGGAATTCGATTCCGTTGAATCCATCAGCTCCGAAATGCTGAATCTAGGCTAGGAGAATTTGCAGAACTAAATTTGGTATTAAATTGGAGAGTTTAGGTCCATAAGTTCATTTTTAGTCTTTAAAGTTGAAAATTTTGAATTTTCTAGTCGTTTTGAGTTCTGAGCGTCGGAATTCGATTCCGTTGAATCCATCAGCTCCGAAATGCTGAATCTAGGCTAGGAGAACTTGCAGAACTGAATTTGGTATTAAATTGGAGACTTTAGGTCCATAAGTTCATTTTTAGTCTTTAAAGTTGAAAATTTTGAGTTTTCTAGTCGTTTTGAGTTCTGAGCGTCGGAATTCGAACAATATAGTATAAGGTTCTGCAATGGAACAACAAACTCTAGTGGAGACTCAAGTGTTATAATAAGTCTCTAAACAAACTCCATTGTACGTGAATAAGCATCTTGAAAACCATTAAATTTATCTGCCCTGCTAGTGCAAAAGTGTGAAGAGGGTTCCATTTTGCCTGGATTAGACACACATTCACAAGTATCAGGAATTAACTAGTATATCGATGGATTTCTTTTGAATAATGTGGATTGGTCTCTAAAGTCTGTTGGTGGTATCTAATACAGTACGAATAGCAAGTCCCATCATTGCTTACTAATCTACTTATCAGATAAGAATGTAGGTATGAAAGAGAAAGTTGAATCTCCTTAGAACACTTACAGTTGATATCTTATCCAGCTCTGGAGTTTGATTACGATACAAAATTTCCCTTTCCTCTGGGCTCAAAAGCTGTTCAACCTCTGGAAAACCAAAAGAGAAAATGCAAGTTTCAGATACTTGAGATTCAAAAGATATCAGATAACTCTACTGAATCAATGTGAGACTACTAGAACAGATGCTAGCGAAGTAGTCTAAAAGACACCAGACACTGCACCACCAGAAAAACATTAAATAAACCAGGTTTTCAAAAGATAAGTTGAATTGAATGGACTAGAGTTCCAGCTGACTGAAGCTTGTTTAGACGAAATTATGCAACAAAACTTATTCGCATCATTCATTGGAACCGTCCATTCTTCAATTTCTACTCTAGTTCTCCAAACAGAATATCTCTAAGATTCAGTTTCCTCGATTTATAACAATATAGAAATTAAGGGTGGGCAGCTAAATGAACCTGCAGAAGCAGAGATGGATTTGGGATTTCAATTTTATGGGTGTGAGTATGGAATTCTAACACAGCTCATCTAATTAATTACTTGGTTCACAATTAATCATCTGTACTTTTAGTGCATCTTTTAACACATATACAACATCTGAAGTTTGAACCAAAACTACTAGTATTGGATAAACCTATAACATAAAAACTTGAATTTACTTTTCATTGAATCACTAATTTATTTGTTGATTAAAGAAATACCTGTAAATTGTAGTGACCCTATTTTAGATTTGGGGCAAAAGAATTATGATGAAACTTGAAGCAACCATTTAGGGCAAGAACAGAGAGCAAAGATAGCAGATTCTCTTCTGAATACCTGTACAGAGAGCGAAGAAATACCTGTACAGAGAGCGAAGATTGAGTAGTATGAATTTTCGTTCTTAGCAGAGAGACATACATCGAAGATAAAATCTTCGTTCTTAGCAGAGAGACGTACAACGAAGATGAATCTTCGTTCAGCAGAGAGACGTACAGTGGCGAAGATGAATCTTCGTTCTTAGCAGAGAGACATACAACAAAGAGCACGCAGTATGAATATTGTTCTTCGTTTCTTAACAAAGAGCGTACAGAGAGGGCTTCTTAGAGAGAGAGAGAGGGGTTTTGTTAATTAGCGTATTTTTGTCTTCTAATTAGAGAGAGAGAGCACGCAGTATGAATTTGTTAACAAAAATACTGTTTTGTTACACTATTTTTAATAATAGGGAAAAGGGTCAAAATTACCCTTACACTATTTAAAATGGCTCATATTTACCCTTTAACTATTTTTGGGCTCAAAATTACCCTTACCGTCAAACTATTGGTCCACTTCTACCCTCCACATCCAAAATTCCGTTTGGCCTCACACGTGGCGTCTGATGTGTCATATATTTTGACACATGGACGTCCACGTCAGCAATAATTTATTTTCCGTAAATTAAAATGCCCGACCCGTTGAAACCCGACCCGACCCATCAGTCGAATCCATTAGCTCCGGAATGCCGAATCTGGCCTAGGAGAACCTGCAGAACTTAATTATGACTTGAAATGGAGAGTTTAGGTCCAAAGTTGCCTTTTTAGTTATTTAAAGTTGAAAATTTCAACTTTTCTAGCCGTTTTGAGTTCTGAGCGTCGGAATTCGATTCTGTCGAATCCATTAGCTCCGGAATGCCGAATCTGCCCTAGGAGAACTTGCAGAACTTAATTTCGACTTGAAATGGAGAGTTTAGGTCCAAAGTTGCCTTTTTAGTCCTTTAAGTTGAAACATTTGACTTTTGTAGCCGTTTTGAGTTCTGAGCGTCGGAATTCGATTCTGTCGAATCCATTAGCTCCGGAATGCTGAATTGGCCTAGGAGAACTTGCAGAATTTAATTTCGACTTGAAATGGAGAGTTTAGGTCCAAAGTTGCCTTTTTAGTTCTTTAAATTTGAAAATTTCAACTTTTCTAGCCGTTTTGAGTTCTGAGCGTCGGAATTCGATTCTGTCGAATCCATTAGCTCCGGAATGCCAAATCTGGCCTAGGAGAACTTGTAGAACTTAATTTCGACTTGAAATGGAGAGTTTAGGTCAAAAGTTGCTTTTTTAGTTCTTTAAGTTGAAAAAATTGACTTTTGTAGCCATTGTGAGTTCTGAGCGTCGGAATTCGATTCTGTCGAATCCATTAGCTCCGGAATGCCGAATCTGGCCTAGGAGAACTTGCAGAACTTAATTTCGAGTTGAAATGGAGAGTTTAGGTCCAAAGTTGCTTTTTTACTTCTTTAAGTTGCCATTTTGAGTTCTGAACGTCGGAATTCGATTCTGTCGAATCCATTAGCTCCGGAATGCCGAATCTGGCCTAAGAGAACTTGCAGAACTTAATTTCGAGTTGAAATGGAGAGTTTAGGTCCAAAGTTGCTTTTTTACTTCTTTAGGTTGAAAATTTCAACTTTTCTAGCCGTTTTGAGTTCTGAACGTCGGAATTCGATTCTGTCGAATCCTTTAGCTCCGGAATGCCGAATCTGGCCTAGCAGAACTTGCAGAACATAATTTCGAGTTGAAATTGAGAGTTTAGGTCCAAAGTTGCTTTTTTAGTTCTTTAAGTTGAAAATTTTGACTTTTGTAGCCATTTTGAGTTCTGAGCGTCGGAATTCGATTTTGTCGAATCCATTAGCTCCGGAATGCCGAATCTGACCTAGGAGAACTTGCAGAACTTAATTTCGACTTGAAATGGAGAGTTTAGGTCCAAAGTTGCCTTTTTAGTTCTTTAAAGTTGAAAATTTCAACTTTTCTAGCCGTTTTGAATTCTGAGCGTTGGAATTCGATTTTGTCGAATCCATTATCTCCGGAATGCCGAATCTGGCCTAGCAGAACTTGCAGAACATAATTTCGACTTGAAATGGAGAGTTTAGGTCCAAAGTTGCCTTTTTAGTTCTTTAAAGTTGAAAATTTCAACTTTTCTATCCGTTTTGAGTTCTGAGCGTTGGAATTCGATTCTGTCGAATCCTTTAGCTCCGGAATGCCGAATCTGGCCTAGCAGAACTTGCAGAACATAATTTCGAGTAGAAATGGAGAGTTTAGGTCCAAAGTTGCTTTTTTAGTTCTTTAAGTTGAAAAATTTGACTTTTGTAGCCATTTTGAGTTCTGAACGTCGGAATTCGATTCTGTCGAATCCATTAGCTCCGGAATGCCGAATCTGGCCTAGGAGAACTTGCAGAACTTAATTTCGAGTTGAAATGGAGAGTTTAGGTCCAAAGTTGCTTTTTTACTTCTTTAAGTTGAAAATTTCAACTTTTCTAGCCGTTTTGAGTTCTGAACGTCGGAATTCGATTCTGTCGAATCCTTTAGCTCTGGAATGCCGAATCTGGCCTAGCAGAACTTGCAGAACATAATTTCGAGTTGAAATTGAGAGTTTAGGTCCAAAGTTGATTTTTTAGTTCTTTAAGTTGAAAATTTTGACTTTTGTAGCCATTTTGAGTTCTGAGCGTCGGAATTCGATTCTGTCAAATCCATTAGCTCCGGAATGCCGAATCTGACCTAGGAGAACTTGCAGAACTTAATTTCGACTTGAAATGGAGAGTTTAGGTCCAAAGTTGCCTTTTTAGTTCTTTAAAGTTGAAAATTTCAACTTTTCTAGCCGTTTTGAATTCTGAGCGTTGGAATTCGATTTTGTCGAATCCATTATCTCCGGAATGCCGAATCTGGCCTAGGAGAACTTGCAGAACTTAATTTCGACTTGAAATGGAGAGTTTAGGTCCAAAGTTGCCTTTTTAGTCCTTTAAGTTGAAAATTTCAACTTTTCTAGCCATTTTGAGTTCTGAGCGTCGGAATACGATTCTGTCGAATCCATTAGCTCCGGAATGCCGAATCTGGCCTAGGAGAACTTGCAGATCATAATTTCGGGTTGAAATGGAGAGTTTAGGTCCAAAGTTGCTTTGTTAGTTCTTTAAGTTGAAAAATTTGACTTTTGTAGCCATTTTGAGTTCTGAGCGTCGGAATTCGATTCTGTCAAATCCATTAGCTCCGGAATACCGAATCTGACCTAGGAGAACTTGCAGAACTTAATTTCGACTTAAAATGGAGAGTTTAGGTCCAAAGTTGCCTTTTTAGTTCTTTAAAGTTGAAAATTTCAACTTTTCTATCCGTTTTGAGTTCTGAGCGTCGGAATTCGATTCTGTCGAATCCTTTAGCTCCGGAATGCCGAACCTGGCCTAGCAGACCTTGCAGAACATAATTTCGAGTAGAAATGGAGAGTTTAGGTCCAAAGTTGCTTTTTTAGTTCTTTAAGTTGAAAAATTTGACTTTTGTAGCCATTTTGAGTTCTGAACGTCGGAATTCGATTCTGTCGAATCCATTAGCTCCGGAATGCCGAATCTGGCCTAGGAGAACTTGCAGAACTTAATTTCGAGTTGAAATGGAGAGTTTAGGTCCAAAGTTGCTTTTTTACTTCTTTAAGTTGAAAATTTCAACTTTTCTAGCCGTTTTGAGTTCTGAACGTCGGAATTCGATTCTGTCGAATCCTTTAGCTCCGGAATGCCGAATCTGGCCTAGCAGAACTTGCAGAACATAATTTCGAGTTGAAATTGAGAGTTTAGGTCCAAAGTTGCTTTTTTAATTCTTTAAGTTGAAAATTTTGACTTTTGTAGCCATTTTGAGTTCTGAGCGTCGGAATTCGATTTTGTCGAATTCATTAGCTCCGGAATGCCGAATCTGACCTAGGAGAACTTGCAGAACTTAATTTCGACTTGAAATGGAGAGTTTAGGTCCAAAGTTGCCTTTTTAGTTCTTTAAAGTTGAAAATTTCAACTTTTCTAGCCGTTTTGAATTCTGAGCGTTGGAATTCGATTTTGTCGAATCCATTATCTCCGGAATGCCGAATCTGGCCTAGGAGAACTTGCAGAACTTAATTTCGACTTGAAATGGAGACTTTAGGTCCGAAGTTGCCTTTTTAGTCCTTTAAGTTGAAAATTTCAACTTTTCTAGCCATTTTGAGTTCTGAGCGTCGGAATTCGATTCTGTGGAATCCATTAGCTCCGGAATGCCGAATCTGGCCTAGGAGAACTTGCAGAACTTAATTTCGACTTGAAATGGAGACTTTAGGTCCAAAGATGTCTTTTTAGTTCTTTAAGTTGAAAATTTTGACTTTTGTAGCCGTTTTGAGTTCTGAGCGTTGGAATTCGATTCTGTCGAATCCATTAGCTCCGGAATGCCGAATCTGACCTTGGAGAACTTGCAGAACTTAATTTCGACTTGAAATGGAGAGTTTAGGTCCAAAGTTGCCTTTTTAGTTCTTTAAAGTTGAAAATTTCAACTTTTCTATCCGTTTTGAGTTCTGAGCGTCGGAATTCGATTCTGTCGAATCCTATAGCTCCAGAATGCCGAATCTGGCCTAGCAGAACTTGCAGAACATAATTTCGAGTTGAAATGGAGAGTTTAGGTCCAAAGTTGCTTTTTTAGTTCTTTAAGTTGAAAAAATTGACTTTTGTAGCCATTTTGAGTTCTGAGCGTCGGAATTCGATTCTGTCGAATCCATTAGCTCCGGAATGCCGAATCTGGCCTAGGAGAGCTTGCAGAACTTAATTTCGAGTTGAAATGGAGAGTTTAAGTCCAAAGTTGCTTTTTTACTTCTTTAAGTTGAAAATTTCAACTTTTCTAGCCGTTTTGAGTTCTGAGCGTCGGAATTCGATTCTGTCGAATCCTTTAGCTCCGAAATGCCGAATCTGGCCTAGCAGAACTTGCAGAATATAATTTCGAGTTGAAATTGAGAGTTTAGGTCCAAAGTTGCTTTCTTAGTTCTTTAAGTTGAAAATTTTGACTTTTGTAGCCATTTTGAGTTCTGAGCGTCGGAATTCGATTATGTCGAATCCATTAGCTCCAGAATGCCGAATCTGACCTAGGAGAACTTGCAGAACTTAATTTCGACTTGAAATGGAGAGTTTAGGTCCAAAGTTGCCTTTTTAGTTCTTTAAAGTTGAAAATTTCAACTTTTCTAGCCGTTTTGAATTCTGAGCGTTGGAATTCGATTTTGTCGAATCCATTATCTCCGGAATGCCGAATCTGGCCTAGGAGAACTTGCAGAACTTAATTTCGACTTGAAATGGAGAGTTTAGGTCCAAAGTTGCCTTTTTAGTCCTTTAAGTTGAAAATTTCAACTTTTCTAGCCGTTTTGAGTTCTGAGCGTCGGAATTCGATTCTGTCAAATCCATTAGCTCCGGAATGCCGAATCTGGCCTAGTAGAACTTGCAGAACTTAATTTCGACTTGAAATGGAGACTTTAGGTCCAAAGATGCCTTTTTAGTTCTTTAAGTTGAAAATTTTGACTTTTGTAGCCGTTTTGAGTTCTGAGCGTTGGAATTCGATTCTGTTGAATCCATTAGCTCCGGAATGCCGAATCTGACCTGGGAGAACTTGCAGAACTTAATTTCGACTTGAAATGGAGAGTTTAGGTCCAAAGTTGCCTTTTTAGTTCTTTAAAGTTGAAAATTTCAACTTTTCTAGCCGTTTTGAATTCTGAGCATCGGAATTCGATTCTGTCGAATCCATTAGCTCCGGAATGCCGAATCTGGCCTAGGAGAACTTGCAGAACATAATTTCGACTTGAAATGGAGAGTTTAGGTCCAAAGTTGCCTTTTTAGTTCTTTAAGTTGAAACATTTGACTTTTGTAGCCGTTTTGAGTTCTGAGCGTCGGAATTCGATTCTGTCGAATCCATTAGCTCCGGAATGCCGAATTTGGCCTAGGAGAACTTGCAGAACTTAATTTCGACTTGAAATGGAGAGTTTAGGTCCAAAGTTGCTTTTTTAGTTCTTTAAAGTTGAAAATTTCAACTTTTCTAGCCGTTTTGAGTTCTAGCGTATATTTTCTCACTGCTTACTAATATTGATCAATCAATAAAAAGATGACATAGGACGAAAAATTACAAACTGTCTCAAGTTGGCTATCATAGATCATACAAAGAATGCAATAAAGAGATAGTATGAATTGATGAGACAGTATGACTACACAAAATACCATCATCCGTAGTATCAAACATAAATTCATGGTTAACTTTGGTCTTATGACAGTCAATACTTTTTTGGAGAATCCAATGCTCATGATCGTATAGTCTAGATGGGCTTTTCTTTCCATTAAACTTCGTGAACATTATCTCATTTCAATAAAAAGCAAATTTTAAGAGTACTTTCAATTTTAACAATTTATTTCGTATAATATATAAGGATTTTTTTTTATATAAATCATTAAAAGTCGTGCAAGCCAATATTATTATGAATTTGACACTTGAAAGGAAAGAAGAGAAAATTATTAAAAACATCTCTAAACTTGGCACGAATTATTATTTTATTCCCGAACTATTGACAGTATTAAAAATACCCTAAGCAACTTATCTTGGTAAGTAGCTTTATTTTTTATTTTATTCTTACTCTCAACCTTTATATACCATGTGATTCCATGTAATTTTTTATACTATCTTATTTATTTGTTTATTTTATATTTATTTTTTTTCTTTAGCATGATTTTATTAGCATTATAATTTAAAGTAAAGTTGAATTCATTGTTGGATAAAGTTATAAATATACATATTTTTTTAAAAATTATATTTATAAATGTTATATTGAAATTTGGCATAAAAAATCTTATGTTAATTTTTTTATTTTGAATTTAAAATGTATGTTATATTTTTAGTTTCATTTGTTTTTTTGTTATTGACTTGATATTTCACATTATAAACCATTTATTTTTTTAGTTAGACTTGTTTAGTGTACGTGCGTTGCACGTATGTGTCACGTCAATATTACTAAATTGAATGCTATAAATTATTAAAAATCCTTAATATTGTCATAAGAGTATACAGTTTTTTAATAATTCATCCGAGATTCAGAATCCATATTGAAGTCCAATTAATTCAAATTCATATTTGACGGACCTCGTTTTTTTTAAAAAAAATTAAATAAATATTGGTGAATTTTTTAAATTGTTTTGTCTGTTTTTTTTTTATCAGCACATGTCTTCCACGTGTACAGTGCAGATGTAAAATTTTTACATTTAATATATATTAACTTATTTTATTTTGCTGGATGCCTTAAATTTTCTTAATTAGCCTGTTATTCATCTTCTCTTAATTAGGTTTTCAGCTTCTTCATCATCTCCATCTGCTTCTTCAAAGATCTGCTTCTTCATCTTCATCCGCTTCTTCATCGATCTGCTTCTTCATCTTCATCTTCATCTGCTTCTTCATCTGCTTCTTCATCTTCTTTTAGTTTCTTCGTCTTCTCTTACCTGCATCTCCTTTCTTCTCTATTTGGGGAAGAAGAGAAGTCCAATGAGGGAAAGAGGAAATGGGGCTGTGCGATTTAGATTGTTCGATTGAGGGTGATTTCGTGAAAAATGTTAAAGTTCGGATTTGATTCCAGAGGATTAAATCTAGGTTGCTTAATGTACTCCCAATTTCAGAAGTTTTTTAGCTCAGATATTATCGATGATGTCTTCACCATATCTTTTGCTTCGGTCAGTTTGTTTGACAACAAAATCACATCTGACAGAAGATGAAAAATGGTCCAATGTGTTTCTCGTGGCTGATTCCCTTTGATTTTCGAAATGGGTTGTGTTGCGGTTCAATTATTTTGGACTATCAACGAGAAGTACAAGGCCCAGGGTTTTGAGTTTCAGCTAAGTATTCTGATTTTTTATTTATTTTTGTCATTTCTTGATTTTTCTTTCTAGTTAAAAAATAATTGATTTTTATTTCTGGTTGTAAATATAAAAAATTGTCTTCATATTTGTTTTGCTAAATAAAATTGCTGGACATTTATGCCTTTTGTGGGTGTAAATTTATTTCCTAAAATATAAGAAAGCTGATCATCTACTTCTCCACTTCCTATGTTTGTGGGTTATGGAGACAAACTGTCTTTTGGCGCTTATTATTACTTTTTTAGGTTTTTGGCTCCAAAAAAATTTCAAGATGAACCAATATATATATGAGAAAACAAACAAAAACGTTTTATTTGAAATGTGAAGCAAAATTTCTGAATCTGAACAAGAAGGCCAGGTATGTAGCAGTTCATACTTTATATTTGAACAAAATTAATAGATAGTTATATGCCATAATCCTATATTGAATGATTGTTGATTGATTATTTTGACAAATCCATTCATCTCGATCCATATTCTGTTTTATATAATCAATTAGAATATAGGAAAAGAAATTATAAGTTTTTGAAGTAGGAACACTACCTTTAAGAAATGTTATGTTGCTGGGCCTCTCCCAAAATGTTGTTTCCCTTGTGTCGGATCCTCGAGAAAATGCACTACTTTTGGAGGATCCAACACGGACTTTGCAACATATTTGAAGAGTCAGAGAAACATAGCAAAAATAAGTAGGTTGGTAAGCAAGCACAATTGGCTTGTAGGTGTGGCTGTCAAAAAAAATGCATTATGCAGCATATACATTAAATAAGGGACATATGGTGGTGTAAGGAAGGTGGATAATGGACCACCATGTAAGATCTCTGATTAGAAGACACGGGGGAAGGGCTGTAGGATTGGTAAAGAGAACAATTACAGTTTACAGAAAGTTGTTTCAGGATAGGAGATACCTTTGACTTTTACTTTCTTCTTCTTCTGAGGATTGTTGTGTCATTATGGCATGTAAGAGAACAATTCGGCATATACAAAATGGTATATACTCACCGTACTTCACTAGCTTGTAAACACAATCAACAGTGAATGCTTTTTTGATGTTTGTCCAGCGACATTACGAAGCTGTGTTATTGATTTTCTTAATTTCCTTTTCCGATCCTCCCCACCCCCTGCATATTATTTATATCTTATGGGTGTTGTAGATGTTTAATGTGCTTAATAGTATTGGTGTGTAAGAAACTTGAAACAAGTAGTGGCTGTCTTGTTCACCTGTAACTCCTATTGACTGGTTTCCTATGACTAGTGAGGATTTTATTCAATTCACATGATAAATTAAACAAAATTATGTTTCCTGTCAAAGCCAGGTGATCACATGTGCATCTAGGTGTGTCTAGTACATTTCTTCTAAAGGCAACTTGAAAAGCACCTATATTGTAGTCTGAACGAGGAAGGACGTCTAAGCTACTATGCTACTATTGGCACCCCAAACTAAAAACTACAACTATGTATTATGAGATAATGACTCAATTAGCTGTTGAAATATGTGTGAACAAAATTACGTTTCCTGTCAAAGCCAAGTGATACATGTGCATCTAGGTGTGTCTAGTACATTTCCGCAAAAGGCAGCATGAAAAGCACCTATATTATAATCTATATCAAGGAGGACGATTAAGCAACTATGCTACTATTGGCACCCCAAACTAATAGGGAAGATGACTTTGAATAGATTCAGGCTACTGTGTTGTTCAAACATTAAACAAAATCAGCTAGATTACATTGCCACTTCTTATGAAGATAATCGTAGTCACTGGCCTTTTTGTTCATATTTTAATACCTAAATTTGTTTGGCATCTTCAGTGTGACATCAGTGTAACTAATATTTTCACTTATCCATACGAAAAATCAATAATAGGCATTCTTCACGAGGCTTTGTATTTATCAGATCTACAACTCCTTATTAACACCTTAACTTATATAAGTTTCTAGAAAAGTTATTGTGCCTTCATATTTGGACATCTTCTACGTACATATATCTTTGATATGCTATACTAGTTCTTTAATCTTCTAGTGATGCTTCAACAATTCAATTATAATATCAAAATAAAAAGATAAAGAACTCTTATAATAAATGATATGTGTGAGATTTTCTAAACTGATTATTTATGTTCTTGTTAGTTTTTGCTTTAGTTGTCTATGGTTGGCGGTTTTTATGACAATTTTTGTTAACCAATGAATTGTACATCTTATGAACATTCTAAAATTACATTTTGTGTTTTGGTAGAATTCTGCAAAACAATGGCACCAGGTGGACGTGTCTTTAAGCAAACTATGCTTACAGGGGAAACTATTCAAGATACTCAATCATTGGATGGATCAAATAACCTTACTCCTACGGTGAATACAGGTAATACGTTATTATATTGATTAGGATTAGATTATTTAGTTAAGGGCTAAGTTGGAATCCCAAACATTAACCATTGAAACATTCATTTATGTTGAACATGTAATGAAAAAATATAGACTATAGTGCAGTATCTGATGAACTAAGGAAGCTGAGAATGATGTTAGGCAAACGATGTAGTAGGATAAATGAAGTTGAATCTGTCACTGTAACTAAACTTGATTTATGTTTGAATCAACTCTCCTTTGCTCATCATGGCATAAAAATAAGGTATATAAAGGTACCTACTCTATCCATATGCACAATTTGAACCTTTTTTCTGAATGAATAGGTGTTGTAATCTACACATTTGGAATCCAACAATATTTATATAATATGTGGAACTTATAATCAGTGGACATGATAGAAATGATCAAAAGGGTTGTTGTTAGATCTCATATATTCTATTTGTTTCGTTGATGAATTTTTTCTACTTAATATACAACAAAAAACAAAGGAAAGTTTTCAGTTGTTTTAGTCTTCATCCTGTGTCAAACTGTCATATATGTCATTTTTTAAGATTATATGTGGTATGTTAAGCTAACTTTTTTGGTCAGGTGAGGCTACTAGAATAAGAAAAGGACGTGGTAAGACTAGAGGGAAAGGTCTTGAGAAAATGACGAAGGCTCTGAGATGCAAGATGAAAATAGAGATCCCAATTGGTAAAGGAAGACCAACTAAACCAGTTCAATCAGCTAAGCTATCCAATGAACTAGGGATAATTGCTCGAAATTTTCTTTTGCTTCCAAACAAGTGGAAAGAACTCACAAGGGAGGACAAAGATGCAGCACTAGTCAGATGCCAGGTAAGGATTCTGATAGTGAGTATATTAAGTTCTTATTTTGAGTATTGCTATATTTGATCCATCTATTTTTTTTTGGGGAGAAGTACTTGGCGATATCTATCTCTATCGATACTAGTAGTAAGTTTACTAATGGTCTCTTTTTCTTTGTTCGCTGTTTTCTTTTGAAAAAAATAATGAGAATTTATCACCAACAACTAACAAACAACTAGTACATCAGATCAACTACGTGATACTAAAATAACAACTAGTGGTATATATTCATTCATTCATGCATGCTTCCATCCTAAAATCTTTCTCAGGGATCATCTATAGAAGATAAGAACTAGTAGTTCAGTATTTTTAACTTGGTTGGTAATTTAATTCCTCTCAATTCAAATATTGTAAACTTATGTTGCAAAGACCATTCTATAAATTGTAGCAGTGGAGGTTTTTCAGATATACCTTATTGTTGTTGTTTCAAAGGAGTAGCATTTTTTTTGTTCTGTGCATCAGTAACCTTATTAGGATGATTTACAGCTTCAACAGAGACTTCTTCTTCCGGATCATCATTTGGTTGATCCTGCACTTCCAGATCAATGTAAAAATTTGGAGAAATAAAAGCTAGGTTACCCTTCTGCAGAACATTGGTTTGATGGATTGCAGACTCCTTTTAACTTTGGTTAAAGAAATTATGTTTCCCCTGCCTCCTTCTCTGAGTTTGACACTGTGGTTGTTGATGTTGTTTGTCATTTCTTTGTTCTTGTTCCTTATTAATAACACTTGTAGAGCCCTTTTCCATTTTCTGATCCCAGACCTGCTTCTTTATTCTTAGATTCATCACTCAACCCACCTTGCCTTTCCAGTTCAAGCTATTTCCTTCTCTTTAGTTCATCATCTCTCCTTTTGATGGTGCAATCCTGAACTAAATGCCCCTGGTGCTTGCAGTATTGGTAATAAGATGGCACCCCTAGTAGTTCAGTACTTTTAACTTGGTTGGCAATTATTCTGCATGATCTGATCCTTAGCAACCTTGACTTTAGCTTCGAAAACTCTCACAGTAGCAAATATATCCCCATATTCTCTCTTGGACCAATCACTAAGTGTAGCAACTGCTCTTTTCATTTTTTGATGAAATCTCCACAGAGGGTTACCCCCAGCTTCTCCATTCCAGCAAGTTTTCACAGTATCTAAATAAATACTCATTCTCCACTCTACAATGAAGGAATTTGAAGTACTTGATATGAGTCTCTTGTCTATTAACCCTTTCCATCAACAGAGGTGTATGATCAGAACTCACATAAGGCAAATGCTCAATAGTGGTTTGAGGCATCATAGCTAACCATTTGTCATTTACCATAGCCTGGTCCAATCTTTTCCAAATTCTAGCATCAACAGAACTTTGATTACACCAAGTAAAAGAGTCACCATTAAAACCAAGATTGGTAAGCCCACAAGCTTCAATCACACTGATGAATTCAAAACTTTTGTTGTATTGTACATCAAGCCCCCTCTTTTTTCCTCAGGTGAAGTGATCACATTAAAATAGTGCACCAGGGAACATTCTCAGTAGCAAAATAAAGAAGTTAGGCCTCCTCAAGTGATCCCTACACTTAGCATATGTAAAGGAAATCCTGAAATTGTCAATCAATTCTTCATTCTGAATTTTACAAGTGATGTGCTGCTCACCTGTTTTTATGATATTACAGGTGTAGTCACTGTTCCACAACAATCAAATCTTACCATTCTGATTACTAGTAGCATTATCGATCCCCAAGTGGATTCTAGTACTATTATGATAAGAGTTATCAGCAAAAAGGTTCAAGAATAGCAATCAAACCAAGATTGTACATTTTCTTGAGATTCTGTAGCCTCTCTAGAGAGCCTCTGGTGTTAATACCCCTTGTATTCCAACAAAGTGATCTGATCATCATAAACATCTTGATCTGATCATCATAAACATCTACTCATGGATTTGGAAAACGGTCCATGAGTAGGTAAAGCTTAATACATGGCATGAGCTACTGGTATTTCAGTATCTTTGACCTATTATTTTTCAAATTCTATGGTGCCACAACATTTATTAGTTTTCCGCTATTTTCAGCCTTAGAGTTCTTATGATCGGAATGAAATTACATTTCTCTAAATTATTTTGTTTGATAAATAGTACGTTGCAGGATTCAAACTTCTTCTGGATATCCTAGCTTCAACTTTCCTGCAAATTATTGTCTTGAAACAGTTTCTGTTCTTGAAGGAAATCCATGAACGTCCACCTTTATTTTGATTTTAGTCCTTTTTCATTCTAATAATGCATGCATGGATATTATTTTTTATTCTCCACTGGTCTCCGTCGTTTCTTTGGTTGGGGACTTTCCTGACACGTCTGATAAAACTTTGCTGTTCCACTCTGCAGATCACTATTGTCCATGATTCCATGTAGTAGGTTTACGCTATTCAATACATGTATAATGTTTTCTTGGCAGTTGCTATCTCTTAAGGAAATAACTCTCATGGCTATGTTGGAATTTAGAGGTTTCAGATCAAACCTATACCTGCTGATATAGGAAATCTGTAAATGTGCAACTAGATTAAAAAAATCTAAACGTGCAATACTTTCTTTTAAGTTTTTATCCTCAATCACTGCCCTTCGAAAACATATACATTATTGTTTGCTTGGATAAGAATGTGGTAACCCTGCACTGCTGTGGTTCTGGAAGTTGGATTCATCATCACCTTCATGGTAGGGTGGCTATGGGCCCTGCTAGAATTAGCAGATGTACTCCTCACAGGTGGTTTCTTGCTTTGCCTCTTATCTTTCCTACCCCTTGGTGACAAACAACGCTTCTCAGTTTCTTCCAGAATTTCTTGCTGAAACTCATCATGAGAATTGGGATCAGGCACTCCATAATTTTCATCCATGGACTTATCATCTTGTCCTACCTCATCCTCAGAATTCACTATCTCATACTCATCATTAATATTAGGGACTGTTTTGAGTTTGCAGTCAGTTTTATAACCAGAAGAGACAAGTTTATTTTGACTTGAAGGGCATTCTGCAACCTGTTGCCCAGTATCTCTTTGGAGTCTTTTCTTAATGGCATCTCTTTTCTTCTTGCTTAGCCTTTCCTGACACTTATTTTTGAGGTTTTGATTTGGACTAACACTGCTTTCAGGAACCCAATCACCCACATGTTGATTATCTGCTATCATTGTTTATTGTTTTAATATGAAAGAAATTATGAATGTTCTGTGTGTTTCTTCAAAATTTGTATGTCTTTTTAGGAGAGGTTTGAGATTAATTTGGATGAGCATTATGTGAAAGATAGCTGTGAGGATATTTTGAAAAATAGAAGCCGACAATGGCGCTATAAGTTAAAACAACTATTTGAAAGTGCACGCTCAGAGGAAGAAGCTCGTAAAATTGAAGTGCCAGAGTTGACCCAAGAAAATTGGAATAGACTTTGTGACATGTGGATAAATCCAGAGCACAAGGTAATTTATATTCAGGTTATTCTTCTTATTATTAAAGTTATGAATTATGATATTTTGTATTTTATTTGTAGAGACGATGCGACATAAACAAGATTAATCGAACTAAGCTCAAATCTAATCATTTCATGGGGTCAAAAGCATTTGTAGCAGCTCGTGCTGAAATGGTAAGTTAGACCATTTTTATTGTTTTTACTAATAAAACTTTAGTATTATTCAATTATTTTCTTATTTCATAGGGTGAAAGTAAACCTGAAGGAGTTGAGCCTGACCGAATCGAGTTCTATAAGCATACTCATTACACAAATGAGAAAGGATGGTCATCTTTAGAGGCTGAGACTCATTATGTAAGAAAATCAATTTTTCCTTTAACAAAATACTCATTACATTTGTCTGATCAATATTTTTAGAAGTTGTGTATTCTCTTTTAAATAATATTAACATTTTTATGCAGAACAACATGATGGATTTAAAAGATCTATATACTTCGGGAGAGTCTTCCATGACTATTGATGAAATTGTGGACACTGTACTTGGTACAAAGTCTGGGTACATAAAAGGACTCGGTTATGGTCCAAAACCTAATACTATAAGATCTACACAAAGGAGAACGGCAGAGTTAGAAGATTCGCTCAAAAAGGCGAAACAGGAAGCTGCTAGTGCCCAACATGAGTTGCAGAACAGATTAAATGCAGCTGAAACTGTGGTAGAAAATCAACAGTCTCGAATAGAAGATCAGCAGTGTCAAATAAAAGAGCAACAATCTCAAATACAAGCATTGAATTCTCAATTGGATACTGTAATGGCACGCCAAGAAGAACTGTTTAGAAAAATGCAACTTTTTTCTCGCCCATCACCATCAAGGTTAGAAGTAACACAAAATTTATATGACAAGTTTTGTTTAGTTTCATTTTACTAAATATATAAATATGTAGCATTTAGTATCTAACTTTGGATGCTTTTTTGTATGATGCAGCGGAGTCTGAACTCCACCAGAATACCAACTTTAGGTACTTTCTTATTTTTATTTAGTCGACTTAAAGTCCATGTTTAACAAGTCATATTTTATACCTGTTACGTTTTACTTATATCATGATATAAATGTTAATACCTTACCTCATAATTTTTTTAGTGTGTAACATGTCCTATACTTTACACTTCAGCTACCTCCTAAGCTTACTGGATAGAGTGTGAAAATACTATAATACCTTATAGAGTGGAAGCATTGTCTATAGCTAAGTAGAAATAAATAGCAAATTTCTTCTTATTAAAAAGTTTTGTAGATTTTTAGATTGTGGGAGTAGGATATCAACATTGTAGAGTTGCAAATGTTATTCTTCTCAGTCTCTTACTCCGTGCTTTTGGTGTATTTTGGGGCAGATTCTCTATCTTTTTTCTTTTGGATAGGAGAACAATGTTTGTTTGGGGTGGATAAGTTAGAGAGCTTTTATTTCAATAGAAGTTATATCCAGGGAGGCGCTGTTTTTTCTACGGGGGAGGGGGGATTACTTGTGCTTCTTAATTAAGTGGTAGTTTTGTATGCTTGCCAAGTTCACAAGTATTACAAAGAAAATCTAACTGCTTCAGAAAAGAACATTGCAAATTATTATTTCTTAACTAGATTAGAAAGAACACCTATACTAGGGTGTTGTAGACGACGATGCCGGAGAGTAGGAGAAGCAGCAAAAGTAGCTAGGATGAGCAGCAACCCTAGGAGTTGATGGAGAGAAAGAACAATGGGGGCCCAAACTATTACACTTAGAATTCTCTTCGTCTTGAAGTCCTTAATTGAAAAATTAAAAGCATCAAAGCCATGTCATTATCAAAAGTGAATTTATGAACACTTAATAAATTACAAGAAAGAGTTGGAACAACAAAAATATTTTTTAGAGAGAAAGTGGAAGAATGGGTTGATAAAGTATTATTACCAATGGGGAGTTGATTATTATTACCTACCATAACACGATAAGTGCCATTATAAGGCTGAACAGAAGAAAGATGTGAAGGATTGTATGTCATGTGCAAGGAGGCTCCAGTGTCAACATACCAAGGAGTGTTACCTGTTTGAGTATATGAATGTACAAAGGAGGAAGATTGAAGATCAGAATAGAGTGCTTTAGAAATAAGAAATGGACAATCTTTCACAGTATGAGTAGGTTGAAAACATTATTGTCATTGAAAAGGAGAAGGACTAATATGCGCAATACCTAGAATCAAAAGAGCATGTGGACATAGAGAAAAGTAGGGAGGAGTAGTGAAATAATTTCTATGATAGCCATTGTTGTTGTTATTGTTGTTGTTGGGAAAAGGAGTTAGAGAGCACCTGGGTCTTTGATACCATGAAACAATAACTATCTTGATGATTACTTGTGTTTAATAGATACTGCACATAAAGCAGTCTTCAATATATTACGTTCCTTCCCTATGGAAAAAAAAAACACATCGTTTGTTTAACATTCTAAGCATAGTTAGAAATAAATCAATTTTAGGCCCGGAATGTTTTATCATTTTCCTTTGCACTTGTATTCTGCAACTGTTCAGTTGTATACTGTTCTTTTAGCTTGCATTTTAGCTGAATTTGGAAAGATAAGTTTGCAACTCATCAGTTTTTGAGTTTTTAGGAAGCGGTGTTGGATTTTTTTTTGCCTAAAAAATTTGATTTTTTTCTTCTTTAAAACTGATTGTTACTGCTTATTCAATTTGGCATTTCAACATATAGAAAAAATATCGTTTTACAAATTTCAATTTAAATTAAATCTTATAAATTTCTTTCTTTTTTTTCACAGGTATAAAAGGTGAGAATTGAATCAAGGATGACTGCAAGCTCTTATGTTATCATATAATTGGTACTTTATGGAAGAAACTTCTACTTATCTTAGTTTAGGAGTATTGTTTCATCTATTTTAGTTAGAATTTTTTTTGTTATTGGACATGCTTTACTTTAATGCAAGGACCTTGTAATGGATATTATCTTAGTATAATTTTAGTTATTTTTAATTGTATGATCATAGATTTATTATTATTTAGCATGTTTTATTATTTAATTTTGATTTATGAAACTCTAATTTAAAAAATAATATTAATATAAACTAATTAAATGTCATCAATTGTTTTGTCACTACAAGTAACTTTTAGCAACAATTAAATTTAACTTTTCAAGACAAATATTTTTGTCACAAAATAAATAAGTTTGTCATAAGTTGATTACATTTAGTGACAAAACATATATTTGTCTCAATACCTCATTCTTATTAAATACGAAATACTTTTTTATTTTGTGACAGTTGTAATTGTCACTAACCATGATAAGTTATAGTGACAATTACATTTTGTTGGTAAAACCAATACTTTTAGTGACGAATGATAGATTCAACTACTAAATTATTAACCTTTTTATAACAATAAATTTGTCCCTAATTTTTCCATTTAACGATGAATTTTTTTTTTCGTATCTAAAAGGGAGCACTTAGTGACGAAATTACGTTGTTTAACTACGAAATGCATATAGTTTTAGAGACGATTAGTGTTGTCACTAATTGAACTAAATAATTAGTGACAACATAATTTTGTCGGTGGTAACAATTTTTTTAGTGACAAAATCATACCATTAACTACAAAAACAAATACACTTTTTATGACAAATGGATTTGTCACAAATGTTCATGTATTTGGGGACGATTTTCCTTTTTGTAGTTAATGTAACCTTTTTAGTGACGAAGCACTAAGTCGTCTTTATATACTTTTAGCCACCCACATTTAGGGACGATGATGTGACGAAATTTTTTTCGTCACACAAGATTTTTAGTGACGAAATATCGTTTATAAGTGACAAAATTATTTGTCGCTGATAATTGAATTTGTTGTAGTGATAATTTGTATATATGGGAAAGGACCATAACCGACATGTAAGACCAAACGAGCTACTACTTGAAATCCAGATGTTCACTCTACACCTGATTAGGAGTGGTCTACTTTGCCAGGGTAAACCAAACAATCACCTTACGGGAACTCCTCCATTTCGGAAAGTGCTTCATAATCACCTCACAGGAACTCCACCCATTTCGATATACACATAATATTAACCTTACGAAAACTTTACCCTTTTCGATATTTAAATAATATGTGCCGTACGGGACCACACTTTTTGGTCAATAATGCAACCTAAGCTATATGGATTCATTAGTTAATTCATAAACCTATAGTGGCAACATAGTTTGGAACAATGGTTGTCTACCAAGGTCCGCTCGATGCTAGGTCACAATCCTAAGAAATACTCAAATCATACTTATAGCCAAGATATACAACACATCATAGTATCATAATATTTTCATAGAGTAGCTCATCAAAACCAACAATCTTTCACATTTCATAACATGCATAATAACCCTTTAATTCGTATCATTCATGATTTCACATAACTTGCCCTAAGGCCTTGACACTCATAGAAGCTTGGAATACATCTTTATTCAAATCATGGTGGGTTCATGTATATAATATATAAACCATGCAAATTAAGAGTATATGTCATAATAGGAGTAAAGCGGTTCACTTGAATATTATTCAAAATAACCCACCAACGCAATAAAACTTAACTAGAGCATCATCAAACCCACATAAAAATCCAAAAATTTCACATGGATTTTCAATGCATAATCATGTATAAAGGTATATCATCATAAAATACTTCATATTATCATCATATAAAAAGCTTCATAAAATCACCATGTAATACCATAGCTTGGAAAATCACAAAAGAGAAGAAGAATGGTTGAGTTTGTGGAGGAATGGTCTCCATAATCAAATCCCACATACCTTGGTGTGATTTTAGAGGAGGAAGTTTGATTTAGAGATGGAAAACTCGAAACCCTAGCCTATACCTCACATTTGAATGCCTTGAGAGAGTTTTAAGACTTAAGAGTATTTTTTAGTGAGGAGGAATGAGGTGAATTAGGGTTGAAAAGGGCTAATAAGGGGTCTTTTGGGCGCTTAAATAACGTAGGATAGTAGTAGGATAGTAGTAAATATCAAATTTACCCCTTTAAAAATCCTGCTGGATAAGACCATGAGACCCCGTTTACGGGCTGTGGTCCATTCTATGAGCCATAGGTAAGGGTCTTGTCTGATGACATTGTAGACTTTTAGAAACCTTTCTCACACTACAAGAAAATAGGTCTTTAACGAAGGGAAATTCGGTCGTTACAAGTATAAATCCGGTCGTTATTAGTCAATAATGACCAATAAAAATCCTGTCATCGTCGGTCGTTAGTAGCTCCGTCGTTAAAAGTTAATGACCGGATTAAATTCCGTCGTTAAAAGTTAATGACCGAATTAAATCTGGTTGTTAAAAAATCTTTAACGACAACAAAAATTCGGTCGTTATACCATTTTTTCAGCAACCAAATTCTTCCTTCACTAATGGATATTTTAGTTATTAAAAAAAAGGCAAGCCCGGTGCATTTCAGGGGAAGAGTCTAACCACAAGGATATATTGTAAATATCGAATTTACCCCTTTAAAAATCTTGCCGGATAAGACCATGAGACCCCGCTTATGGGCTGTGGTCCATTCTATGAGCCATAGGTAAGGGTCTTGTCTGATGACATTATAGACTTTTAGAAACCTTTCTCTCACACTATAAGAAAATAGGTCTTTAACAAGGGGAAATTCGGTCGTTAAAAGTATAAATCCGGTCGTTATTAGTCAATAACGATCAATAAATATCCTGTTGTCGTCGGTAGTTAGTAGCTCTGTCGTTAAAAGTTAATGACCGGATTAAATCTTATCGTTAAAAGTTAATGACCGGATTAAATCTGGTTGTTTAAAAAGCTTTAACGACGACAAAAATCCGATCGTTATACCATTTTTTCAGCAACCAAATTTTTTCTTCACTAATGGATATAAAAGGCAAGCCCGGTGCACTTCAGAGTAAGGGTCTAACCACAAGGGTCTATTATAGAGTAGCCTTACCTTGCATTTCTGCAGATGATGTTAGCAAGGTTTGAACCCGTGAACTTCTGGTCACATGACAACATCTTTACCAGTTACTCCAAGACTCCCTTGAGTTCTACTTATTAAAACCTTAATCATAACCACAAATCAAATCAGGAAAAGTGCAAACTGCGTATGGATTTACACACACAAACATACAAATACATGCACATATGAAAACATACAAATTTATTATATTCATATAAAATTTCATAGTTCACTATAAAGAATGATATTGCGTAAAGTTACAAAAATATAGACATACAAATTTATATAATATTATATTTTTTAACTCTTAATAAAATAAAAACTAGAATATCTTTAAACAATTTCTGAAATATGAAATGCATTCTTCGTGTGCTCTAAAAACTTTTGTCGCTTATACTTCTTTACACTTTTTCTGAGGATGGGTTCTTCAAACTGCATGACCTGTCAAAAGACAAGTATAAAAACTTCATGTAAAGTTATTAATAATACTCCTAATAACTATTATCTTCCTTTTTTTTTTCGCAAAATCAAAGATTAACCACAATGAAATATAAAATTTGTTTCCGTTCTCACAACCATATATAAAGAAAGTTGGGCTTCCTAGTTCTAGACATAAAATTGTTTGTTTTGTATTTTGCACCTTAAGTTATTGATTTTTTACACATTGCTTCATGGATAAAACCTCCAACTTCTTTTAGTTTCACTTTTTATACTAATGGTATTCACCTAATATAAATAATTTAGTATATTAAAATTATTATGAGATACAAATCAATTATTCTTAAATTTTAAATAATAAAAAAATCAGAATTTCTTAATTAATTGGTTGTTGATTATATGTTATGTAAAGCTTTTAAATTTTCTTTTTGTGAAATTTCACGTTATACTTTTCTAACTCAAACGAATGATTTTTCTTTGTATACACCTGTTGGTTTCACAACCAATAATGAAAAAAAATTGACATAATATATATATTTTTTATTAGAAGAAACATTCTTACTGGATACTGATTCTTAAGTCTATTGATCGAGGTAATTTGCAAGTGGAAAAACATCTTTCCTCTTGAAAAAATTACTTACGACCAAATTTATATAACTTTTCTACCTTAAATAAATCTCATAAGCTCATAATTATATATTTAATGTTATTACTTTTATTGTTAGTTTTTTGTTTCATTACAATTTTTGTTTTGACCTACTTCACCTTACATCTTTAAAAATGTCAAGTAAAGATGAATAAATTGTCTCTCAAAATAAAAACATATATAGAAACTATATCAAGAAAATATTTTAGTTGAAAAAAATTATGTCAAAAAGATTGTATCTAAATACTTTTATAATATTTCAAAATTTTATATATTGACTATAATAAAAATGTTGGATAGAGTTATTAGAAAATATACATTAATATTTTTTTCTTTTTATTAATTTTATTTTTATAAAATAAGCAAAATTATAAAAGATGGAGGATTTTTATCAGAATGATTAATAAAACACTACTTGTTATACTTACAACATGATTTGGTCTAATCTCTTTACTCTCATATTAGTTAAACATATTTTTATACTAACTAATATGTTTTAACGATGTGATGTGATGCTTTTTAACAATCAAATTTGTCCCCTCATTAATGTTAAATTAAAATTTATCTTTAATGACCGAAAAAAGATTTGATCGCTATAAGTGTATTTATAACAATAAAAAAAGATTTGGTCGCTATAAGTGTATTTATAACGACCATAAAATAATTTGGTCGCTATACGTAGATTTATAACGATTTTAAAATAATTTGGTCGCTATAAGTATATTTATAACGATCGAAAAAAAATTTGGTCACTATAAGTATATTTAAAACGGCCGAAAAAAAATTTGGTCGCTATAAGTATATTTATAACGACTGAAAAAAAAATTTGGTCACCATAAGTGTATTTATAACGACTATATTCATTTCTCGTCATTAACAAATGGTCATTAAAAGTCTTTTTTCTTGTAGTGTCATTCACATTCTACGACTAGACTTACGGTTCGTAAGTCATTTCACAGGCCGTCTGATAAGTCATACATTGATTCCCAGAAAATCCCAAATTTTATCAAGTTGTCCATTATTCCACGAGTAGGTGATACAACTTGTGGAAAATTTTACGGTTCGTAAAAGGCTTCATAGGAGCCACTGATTCTCTGAAAATTTTTAGAATTCATTTTGTAGGCTCTTTTACACCCTCAAACCTGTGGGGCCTTATAATATCTCCCCCTTGGGAACATTCGTCCCTGAATGTACTAAAGGTAAGCTTTAAGGAATAGAGTACATGCATCATATGAAAAATGCAACATATTATCATGAAAATGTTCAAACCATACTTCAATAACATTTACAATGCAACCTTAAAATCACATACTTATACATAGATGACATGCAAATCACATGCAAGAATAAGAAGACTCTCAAGTAGGAAAAATCATGGTACCTCAAGCTTGATTAGAATGGAAAAGATAGGAGTATCACTTTTTCATATCGACTTTGGCTTCAAAAGTAGCACTCTCCGCTTGTTGGTTCCTCCAAAGGACCTTGACGGATACAACATCTTTGTTTCTCAACCTTTTCACTTGTCTATCTAAGATTTCTACCACAACTTCCTTATAAGTCAAATTTTCTTCAACATTCACCACATATAAGGGAACAATAGAAGTAGGGTTTCCGCATACTTCCTCAACATGGAGACATAGAAGACCAAATGAATCATGCTCATTTTCATAAGCAACTCCCATTCGTATGCAACTTTACTGACACATCTCAAGATCCGGTAAGCCCCTACATACTAGGGCTTAACTTGCCCTTCTTGCCAAAGCAGACTACACCTTTCATTGGTGAAACCTTCAAATATACCAAATCATCAACTCCAAATTCAAGATTTCTCCTCATAGTGTCGGCATAAGACTTTTGCCAACTTTGGACCGTCTTCAATCTCTCCCTTATCATCCTCACCTTCTCTAAAGCTTCCATAACAAAATTCGGATCTAACAAGGCCATCTCTCTCACTTCAAACTATCCAACCGGAGATCTACAATGCCTCCTTTATAGAGCTTCAAAGGGAGCCATTCCAATGCTAGAGTGGTAGCTAATGTTATGAGCAAACTGAATAAGTGGAAGATGTTCATCCCAACTACCTCTAAACTCAAAGACACAAGCCCTAAGCATATTCTCAAGAGTTTGAATGATTTTCTCTGCTTGACCATTCATTTGTGGGTAAAATGTCGTGCTAAGCTAGACTCTAGTACCAAGGCCCTTTTGAAAGGACCTCCAAAAGTGCAAAGTAAATTGAGCACCACAATCTAAAATAATGTCCAATGGGACTCTGTGCAATCTAACCAACTAATGAATGTACAACTTGGCATAATCTTCGACACCATAAGTCACCTTAATCAGTAAAATGTTAGCCGACTTCGTCATTCTATAAACAATAACCCAAATAGAATAAAAGTTCTTCCTAGTCCTTGGTAACCCAAAAAAATCCATGTTGATTTCTTCCCACTTCCAAGTAGGAGTCTCTATATCTTGGGCTAGGCCACTCGGCTTTTGGCGTTCGTCTTTGACTTGTTGGCAACTATGGCAACCAGCTACAAACTTGGCGATATCTCTCTTCATACCACCCCACCAATATACTTCCCTCAAATCTGTATACATCTTGGTAGAACCAGGGTAAATGGAATAAGATGAGTTATGAGCCTCATCAAAGATCAAGGTGCTCCAACCATCGACATCGGGCGCACATAGCCTACCTTGGTATCTAAGGACACCATCTCCCCCTTGGGAGAAACCATCTACCTTTCCATCCTTCACCAAAGCTTTTAGTTCTAACAATGTGGGGTCAAGGTCTTGTTTGGATTCGACCTCTTCAATCAAGGAAGACTTAGAACCATCTACCACCACATCTCCATTTTTTCAGCTTCACTCAATCTAACTCCTAATCTAGCCAACCGGTGAATTTCCTTTGCCAATTCTCTCTTGCTATCTTGAATATGAGCCATACTTTCCATAGGCACCTGACTTAGGGTATTGGCCACAATATTAGCTTTGCTTGGATGGTAATGTACACTCATTTCATAATCCTTAAGGAGTTCCAACCATCTTCTTTGCCTCAATTTTAGATCTCTTTGAGTGAACACACATTGGAGACTCTTATAGTCGGTTAACATATCCACGTGTACTCCATATAAATAATGGCGCCATATCTTCAAGGCAAATACCACAGTGGCTAACTCAAGATCATGGGTGGGGTAATTGCGCTCATGTGCCTTTATTTGCCTAGAAGCATAGGCAATGACTTTGCCATTTTGCATCAATACATACCCCAAGCTGTAATGACCTAGCCCAACACTGTAAAGTATTGTTCGCTCTTGGACCTAGCCCATCATGTATTTGTCTCTTTGGTTATTGAGTTAATTTTGCTGGTCAATGATATTCTTGATGTCTTTCTTGATGAACTTCTCGATGTCACTCCCGAAAGGGAAATAGACTTCGGTATAGACTTCCTCCCTGATATACAACCCATTTCCATTCCCCCTTATCGTATGGCCCCAGTGGAGTTGAAGGAATTGAAGGAACAATTAAGTGATTTGTTGGAAAAGGGTTTCATAAGGCCTACCAAGTCACCTTGGGTTGCACTGATGTTGTTCGTAAGAAAGAAAGATGGCTCACTTACAATGTGCATCGATTAACAACAACTCAATAAGGTCACCATGAATAACAAGTATCATTTGCCAAGGATAGATGACCTATTTGATCAACTACAAGGGGCTAGCTACTTTTCAAAGATTGACCTTTGGTTTGGGTATCATCAATTGAGCTTAAGGGAGTGTGATATTCCCTAAACGGCTTTTCGAACAAGATATGGGCATTTTAAGTTCGTGGTGATGTCCTTCAGCCTAATTAATGCTCTGCCAATATTCTTGGATCTTATGAATAGGGTCTTTAAAACCTACCTCGACATGTTAATGGTGGTCTTTATTGATGACATTTTGATTTATTCCTAGAGTGAAGAAAAACATTTGAAAAATTTGAGAGTGGTGTTGCAATCAATGAGGGAAGAAAGATTGTTTGCCAAGTTCAACAAATGTGAATTTTGGTTGAAGGAAGTTTCCTTGCTTGGGCATGTGGTGTTGGGTGAAGTGATTAAGGTGGATCCAAAAAAGATGGAAGTTATAAGGAATTGGCCTAGACCCTTGACTCCAATGGATATTAGGAGTTTCTTAGGTTTGGCGAGGTACTATCGGAGACTTATTGAAGGTTTCTCTTCTGTTGCTTCTCCCTTGATGATGTTGACACAAAAAAAAGCTAAATTCGTATGGACCGATGAATGTGAAAGAAGTTTCCAAACATTGAAAGATAAACTTACATCCACTCCTATTTTGACTCTACCAGAAAGGTTAGAAGGATCTGGTATATTGTGATGTTTCAAGAATTGGCTTGTGTAAAACCCTGGCCCAACACTGTGAAGTATTGTCCTCTTTTGGGCCTAACCCATCACATATTTGTCCCTTTGGGCTCACCCCTAAAGGCGCCTTACAATATATATATGTAATGACCCTGAAGGTCCTTTTTTTTTGGTATTTTTGACAAAATTATCATTTTCCCCTTCTCAAAAGTTGCCTTGAGTCATTTTTGGTTAAGTCTAAAAGCCAGATTTTGAAAACATTGTGAAAAGCTTGAGTTTTGCAAAATAAAGAGTTTTCAAAGGTTTAAATTGGAAAATTTGAGTTTTTTTTGGCCGTTTCGAGTTGTGAGTGTCAGATTGCGATTCTGTTGATTCCATCAGCTTCGGAATGCCAAATCTGGTCCAGGAGAACTTGCAGAACTGAATTTAGAGTTAGAATGGAGATTTTAAGCCCAAAGTTACATTTTAAGTTCATTTTGGATCATAAGTTTCACTTTGGTCAACAATCAGAGTTCAGAGGCTCGGATCGAAATCCCGTCAATTCCAATAATTTCAAATGGTGAAACTAGTGCTAGAAAAATGACTTTATTGCAATTTTTAGAGATTTTGAGAATATTTTGAGGTTTTGAGCCCGAAACTAGTTTAAATGAGCTTTCTCAGGTTTTGAGGGTAAGGAGACCTCAAATTCAAATTTTGATAATTTTGTTGAATCCGGAACATCGATTTTTGTCTAGAAGGACCCTTTGTTTAGTTTCCGAAGCTTTCAGGTGTGATTTGGTCCTTTCAATTGTTTTTGATATTGGAAAATGGGACCCACATTGGAATAAAATGACCTCCGGCGGGAATTTCAATTACACCGTTGAGTCCGAAATATTGTTTCTAATCAAATTTCATATATGGAATGTATTTTTCGACTCTGGATGAGGTCAGAGCGTTGAACTTAAGTTTGAGAGTTTGCTGATAATGCTAAAGCGGGGATTATGTGGCCCAATTAGGCGTTGCCACGTGGCAAACGTAGTAAATAAAATCTGCAGATTCCTTCTCGGATTTTCTAGACTTCTCACAAACTTTCATCAACGATTTCTCCCTCGATTTTGGTCTGATTTGGGCGATTCAAAGGCTAAATTGTGTATTTTTCACAAAGGAATACCATGAGAGTTTCAGAAATTAATTTTGGCGCGCCATTCGAGGTAAAATTTGCTTTTTTTTTTGGGCTTGTTTTGATTTTTTTTGGGAAACTTTAAACATGAGATTTCTACCTCGTTTTAGCTCTATTTTTGAAATGGTTTTCGCCATTGAATTCCTCATTACTTGGAGAACATCTTCATGTACAAAATTTTCAAATTTTTGATGACTTTTTCTGATGAAATTTTTTTTGGACCATTTTGCCCTTTTCAACCGAATTAATTGATTTTAGTGTCATTATATTCACTATGTGATTGTGATGTTATATTGGAATAGATTTTAGTGATTTGAAGTATCGTAGAGGGGAAAAAACTTCGAAATTGACGTGATTCGGGACTTTATATAAGGCAAGTGGATTTCTAATTTTGTTAAATATGTTGAACCTCGTATGCTCTAATGTGTATAGAATTGAGTATTTTGGGATAAAGATGGATTAATGTAGTCTTCGACCGAAATATTTTGAATTGAGTAATTATTCCTATGGTGATATTTGACTTGTGAATTAATTGTGGAAGTGTATTTTAGGTGAAATAATGAATTATTTGATATTGATATCAAATTGGTACTTATTTTGAGATGTGAATGTTATTGAGGTTGGGATGGTATTAAGATATTAAGAATATTACAACATTTATGGTATTGAGTATACCTATATTCTTGTAATTTCTTCTCTGTGTGATTTATGAAATATTTAATATTATTAAAAAATGAGGCAATTAAATATAAACGTGAGTTGGTGTGGTGTTGTGACACTCGAATTGAAAATGTGGCTAAGTGATGAGAATTCTATTTTTGTGATATATTGTTGTGGTTGGTGATTATGAGTTGATTTATTTATGGACTTCATCTCATGTTCGTTTATTCTATGTCACACATAATTTGCATTGGTTATAGATATTGATATGAAGGAGATGGTAAAAAAAAGAGAAAAAGAAATTGGGACCAAGGTCTTTACCGGTCGAGATGTGATGCTGAGATCTTTGCCGGAGATATTGTAATACTAAAATCTATGATAGTGAGATTGTGATGCCGAGGTCTTTGCCAGCGATATTGTGATACTAAAATCTGTGATAATGAGATTGTGATGCCGAGGTCTTTGCCGACGATATTATGATACTGAAATCTGTGATAGTGATATTGTGATTGTGACGCCTGGTAAAATTACCAAAATGCCCCTAGAGTGAGGGTATGCGCGTAACGCATTTTTCGAGGCTCATATGGCAGATCCGAGACCGAATTCGTGATCAACATGAAAAATGGAGTGGGAAAATGGTCAGGGTCGAATTTTAGGACGACCCGATCGAAAGATAAATTTTCGATCCAATTCACAAAATAGTGACAGTCCGCGACGGAGGCGCGACGCGCACCTGCCGCGGAGGGACACTTGTCTGTTTTTCCAAATTTTCGACGGGATGGAGAAAATTCGTTCAAAAATACTTTTCCAAAAATACACTATTCGCGATAGGTCTGCGTCGCGGACCGTGTATTTTCCAAGCTGGAAATTTCTAATTAATTATGAGGGGCATTTCGGTCAATCTCTAAACACTAATACACGACTAGTTAGGTTGTTTCTGTGAGACCCCGTGTTTCTCGTCTTCCATTATATAAATAGTGTGGCTTTGTATAAGGCACATGTGATTTTTGCTAGCACCTAAAGATAATAAGGCTTCCAATAAGTGGTAATGTCAAGGAACTAAAGTTTTAAGCCAAAGGAATACCCTAAATGCACATTCGGGATTAAAGAAATGACTTGAGTGGCACCTCGCCCTTTTCAGATGGTATAAATTAGGTTTCACTTTTTGGATGGGATTAAAAGTTTATAATTTGCTATTAATGGATTTCTTTAAGCTATTTTAATAGACAAAGGTCATACATTAAATTTTGGAATCAAGAAAGTTGCAAGATAAAGGTTGGCCAAAGTTACCGTAAGTTTCTTTATAAAATCCTTCTTATATTTGGGTCAAATGTATCAGGTCATATCTCCTAAACTATAAAGGTTTATGATACGCCCAAATTACACTCCAAATAGAAGAGTAAAGCGGTCGTTGGTCAAATATAGAACTCAACCGGAGTTGAGGTCGATCCCACAGGGAACACGTAAGAATTATTCTATCAGTATCGGCTTTCAGTTGTAAATGCTATTCCCAAGATAAACGTACATAAAGTAAATGGGGGGTTGCGTTATTTAATTTAACTGATTGCGCAAAGTAATTAATGAAAACGTTGTTCCGATTTTTAGACAGATAGAAAGAAGCTAGGGTTGTGTTCCCCATGACTTACAATTACGACAACTAAAATGGATTCGTAACCCCGTTCTTAATGCTGCATGCCAGATCTAACAACTTAACTAATATCTAGGTCACCTTTCGGTCCTTCCTAGTCATATTTCACTCATCTCCTTTCGGTCTCAGAGTGTATGCAGCTCTAACCGTTGTTCTTGATCTCAGAATACCTTCACCTCTCAGTCTCAGGCACTTAGACTAGGTTCATAACCCCGAATCTCTGTTGTTAAATTCTTTTCCTAATCACTACATCCCTCTCGGGCATGTAACGAATACAGGCTTACCCTAACGCTTCGACTCATTAAGGAGAAGTTGAAACGAAGAATTTAACAATACATGCGATGTTTATTTGAACGAATTACCCCCAGTTTGTCTTATCTTAATTGAGTCGTCATGGTTCCCACAACCCTAGTTCTGGGTTTAGCCTAGCATAGTATTGATAACTTGCCCACAACAATTAGAAGAAGACATAAAGATTGACTTACAATTGAAGAACAAGAATCCGTGTTACAAGCTTCGAACAACAATCACAAACGCGATTCTCACAAATTACAAAGCCAAACTAATATTTTTCTCCTTGTTCTCTCTTGTTTCTGACGTCAAAACCGAAGTAACCTAATAAAATAAAATAACATACTATTTATACTAAGTAAAACTAAGTCGATATAATTTAGGAAAAATAACTTCGGCACGGGACACGGTCCGTTACACAGACCGTCTGAAGTGAGATGGTCCGTGTGAACGGACCGTCTAGACAGCGTCTGCATCGGCACGGCCTGTGGCATGGCCCGTGTGGCGTGAGACGGGCCGTGTGCTCCTCCTTGTAGCTCCACTTGTACGAATTCTGATATTTTCGATAAAGGCCCTCCGAGCTACGTCAGTTACACGGCTCGTGACACGGTCCGTTTGGTGTCAGATGGTCCGTGTGAATCTCCTTGCACGATTTCCTTAATTTTCGACGAGTTGCCTTCCGAGCTACATCAGTTACACGGCCCGTGACATGTTCCGTCTGGCATCAGACGGGCCGTGTGACTGACCGTGTGACACGACTTAGCGCGAATGGCACCAAGTGTCGTGCCACGGTCGGTCACACGGATCGTCTAGCGTGAGATGGCCCGTGAGGGCCTTCCGTGGTCCAACACTTGGCCTTGTTTTTCACTCGTTTCTTGTGCTTTCCTCAATTTCCCATGCCTTTGCTATTTTTCTGCACAATATCAAAAGACACCTATTAAAGCAACAACAACGCTCAAGAACGCACAATAATTCTTTGTCGTAAGCGTCGTAAAAGTCGTATTTTCATGACTCATCAACTCCTTCAACTTAGAACCATTGCTTGTCCTCAAGCGATGACCAAAAACACATACGACACACAAAGACATGCACTTCAACAAGATGTAAATAGAGACCCCTTTATCATCAAATTCGTGTTCAAAAAGTGCACTTGTGATGTGCTCACACCCCAAATGGACTGTTATTCGATCAACCTAAGCACTATAAGATATCCCGTTAGCCCTACTTAAGTCCGAGAATAAAGATGAGCTGGTTAACATAGCCACCGAATAGTGTGTTGATAGTGCCCCTCACGACAAAGAAGTCTCACACACAATGTAACAATGTAGCACAGAGACTGGAATGTAGACACTCACACTCAAAAAGAATTTTCAACCAACACACAAGTATAGACCATATGCTTGCCTTTATTTTCACCACCTTGACACTTGAATGACCTTTTTAGGATTAGTTTAGGACTTTTAAGGCTTGTAACGTAGGCTCGGGCTTGGGTGAGATATATTTAGGATCAAAGTGACTAGCTTTTTGCTCCAAGACCCTGCTTTGACTCAGCCACTACTTTCGGCTCCCCAAAATCTTTGTTTTCCCTATATTACCACTTTGCTTTGCAGATGGGCGTGGTTACCTTCTTCGTTCCTTTTTTTCACATGCCCCAGATTTCTTTTATCAATATATATATATATATATTTTTTTTTTCTCAGTCCAACTTTTCTTCTCATCACTCGACTCCTTTCCATCCATATTCTTCTGCTTTTCTTACCATAGCCACCCTCAACTTAGGATTTTAGCCTGAGTTGAGGTTCACAATGTCTTTTCAAGGACCAGGGCCAATATAAGCCACCCTCAACCCAGGCCTTTGGCCTGGGTTGAGGTTCACAATGTCCTTAAAGGAACCAGGGCCTGAGTACAGTCTGCAGATAGATTGGAAACATGAATTGGGTAATAAGAAAGAAAAGGTCTATTTAGGCTCAATTATTTGGTTCAAAGGGATAAACTTTATTTGGTTAAATTCATTTTAGGCTTAGTGACTTCTCAACAACAATGGCCTAAGATCCTATCCTAATCCACTCATTCAATCGTTTTAGGGGGACCAACCAGGCAAGTTCTAGTTTACAAGTGCGTCAATTGAATTTAAGCAAGTCTACTCCCACACATATGGCACATACCCCCCACTATTCAGCACTACACAACACAGTCAAACTTTCATTCTTCAAGATGCCAACTAGACAATGTACAACGTGCTTTAAGAGGATCACAACATCAGTCAGTATGGGATGCATGCCTACACATGTTTCGTGGATTTTCATTTTTAAATTGTTGGGGTTACTATAAACTCTTTAAACACTTGTCTTTACACATACAAAACAAACAAAGTAAACCTAAACATGCCAGTTCTACTAGATACTACACCTTCAGAGAAAAGAAACATGGCAAGAAAAACTCGTCAGGGTAGGATGCCCCACCCCCAACAAAAGAAAGTGCAATGTCCCCATTGCACCAGAATGCATATTAAAGCAAAAATAGGAGTGGGACATACCTGGGACGCCCTAGGCGTCAGGTGGGTCATCATGGCCCGAACCAGCTGGTGGGTCCGGGCAGGCAACATCATCGTCCGGCCCCACGACACTCCCAGACGCACTTGTCCGGGAAGCCGCATATGCTAGGCGTGCCTGCTCCTCCTGGGCAGCTGCCTTTCGTCGCTGAGCCCTCAACGCTTTTCGCAGCCTCCTCGCTTCCTCACGCTGTGGATCTTCCGGGGGGCTCGTGTGCTGGCTGCGGCGCTTACCCCTGTCCTTATGACCAGGAGTCGTAGGAGCAGGTACTTGGGTCACAGGAGACACGACCGGGACACCCCAGCCCTCAGTCAGGCTCGGTTCCACCGGGGCACTGAACAATGAGATCAACGAATCTGGCTGCGGAACTGGGGCTGGCGCCATGGTGTGATACCGGGCGTACAACTCTGTAATCTTCTCCCTCATATCCTGCATCGTCTGTACTAAGTGCGCCCGCTCATCATCAGACAAACATCCAAACATACGATGGAAGTAGCCCTCCAACGTGTGGACCTGCTCCTGTAGACTCTGTATCTGGCCCACGAGCTCTGCTCGGAGACGGTCCTCAGCCAGCTGCACATGAGCCTGCACCACCTGAGGCACCCTGACCACCATTTGGTCAACAAGTGCCCGTGTCTGTCGCTGTTTGGTGACCATGCGGGCGAGAATGTCATAAGGGACATAAGTGTATCTTGGATGCGTCTGAGGGGCTGTGCCACTGCCCCCGGACTGCTCAGAATCTGTACCGGGCAGGGGGGCCATGGGGGGCTCCTGAAATGACAAGGGTTGCTGTGGAGGAGCCCGAGGAAGCTGTGTCGGAATCCCAAGCCAACGGGATCTGCTGTGATACAACGGGTTGTCGATATCTTTGATCATGGCAATGTTTATTACACCCGTTGGCGATATCTTCCTGTCCAAAAAGTGGGTGGTAGGGACACGGGCCTGCCTGCATAGTGCCCGAATCAGACATGGAAATGACATACCTGCTTGTTCTGAGAGGGCACGATCTTTTATCTCCATGGCAATAACGCAACCCACATTAATACCATGGCGGGCCACCAAACTCGCTACCAACGAAGCATGAGAGAGTTGGAGCGTGTTGTCGTTCACTGTGGGTCGAAGCCGGCCCCGCACCACCGACCACCAGAACTTTGCGACAAACGTAAGGGAGACCTTTGTAATAGGAATCTTAGGGTTAGTCACCCAAGGTGCCTCCGCCCCCTGGAGCGCAATCTGCTCGGCAATCTACTGCAACTCCTTGGCCTGGATAGACGGGTCTGAGATACGAACCTCATCAGTGACATTCACATAATGTGCAATGAATAACCCATCCGGCGGGGCACGGTAGTCTGGGCCAAATAAAAATCTGTTGATCATTTCTGCCGAGATGTCTACCTGAGTGTCCCGGATGGTGACATAGTCCCGATGGGACAATTTGGCAGCGAGCCGCTTCTTCGATCTCCGGGGCAGGTTGCCATCTATGGAGGCAAGTAGACTGGCGGCATAGCTAGAATAGAACTCTGCGATCATGTCCGGGCCATAATATCCAGGAGGGTTGGCCATCCATCCAAACTGGTACGCTACAAAGGCGTTTTGTATCTCCGGGATGGAGTCCAATTTGTCCACGAGGACTCGCACCTCCGGGACAATTGGCCTCCCCTGATAGCCCCCGGTACCTTTGGTGATGCCATTCACATAAATCTCCTTTGCCCCGGGGACTGACCACCTCCTGCGTAAGAAAACCAGAAGCCACTTGGCGGTTTCCGGGTCAAAAGTCCAGGCAACCGCTTGCTGAGTGGCCTCCTCATCACTGTCGCGGAGAAGCAGAATATCCTCCTCACCTCTAACATCGTGCTCTACAGTGACTGGAGTACCAGCCTCATCCTCCTGCTCCGGGGCTGTAGCTTCCCCCTCCACCCCCGCCTCTGGAGCTTCCTCCTCAGAATCTGAAGCTATGTAGTGTCTCACTGGCTGGGAACGGGCAGTACGAGGTGGGTGGGAGGGCACAACAGACCCGCCATCGGAGTCATTGCCTGAGTCACCCCCCGGATTTTGATTGGAGGAATCGGTGATCGAATCCCGGAGACGTGACTCATGCTCGTCACGGTGTTGGCGAGGTCTTAAACGTGGGGCCATAGTAATCCTTCAAACATCACACAAAATAAAAAAAATATTAGTTATGCCAGGATGCTTGGGACGACACACTAACGGGTACTCAGACTTCCCCTGTGGAAATGTAGTGACAAAAACCCTTAAGAGTGGCGTCACCCAATCTATCATAGGGAATTTCGCACTAAAAATGCATATGAGAATCAATGAAAGTAAATACAATGAAGTCTAGAGAAATATAAAGTGCCATAGTACGGTGGCCCTACACGGACCGTGTAAGGGTACACGGGTCGTGTAGAGGCTCGTGGGAGGGCCTGGGAGGTGGGCAGCCGCCAAGTGGTGTGGGACAGGCCACCACACGGCCCGTGTAGGGTCAGACGGTCCGTGCGAACGGACCGTGTGGCGTGCCTTAGCGTGAATATTGGGAACGCGAGCCGGACGGTCCAAGACATGGCCCGTGTGATGCCACACGGACCGTGTAACGGACCGTTACACGGTCTTCGTCCCCAATCAGCCCATTAACATAAAATCGAAGCTCACACGCACAACAAGTCATCAAAAACTCCAGATCGGGCATTTAAACTACGCGCACCCACTTTCTACAACACAAATCTTAGTTTAACCATCCTAAAAGCACAAATACCCCATCTTTCAAGAGTTCAAGGAAGCAACAATGGTGGTTAGGACTACCCATTAGCAAATCTTAAAGGAATCGTGCCCTAGAGAGTTATAGACTTCAAAAACAACAAAGATATGCATAAAATCATATAAAAGAACAAAACTAAAAGCAAAATTTCAAGAAACATCCTAAAGAACAACTAACCCAAAAGAAAAATAAATAAAATAATAAAATAAAAAAAAACTTACTTGAAAGAGAGAAGTAGACTTGAAACTCAAAAATTTGCTTAAGGAAAGTGTGACGGATCGTGAGTGGAGTGCACAAACCGTGTGAGAAGAGATGAAGATTTGGTGGTGTGAGGAAGAGAGTATTGGCGTGTGGGGTGGTTTAGAGAGAGAGAATGAATGTGAGGAAAAATAAAAGTTGGAAAGAGGGTATAAATACCCAAAAATCCATGGCCCAAGACGTGAGGGGAAACAGGCCGTGCCACGTGGCACGTTCCGTGTCGCGTGCCGTGTGCGGCAGTAGCGTGTTCTGAGGCGCACGCCCAAACGGTCCGTTACATGGACCATTACACGTGGAACGACTCGTGTGGCGTACCGTGCGGCGTGCCAAGGCGAGCTCAAACGGTCCGTTACACGGACCGTTCAAACTCACACGGACCGTGTACCTTGCCTTAGCGAGGAGAAAATACTTACCTGGGGCACGCCCACCAAACGGTCCGCCGAACGGTCCGTTCGATATCACACGTCCCGTGTGGACGGACCGTGTGGGTTGCTTTGGGCTACCTTTGCGCGCGTATTGGGGCGCACTTCAACGGACCGTTACACGGTCCGTCTAGCTTCAGACGGGCTGTGTGAACGGTCCGTGGGAGGCCCCTTTGTGGCATTTTGTCCCTTCTTTTGCCCGCATGCCTGATTGGCCTTCCTGTCACCATGTGCATCCTTTCCTGAGACAAAATATAAACCAATAGAAAGCATAAGTCAGTGTTTTTCTCTTTTTTTTTTGATTGATGGGTTGCCTCCCATTCAGCGCTTGGTTTAACGTCACGGCTCGACGTGGTGGTCCTGACTACTCAGACTTCGTCAAGAGGGAGAACCTCTATCACCGAGGTTTCCTCTACAACTCCCAAGTACTTTTTCACGCGCTGCCCATTAACCTTGAACCGGTGTCCGTCATCCGTCTCTAACTCAACTGCTCCATTAGTCAATACTTGTGTGATCTTGTATGGGCCAGACCACCTTGACTTCAACTTCCCTGGGAACAACCGTAATCTAGAGTTATAGAGCAGCACTCTGTCACCAACCTCAAAGCTCCTCGGGGCATTCAACTTGTCATGATAAGCCTTCATCTTGTCCTTGTACAGAGCAGCACTCTCGTAGGCCTGTAGACGAAACTCATCCAGCTCATTCAACTGGTCCATCCTCATGTTGGCTGCCTCCTTCCAATTCATATTCAGGGCCTTGAGAGCCCATAGTGCCTTGTGCTCCAACTCAATTAGCAGATGGCAGGCCTTACCAAACACCAACTGATATGGGGACATACCGATGGGTGTCTTGTAAGCTGTCCTATAGGCCCACAGTGCGTCATCTAATTTCCTCGCCCAGTCCGTTCTTGTGGCATTCACAGACTTGGTCAGGATTTCTTTGATTTCCCTGTTGGATACCTCAACCTGCCCACTTGTCTGCGGATGATAGGGCGTGGCAACCTTGTGTTGGCGTACCCCGTATTTAGCCAGTACAGCCCGAAAGGACTTGTTGCAGAAGTGGGAGCCCCCATCACTAATGATAGTTCAGGGTGTCCCAAATCTAGCAAAGATGTTCCGCCTCAGGAACTGTACCACACTCTTGCTCTCGTTGTTAGGTTGTGCTGTTGCCTCCACCCATTTAGAGACGTAGTCTACCGTCACCAGGATATACTTCATCCCATAAAAGCTCACGAACGGGCCCATGAAGTCAATGCCCCATACATCAAACAACTCAATCTCCAAAATGGGGGTCATAGGTAACTCTTGACGCCTTGAAATGTTCCCTTGGCGCTGGCACTGGTCGCACCCCTGCACCAAGTCATGGGCATCTTTATAGATGGTGGGCCAGTAGTACCCACACTGCAGAATCTTTTTGGCAGTTCTGGCACCACATGATGTCCCCCCACTGGAGAGGAGTGGCAGGCTTCCAGGATGCTAAACATCTCTGCCTCTGGGACACATCTTCGGATGACCCCATCTGCGCATGTTCTGAATAAGTATGGATCCTCCCAAAAGTACCTGCACACATCATACAAAAACTTCTTTCTCTAGTGATGGTTAAGGCCTTCCGGCATAATATCGCTCACCAGGAAGTTAGCAAAATCAGCATACCAAGGGACCAAGTCCGCAGAAGCGGCTAATACCTGCTCATCGGGAAATGAATCATCGATGTTCAACCACTCATTAGCCCGGGCTGCATCCTCTAACCTTGATAGATGGTCAGCCACTTGGTTCTCCGTGCCTTTACGATCTTGGACCTCGAAATCGAACTCTTGTAGCAAGAGCACCCATCTGATCAAGCGAGGCTTAGTGTCCTTCTTGGACATGAGGTACCGGAGTGCGGCATGGTCAGTGTGTACGATCAACCTCGTGCCCAGTAGGTATGCTCAAAACTTGTCGAAGGCATACACCACGGCTAGCAACTCCTGCTCTGTGATAGTGTAATTCCTTTGAGCCTCATTTAGCGTCTTGCTGGCGTAGTAGATAGGATGGAAGATCTTGTTCCGCTTCTGCCCAGCACAACACCCACGGCAACTCCACTTGCGTCACACATAACCTCAAACGGAGTGTCCCAATCTGGTGCAACCACGACAGGCGCTGAGATTAGCTTCTGCTTTAAGGTCTCAAAAGCTTGCCGGCACGCATCATCAAAGTGAAACTTGACATCCTTCTCCAACAGTTTGCACAATGGGTGTGGGATCTTGGAGAAGTCTTTGATGAATCTGCGATAGAATCCAGCATGCCCAAGGAAACTCCGGATCCCTTTTACCGAGATAGGAGGCGGCAATCTCTCAATAACCTCGATCTTTGCCTTGTCCACCTCTATCCCCTTTTCTGACACCTTATGGCCAAGGACTATGCCCTCCTTAACCATGAAATGACACTTCTCCCAATTTAGGACCAACTAGGCCTCTTCACAGCGCTGCAATGCCTTGCTTAGATTCTGCAGACAGTCATCAAAAGAATCACCCACTACTGAAAAATCATCCATAAATACCTCAAGGGTGTCTTCGACAATGTCTGAAAAGATAGACATCATGCAGCGCTGAAAAGTGGCTGGGGCATTGCAAAGTCCAAAAGGCATCCTTCTGAAAGCAAATGTCCCATAGGGGCACGTGAAGGTGGTCTTCTCTTGATCTTCTGGGGCTATTGAGATCTGGTTGTAGCCCGAGTATTCATCAAGGAAGCAATACCATCCTCGCCCTACTAGCCTGTCTAGCATCTGATCCATGAATGGCATGGGGAAGTGGTCCTTTAGAGTCCATTTATTCAACTTCCGGTAGTCCATGCACACTCGCCATCCAGTGACAGGTCTCAGCGGGACAAGCTCGTTCTTCTCATTGGCTACCACCGTCATGCCCCCCCTTTTTTGGGACGCACTGCACTGGGCTCACCCACTTGCTGTCCGAGATTGGATACACCACCCCAGCATCCAGCCACTTAATGATCTCCTTCTTCACCACCTCCTGCATGGGTGGGTTAAGCCTTCTCTGATGCTCAATGCTGGGCACACAGTCATCCTCCAGTTTGATTTTATGAGTGCAGATGCCTGGGGGAATGCCAATTATGTCAGCGATGGTCCATCCAATAGCTCGCTTGAACTTTTGGAGGACCCCCAATAATGCCTCCACCTGGTGTTCCTGAAGATCTGCAGCCACAATCACAGGAAGAGTGTTGTTAGTACCTAAAAATGCATACCTGAGGTGTTGTGGCAACTCCTTGAGCTCCAGAACGGGCGGTTCCTCGATAGAGGGTTTCGCCGGTGGTGTTGGCCTATTTTGCAAATCCAAGTCCAACTTCCTAGGCACGAATGGTCTGGTCCCCATGCCCTGCAAGGCATAGATGGCGTCGTTGTACCCCTCAACACCATCTTTTAGGAAGTTCATCAAAACTGCCGCCAGTGAGTCGACAGTCATCTTTTCCTCCAACGAGGCCTCAGAAAAGGTGTTGTCATCAATATCCATGACGGACATCACAGCTAACTCCTTAGGCCTTTTCATGGCAGCACACACACTGAATTTTGCCTCTTCGGTGTTTAACCGAAATGTGCGTTCACCTCGCTCTACGTCCACCAGTGCCTTGCCGGTTGCCAAAAATGGCCTTCCGAGGATGATTGGTACCTCGAAGTCCACTTTACAATCAAGGATGACAAAATCGACAGGGAAGATGAACCGGCCAACCCGCACAAGAACATCATACAGGATTCCCATGGGCCTCTTTACTGATCTATCTGCCATCAATAGCCGCATGGTCGTGGGTGTGGGGGCTCCCAAGCCCAACTGCTGGTATACTGCCAATGGCATCAAGTTAATGCTGGCACCAAGGTCACAAAGAGCCCGTGCAAAATCATATGCACCAATGGTGCACGGGATGGTGAAAGCCCCTGGATCTCCCTTCTTTTCTACCAAAGACCTCGTAGCGATAGTGCTACAGTGGTGTAAATTATCGACTGGCTCAATCGTGGCTGTCCTCTTCTTAGTAACTAAGTCCTTCATGAACTTAGCGTAGCCAGGCATTTGTTCAAGTGCTTCCACCAGAGGTATGTTCACAGACAGCTCCTTTAACATGGACAGGAACTTCTGGAATTTGCCATCCTCCGCCTTCTTTTGTAACCTTTGGGGGAATGGCGGCCTTGGTTTCGGGATGGCTGGCAGGTTTGGGCAATTGGAGGTGTCAGTCACTACTGCCTGCTTGGTCGACTCTGGCTCTGCTGTCGCCGCCTCAGGTCCATCACTCTCAATGTCAACCTGACCCTCCATAGGGCTATGCATCTTGTCATCTGCTTTAACCTGACCTGCATCATTAGCAACAGCTGGGTTAGCAAGTACCTTACCACTTCTCGTGGTGATCTCCATGCAGTGGCCATCATTTTTCGGGTTTTGCACTGTGTCACTCAGAGTGACCCAGCTTTCCTCTAGTTAAATGCCGCCGAAAGCTGCCCCATCTGCTGCTCTAACTGCTTGATTGAGGTAGAGTGCGAATCTACCAGCTGCCTGACATTAGAGATTTCGCTCTTTACATCTCGCACCCCTGCCTCAGTGGCCTCCACTTTGCTTAGGACTTTTGTCATCATATCCTCTAGCTTAGAGTTTCCGCCACCTTCGTTTTGGCGATCACGGTTTCTGTAGCCATCCCTATTCTGCCAGTTCCCTTGGTAATTATCCCGATTGAAGTTCCGACCTTGGTTACCGGAGTTGAAACCTCGGTAACCCCCCTGACTACCAAAAAACTGAGCTTCCTCATCGTAGTCGCTGCCTTGATCGTCATACCTGGGTAGTGCTTCCATTGCTTTTACTTTCTCAGTGCCCCCACCAAGGAACCTCTTCGACAGCAAATCAATTTGTGTCCGCATATGGGCCATGTCCTGGTCCCGTTCTTCCTCCTTTTTGCGCTGCTCCTCACTCATCTCAAATACCATCCCTGAGCAGTCTGCCTCTCTAGTATACCATGCCCTGTTGTTCTTTGCCACTTGATCTAAGATGACCACTATATCCGGGAAAGTCCTGGACATATATGACCCTCCACAAGCTGCATCAATGATGGGCTTGGTAACGAATTTGCAGGACCTGTAGAAGACTGCCTTCAAGTGTTCATCGGTAAGATGATGGTTTGGGCACTGTTTGAGCTTTTGCCTGAATCTCTCCCAAGACTGATACAGTGCTTCATTCGGCATTTGTTTGTGAGATCCGATCTCATCTTTGAGTTTCAGTTGCCGTGAAGCAGAGAAGAATCATTCCAGAAAGGCCTCCTTTAGTTCTCCCCATGTGCGGATGGAATCATGGGGGAGCTCGTTCAGCCACCTTATTGCCTCCCCAGAAAGAGACAATGGAAATAACCTCAACCTCAACGCTTGCTGGCTAACTCCTGGAATTTCGAACGACTGGCATGTAGCTAAGAAATTCAACAAGTGTTGATTTGCATCCTCTGTGGCCGCTCCAGTGAACAACCCCTTCAACTGCAACATTTGCAGCATGGTGCTGGTGATCGTGAATTTGATCCCAGCAGGCAGAGGTGGTAGTACTATTGCCCCAGTAGTCCCAGCACCATCATCATCATCTTGCACTGCTGGTGGGTACTGAGGGCCTTGAGGTCTCACCGGGAGTTGGTGTTGCTGTGGTGGTACGAGTGGTACCTGGTGAAGTGGTGCCGCTGGTGGTACGACATTGCCAGCGAGATCATCCATTCCCAACCCATCCTGACCTCTATCCGCAGGATTCACTGCCAACTCCCTCTGCCTTGCTGCTTCACGGTCCTGGGCGTTCATTCTGCGAATTGACTTAGTAAGCTCTGGATCATAGGGAATAAGTGTTGCACCCTTGCTTCGGGTACTTGGCATACAATGTTGAACCCCTACGAGGACAAAAACAAGAAACAAAGTAAAATCAGGGACTAGACTTACAAGGTGAAAGTAGCAACTAATAGACTAGTTCTTTGCCGCGTTCCCCGCAACGGCGCCAAAATTTAATACGCCCAAATTACACTCCAAATAGAAGAGTAAAGCGGTCGTTGGTCAAATATAGAACTCAACCGGAGTTGAGGTCGATCCCACAGGGAACACGTAAGAATTATTCTATCAGTATCGGCTTTCAGTTGTAAATGCTATTCCCAAGATAAACACACATAAAGTAAATGGGGGGTTGCGTTATTTAATTTAACTGATTGCGCAAAGTAATTAATGAAAACGTTGTTCCGATTTTTAGACAGATAGAAAGAAGCTAGGGTTGTGTTCCCCATGACTTACAATTACGACAACTAAACTGGATTCGTAACCCCGTTCTTAATGCTGCATGCCAGATCTAACAACTTAACTAATATCTAGGTCACCTTTTGGTCCTTCCTAGTCATATTTCACTCATCTCCTTTCGGTCTCAGAGTGTATGCAGCTCTAACCGTTGTTCTTGATCTCAGAATACCTTCACCTCTCAGTCTCAGGCACTTAGACTAGGTTCATGACCCTGAATCTCTGTTGTTAAACTCTTTTCCTAATCACTACATCCCTCTCGGGCATGTAACGAATACAGGCTTACCCTAACGCGTCGACTCATTAAGGAGAAGTTGAAACGAAGAATTTAACAATACATGCGATGTTTATTTCAACGAATTACCCCCAGTTTGTCTTATCTTAATTGAGTCGTCATGGTTCCCTCAACCCTAGTTGTGGGTTTAGCCTAGCATAGTATTGATAACTTGCCCACAACAATTAGAAGAAGACATAAAGATTGACTTACAATTGAAGAACAAGAATCCGTGTTACAAGCTTCGAACAATAATCACAAACGCGATTCTCACAAATTACAAAGCCAAACTAATGTTTTTCTCCTTGTTCTCTCTTGTTTCTACCGTCAAAACCGATGTAACCTAATAAAATAAAATAACATACTATTTATACTAAGTAAAACTAAGTCGATATAATTTAGGAAAAATAACTTCGGCACGGGACACAGTCCGTTACACGGACCATCTGAAGTGAGATGGTCCATGTGAATGGACCGTCTGGACAGCGTCTACATCGGCACGGCCCGTGGCACGGCCCGTGTGGCATGAGACGGGCCGTGTGCTCCTCCGTGTAGCTCCACTTGTACGAATTCTGATATTTTTGACGAAGGCCCTCCGAGCTACGTCAGTTACACGGCCCGTGACACGGTCCGTTTGGTGTCAGATGGTCCGTGTGATGGTCCGTGTGAATCTCCTTGCATGATTTCCTTAATTTTTGACGAGTTGCCTTCCGAGCTACGTCAGTTACACGGCCCGAGACACGGTCCGTCTAGCGTCAGACGGGCCGTGTGGACTGACCGTGTGACACGACTTCCGTGGTCCAACACTTGGCCTCGTTTTTCACTCGTTTCTTGTGCTTTCCTCAATTTCCCATGCCTTTGCTATTTTTCTGCACAATATCAAAAGATACCTATTAAACCAACAACAATGCTCAAGAACGCACAATAATTCTATTTCGTAAGCGTCGTAAAAGTCGTATTTTCATGACTCATCAGTTTAGAAGGTGCATGACCTATCAAATTGAATATTTATGAGTCTAGTTTGCAACGCACAAAACCGTGCATCAAACTGACCTCAGAATAAAGCGTTATGACCATTTTACCAGGACTGCCTGAGCTGGAAACCGGGTCATGGGTCGGGTCGGGTTGACCCAACTTAATGTCGGCAAATTTGAGCTTTTTAAAGCTCAAATCACTTCCATTTCGTCCCCAACAACTTAGAAAATGAAGGAAAACTCCCCTTAAGGTGCCAAAGGGATTTGAGTAAGTTTTTTCGTATTTTTACTGTTAAAATTTGTTCGTGTGCCTAGAAATGTGTGCCTTACGCATTGCAATTGTTTTCCTGTCATATTAGCTGTGTTTGGAGCTGTTTTTGGCTGGACAAAAGTGGTTTTCTTGCTTGTATTGTTGGTTTGCAGCTGGTGTGTTTAGGTAATAATTTTGGAGCTCTTTTATGGTCATTTTTACGACGTTTTACGGACATTTCCTCGCGTAAATGCTCCTTGCCGAATCTGGTCATTAATGCTGAATTTTCGATTGTTTATAGTTGTCTTTAAGCTGAGTATATATAGTTTTGCGAAGCTTAGGATGTAAGGAACAACTTTCGTGAAGAAACTTTTGGCAATCGAACGTTCGTTAGAGAAGTATGTTAAGGCTAAGCTCCGTTTCTCCTTTTAGCACGAAATCTGGGAAGTTTCCCAAAACGTCAAATGTGATATCTTACTATTCTGTTGCTCGAAAGACCTTCTTTGAAAGGCATTGGGATTGCAGTTGAGTTATATTCACAATGGTGTTAGGTTGAAATTCCATTCGTTCGCTTAAACTGGACATGCAATTTCTATATATCATTTTGTCGATTTCTCGACTGCCTATTCACATGTCCAAGGTGTTTCTCTTGGTGTAGTTCCATTAAAATAAATGTAGAATGCAAAGGGAATATAGTATTCAAAATCAGTTCTTCTTCCATACAAAAATATAATTGAAGAATTTAACAAATAAGGCACTTGATCCTGTTTAAATACATTATTTTACTAATTGAAATGGGACCAAATATAATCATTATGTAAATCACCTTTATGAACATTTTCAAAGTTAAGGCTCCACTCTAAATGTTGGGTTAAATTCCCAAACTTGTTAAAAAGGACATGTATGATCTCACGAGCCATATGTATATGCTATGACAACGATTATGATGTTATGAGAATAAGTGTACCAATGAGCCGAGATTGGCTAAGTTTTTGCTATGGCTTTCTATGTGCATTCAACATTCATATCATACATTGCACGTTATGCATGGACTTCGAGCTATAATCGAAGGTATGGGGCCTATTTGCCAACTATATATATATGTATATGGTACAGATGGCCATAGGTTGGGCAGATATGATGCCGGTTAGCTACCGAAAAGGACCACCAGTGCTAGCATTTGGTTGGGTATGTCATGCATTTGCATCTATATATATGTATTCACGACATGCGTACTCGAGCATACCATGCATTTTTATATCAGTAGTAGGTGGCTTATTGGCCTTTAAGGCTACTTGAGTTTTGGTTACAAGTATTATTTCTATTAACTTTTTACTACGGTTATCTATGATTTTACTTCCTGCCTTACATACCAGTACATGTTTATTCGTACTGACGTCCCTTTGCCTGGGGACGCTGCATTTTATTTCATGTGTGCAGGTTCAAGTAGGGGTTCTGATTTACCCCTCCACTAGGAGCCCCATTCAGCTATGAGTTGGTAAGCTCCACCTCTTCCTGGAGCTTTCACAGGATGTTTACTTTTTGTTGAACAGTTGGGTATGTCGGGGGCCTGTCCCGACAGTGTTAGTGATTCTCATAGAGGCTATTGTGGACATGTTATTGTGGGTTGGTCCTTTTGTGTCTTTCAGACTCCAGTCATAAGATTTGCATGTATATATGGTGTGTGTCTGTACCTCTATGGTGCCAGCCTTGTCGGCTAGCTAGTACTTTATCATTTAGGTTTACTTATCTTGATATACGTGATTTACTGATGACCAGGTTATGACCTAAAATGTCTAGGCTTAGTCTTTCAGACGTTATGCTGCTCGATTTTCTTCTGGTCCCTAGTTTGTTCTCTAGCATGTTTAGTGGCTTACCCGACCAATAACGGTATCGAGTGCCAGTCGCGCCTCCCCTCTCTTTGGGGCGTGACAATTTCAACATGAAAAGAGCCTAAAACGCCTATTCTAAGTCCCATTCCAAAAATCTAACAAGTCTAGGGCTTGAGAAGAGGAGAGAAGGGCTTGGGGTGAGACATTCAAGAAGCGATCCTCGACGTTACCCGGTTGAATAGCTGCATCACAGGTATGTAAGGCTAAACTATAACATGGGATTGTTCTCCCATGTGCCCCATAGAGGTCATAGATGAATTGATGATTGAAGAGTCTACATGCATGATTTCTTTGATGGATTTTCTTGAAAATTATATTTGAAATTACATGTTTCCTATGTTGATGATCATCATACTAATTATTTTCTTAAATTGGATACTTTCATGAGAATTTGCATAACCCTTCGTGACTAATTTGCAAAGCATATTATTGCACTTGAGATTTGAGTCTAGAGCCTTGCATTGGGATTGTTGATTATGATGATGAGTTGATGAAAACTTGATTGCTTTATAAGTCTCTATAAATGAACTCTACTGATGTGTTATTCCCTTGTTTCCTAATGACGGTTATACAATCTTAAGTCATTGAGGAGATGTTGATGATAGGGTTAAAATCCCTATGAGATGTTGATGATAGGGTGGAAGTCCCTATGAGATAATTGATGAAAGGACCAAGGTCCTTGTGAAATATCAATCGTGGATGGGGAGTGAGTCCCTATGAGACTGGCAGTCGTTGACGGGGAGTGAATCCCTATGAGACTGGTTGAGGTTGGTTTTATGATCATTGAGTTGGGAGGAGTATCGAGCACCGAAATGAGTAGGAGTGAGTCCCACTCGAACTCATTAATTACGTCGCCAAACGTAGGAGAGGCTTAAACCATCACATATATATGGTTTCCCTCGAGGTTTAACAGTCCCTGAAAGTAATAGAGGATCTGTTCGGTTTGATTCCATATCGGGTACATTGATATGGTATGCAGTGTTCTGTACCTGGCAAGTTTGGGACCACTGTGGCAATATCAGGGTGATTGTTTTACATTCGTTGGCTTATAAGTGAGTGTTGTCGGATAAGAGAAACTCCCGGGAAAATTCTCACCGTACTCCGAGCCTAGATAAGATGAGATGAGATGAGCGGGGGTGGACACCCCTGAGATGATCTATGTGATGAGTTGAGACTATTGAGGAGTCTGAGATAATGGTGTGTCACTTGTCTACTCTTTATTCTTTCATAGATATATAATTGACTGTTTTGATGTGATTATGATATTTATTCTGAGTTGATTTTACTTTCCGTATTTTTCTACCGGTTTCGATTTCATTCAGCTATTTTTCATACTAGTACATTCCAGTACTGATGTCCACTCTAGACTGCATTGTTTCATGATGCAGAGGCAGATACTAGAGATCATCAACAGGCACTCCGTTGAAGATCAGAGATCCGAAGCTGACTTGGTGAGCCTCCCCTACTCCGGAGGAACTATTACTTTTATTTCATCATGCTTTAGAGTTAGGATTGGACTATTTCCTTATTTCGATTTGGGTAGCCATGGGTCTGTCATTGGCACCACATGACTAGTGATAAAGGCTTCATAGACAAGGGTCGAGCATTGATGTTGAGATTGTGAGCTAGTTCTTTCTACTAGCCTTCATAATTTTATCTATATTCCTTTGAGACTTTAGATGAGATGTGTTCATTACTTACATATATTTTCCGCTGGTAATTAGAATTATGTGATTGAATGATGTAATCAGGCTAAGTGGTTCGCTTGGGGACTAGCAATAGTCTCTGAGTGCCGGCCATGCCAAGGGTACCCTCCCGGGGCGTGACAAACTTGGTATCAGAGCACAGAGTTCAAGTGTCCTAGGGAATCTATGAAGCCGTGTCTAGTAGAGTCTTGTTTATGGGTGTGTTGTCAACCACACTTCATAAGCAGGAGGTTATGGGACATTAGGAATGGTTACACTTCTTTCTTATTCCAATTCGTGCGATAGAGTTGAACTCTATGAAAACTATCTTCTAATTCGTGCACTACACGTGCAGAATCGATAATATGCCTCCCAGAAGAGCTGTCAGAGGAAGGGGACATCCTGCCAGGCGAACTGTTAACCCACTTGATCCTCAAGTACCCGAGGGGCCCGTGGATCCAGCTGTCCCGATTGAGCAACCCCCTCAAGATGAGGTCTCGAATGCTGAGCTACGCCAAGCTATTCAAACTTTGGCCCAGGCTGTCACAGCACCTGTTGTGAGGCAAGGTGCAGGTGGGATAGACTCTCATGGCACCTCTAAGGTCCGAGAATTTCAGAGGATTAATCCGCCTGAGTTCGCGGGGTCTGCATCCACTGAAGATCCTGAGGAATATGTGGAGGAACTTGAAAAGGTGTTCCAAGTAATGCATTTAGCTGATGCCGATAGGGTAGAACTGGCTTCTTACCAACTGAAAGGAGTGGCGAGACTGTGGTTCGACCAGTGGAAGAAAGGCAGAAGGGATAATGCCCCCCGTTTGACTTGGGCAATGTTTGAAGAGGCCTTCTTGGGACGCTTCTTCCCAAGAGTGAAAAGAGAAGCCAAGGTGAGAGAGTTCCTGAATCTAAAGCAGGGCTCCATGACTGTGCAGAAGTATAGGTTGAAATTCACGCAACTATCCCGCTATGCTCCAGACATGGTTGCTGATATGAGGGGAAGGATGGGAATGTATGTAGATGGGTTGAACAGAGGACCCAAGAGAGATGGGAGAGGAACTATGCTTATGAGTGACATGGACATCGAGCGACTGATGACATTCGTACAGCAAGCTGACAAAGAAAGACAACATGACAGGGAAGAATTCAAGCGCAAGAGGGCTAAGACATCCAGCCACGAGGGTGGAAGGAGAGGTAATGGGAATTGATTTCCAGCACCCTCAACTGCCAGCACACCTGTGCCTAGAGGCACGTACGATCAAAGATTTCAGAATACAAGAACCCATGGACCCCAGTCCCAAGCTAGTGTTGCTCAAGGTTCGCCGAGTAGGCCACCGTGTGATAACTGTGGTAAGACGTACTGGGGAAGATGCCACGATAGAAATGACGCGTGTTACGGGTGCGGCCAAGTAGGCCACTACAAGAAGGATTGTTCGAAGCGGGCTGGCTAGGCCCAGTTTACTGCATCGGTTCCACCAGTTAGAGGGAACCAGAGGGCCACTACGTCAGGTATAGGGGGAGCAACAAACCGCCTATATGCCATGGGCAGTCGCCAAGTTCAGGAAAATTCCACAGACATTGTGACGGGTATGATTCGAGTCTTTACTTTTGATTGTTATGTTTTGATGGATCCTGGTGCCACATTGTCGTTTGTAACTCCTTACGTGGCTGGTAAATTTGATAAAACCCCCGAGAGTCTTCTTGAACCCTTTGATGTTTCTACTCCGGTGGGTGAGTCTATTCGAGCCGAAAGAGTCTATAGAGCTTGTGTAGTGTCCATTCATCATAGGGACACCATTGTTGATTTGATCGAGTTAAAGATTGTTGACTTTGATTTGATCCTCGGCATGGATTGGCTTCTTGCCTGTTATGCCTCTGTTGATTGTAGATCCCAAACTGTTAAGTTCCAATTTCCAAATGAACCAATTCTAGAGTGGAAGGGTGACTCAGTTACACCTAGAGGGAGGTTTATCTCACATCTTAAAGCCCGAAAGTTAATTTCCAAAGGTTGTATTTATCACTTGGTGAAAGTGAAATCTGATGATGTTGAGTCTTCAACTCTTGAGTCAGTTCCGATTGTCAACGAGTTTCCAGAAGTCTTTCCTGACGACTTGCCCGGAGTCCCTCCTGATAGGGAGATTGACTTTGGGATTGATGTTCTTCCGGATACCCAGCCTATTTCGATCCTACCTTATAAGATGGCCCACGCTGAGTTTAAAGAATTGAAAGAGCAACTAAAAGATTTGCTAGAAAAGGGCTTCATTAGGCCAAGTGTTTCACCATGGGGTGCCCCTGTTCTATTCGTGCGGAAGAAAGATGGGTCTCTCAGAATGTGTATCGATTATAGGCAACTGAACAAGGTCACAATAAAGAACAAATATCCTCTCCCAAGGATAGATGATTTGTTTGACCAACTTCAGGGTGCCTCTTTCTTCTCTAAGATAGACCTTAGATCTGGCTACCATCAGCTGAAGGTGAGGGAGTGTGACGTTCCAAAGACAGCCTTCAGGACTAGATATGGCCATTTTGAGTTCTTGGTCATGTCCTTCGGGCTGACGAATGCACCTGCCGCCTTTATGGACTTGATGAATAGAGTGTTCAAGCCATATCTTGATTTTTTTGTGATTATGTTCATCGACAACATCCTGGTGTATTCAAGGAGTGAGTAGGAGCATGCTAACCACCTCAGAGTGGTCCTCCAAACTCTTAAGGACCATGAGTTGTATGCAAAGTTCTCCAAATATGAATTCTGGCTTAAGTCAGTGGCTTTCCTAGGCCATGATGTTTCTGGTGATGGTATTCGAGTGGATGCCCAAGAGATTGAAGCGGTTAAGAACTGCCCCGACCGACCACTCCGACTGATATTCGAAGTTTCTTGGGGTTGGCAGGCTACAACCGCAGGTTTGTTGAGGGATTTTCATCCCTATCCGCGCCATTGACCGAATTGACTCAGAAGAAGGTCAAGTTTCAGTGGTCCGAAAAATGTGAGAAGAGTTTCCAGGAATTGAAAACAAGGTTAACTACTGCACCAGTCCTAACCTTACCCGATAGGACCGAGGACTTTGTAATCTATTGTGATGCCTCAATGGTTGGATTGGGATGCGTCCTAATGCAGATGGGAAATGTAATAACTTATGCTTCCAGGCAACTCAAGGTTCATGAATGGAACTACCCAACCCACGACCTCGAGTTGGCAGCAGTAGTATTTGCACTTAAAATTTGGCGTCACTACTTATACGGAGTACATGTGGATGTGTTCACTGACCACAAGAGCTTGCTGTAAAATGAGCTCAACTTGCGACAGAGGAGATGGTTGGAATTGCTCAAGAATTATAACATGAGTATTCACTACCACCCAGGTAAAGCTAACGTTGTTGCTGACGCTCTTAGCAAATTATCAATGGGTAGCACAACCCATGTAGAGGAATGAAAGAGGGAGTTAGCCAAGGACGTGCACCGGTTGGCTCGATTAGGAGTCCGACTTAAGGAGAACAATGAAGGAGGAGTTAATGTTCAGGACGGGTCTGCTTCCTCGTTAGTGGTGGAGGTGAAGGAAAAGCAAGACCAAGACCCTGTCATACTCCAATTGAAGGAGGATGTCCATAATCAGAGGGTGATGGTCTTCTCCAACTGGGGAGATGGAGTGTTAAGATATCAAAGTCGATTGTGTGTCCCAAATGTTGATGGCATACGAGACAGAATAATGGCAGAAGCTCATAACACTAGATATTCCATTCATCCTGGCTCCACCAAAATGTACCACATCTTAAGGGAAGTCTATTGGTGGAATGGGATGAAGAGGAACATCGCGGAGTTCGTCTCAAAATGCCCAAATTGCTAACAAGTGAAGGTTGAGCATCAGAGGCCATGTGGATTGGCTCAGAACTTTGAAATTCCGGAATGGAAATGGGAGATGATTAACATGGACTTTATCACTGGCCTGCCGAGATCTCGAAAGCAACATGATTCAATATGGGTGATCGTGGATAGAATGACTAAGTCAGGCCACTTTTTGGCAGTGAAAACAACGAACACTGCGGAGGAGTACGCCAGATTGTACGTCCAGGAGATTGTGAGGTTGCATGGGGTCCCCTTGTCCATCATCTCAGACAGAGGAGCTCAATTTACCTCCCAGTTCTGGAGATTGTTTTAGAAAAGTTTGGGTACTAAGGTGAACTTGAGTACAGCCTTCTATCCACAGACGGATGGTCAGGCGGAGCGTACAATTAAAACACTGGAGGACATGTTAAGAGCTCGTGTCCTTGAATTCAAAGGGAATTGGGATGATCATTTACCACTGGCTGAATTTGCATATAACAATAGTTATAATACAAGCATTCAAATGGCTCCTTATGAAGCCTTGTGCGGAAGGAGGTATAGATTGCCTATTGGATGGTTTGAGGTTGGAGAAGCGGAGCTTATTGGACATGATCTTGTTCACCAGTCGATGGAGAAGGTCAAGGTCATTAGAGAGAGGTTAAAGACTGGCCAAAGTCGCCAAAAATCTTACACCGATATGAGAAGGAGAGACTTAGGGTTTGAAGTGGACGATTGGGTATACTTGAAAGTGTCACCTATGAAGGGTGTCCTAAGGTTTGGGAAGAAAGGAAAGTTAAGTCCACATTATGTTGAACCCTATAAAATCGTAAGGAGAATTGGGAAGGTGGCTTACAAGTTAGAGTTGCCTTTTGAGTTAGATTGGGTGCACCCGGTATTCCATGTGTCAATGCTAAAGAAATGCTTGGGAAATCCGGCCTTGGTGATCCCTGTTGATAGCATTGGGGTGAAGGATAACCTATCTTACGAAGAGGTCCCGATTGAAATTCTTGATCGTCAGATTTATAAACTGAGGAACAAAGAAATAGCCTCAGTCAAAGTCCTGAGGAGGAATCAATTCGTTGAAGAAGCCACATGGGAAGCTGAGGAAGAGATGAAGGCAAAGTATCTGCACCTCTTCGTGCCAACTGATGGTGAAAGTACTGAAGGTAAAAATCCTTACTCTTCACTAAGCTAACTGTTCTATTCTTTTTATGTGACTTACTATTGTTACGTCGAGGATTGATTAATTGAATTGAGTGCGGAATGAGTCTTGAGTCTATTCGTCCCTTAATCCCCATCTCGACTCCTCATTCGAGGACGAATGATCCCAAGGGGGAGATGATGTGACGCTCGATAAAATTACTAAAATGCTCCTAGAGTGAGGGTATGCATGTAACACATCTTCCGAGGCTCGTATGGCAGATCCAAGATCGGATTCGTGATCAGCATGAAAAATGAAGTGGAAAAATGGTTCGGGTCGAATTTTAGGACGATCCGATTGAAACATAAATTTTTGATCCAAGTCACAAAATAGTGACGGTCCGCGACAGAGGCGCGACGTGCACCTGTCGCAGAGGGACACTTGTCTATTTTTCCAAATTTTCGATGGGATGGAGAAAACTCATTCAAAAACACTTTCCAAAAATACACTATTCACGATAGGTCCATGTCACAGACCATGTATTTTCCAAACTGGAAATTTCTAATTTATTATGAGGGGCATTCCGGTCAATCCCTAAACCCTCCTAAACAATAATACACGGCTAGTTAGGTCGTTTCAACATGAAAAGAGCCTAAACCCCTATTCTAAGTCCCATTCCAAAATCTAACAAGGCTAGGGCTTGAGAAGAAGAGAGAAGGGCTTGGGGTGAGACATTCGAGAAGAGATCCTCAACATTACCCGGTTGAATAGCTGCATCACAGGTATGTAAGGCTAAACTATAACATGGGATTGTTCTCTCATGTGCCCCATAGAGGTCATAGATGAATTGATGATTGAAGAGTCTACGTGCATGATTTCTTTGATGGATTTTCTTGAAAATTATATTTGAAATTACATGTTTCCTATGTTGATGATCATCATACTAATTGTTTTCTTAAATTGGATACTTTCATGAGAATTTGCATAACCCTTCATGACTAATTTGCAAAGCATGTACATTGCACTTGAACTTGAGTCTAGAGCCTTGCATTGGAATTGTTGATTGTGATGATGAGTTGATGAAATCTTGATTGCTTTATGAGTCTCTATAAATGAACTCTACCGATGTGTTACTCCCTTGTTTCCCAATGACGGTTATACAATCTTGGGTCATTGAGGAGATGTTGACAATAGGGTTAAAATCCCTATGAGATGTTGATGATATGGTGGAAGTCCCTATGAGATAATTGATGAAAGGACCAAGGTCCCTGTGAAATATCAGTCGTGGACGGGAAGTGAGTCCCTATGAGACTGGCACTCATTGATGGGGAATGAATCCCTATGGGACTGGTTGAGGTTGGTTTTATGAGCATTGAGTCGGGAGGAGTATTGAGCATTGAAATGAGTAGGAGTGAGTCCCACTCGAACTCATTAACCACGTCGCCAAACGTAGGAGAGGCTTAAACCATCACATATATATGGTTTCCCTCGAGGTTTAACAGTCCCTGAAAGCAATAGAGGATCTGTTCGGTTTGATTCCATATCGGGTACATTGATATGGTATCCAGTGTTTCTTACCTGGCAAGTTTGGGACCACTGTGGCAACATCAGGGTGATTGTTGTACATTCACTAGCTCATAAGTGAGTGTTATCGGATAAGAGAAACTCCCGGGAAAATTCTCACAGTACTCCGAGTCTAGATGAGATGAGATGAGATGAGCGGGGGTAGACACCCCTGAGATGATCTATGTGATGAGTTGAGACTATTGAGGAGTCTGAGATAATGGTGTTTCACTTGTCTACTCTTTATTCTTTCATAGATAGACAATTGACTGTTTCGATGTGATTATGATGTTTATTTTGAGTTGATTTTACTTTCCATATTTTTCTACCGGTTTCGGTTTCATTCAGCTATTTTACATAACAGTATATTCCATGTACTGATGTTCAGTCTAGACTGCATCATTTCATGATGTAGAGGCAGGTACTAGAGATCATCAACAGGCGCTCTGTTGAAGATCAGAGATCCGAAGCTGACTTGGTGAGCCTCCCCTACTCCGGAGGAACCACTACTTTATTTCATCATGCTTTAGAGTTAGGATTGGACTATTTCCTTATTTCGATTTGGGTAGCCATGGGTCTGTCATTGGCACCACATGATTAGTGATAGAGGCTTCATAGACAAGGGTCGAGCATTGATGTTGAGATTGTGAGCTAGTTCTTTCTACTAGCCTTCATTATTTTATCTATATTCCTTTGAGACTTTAGATGAGATGTGTCCATTACTTACATATATTTTCCGCTGTTTATTAGAATTATGTGATTGAATGATGTAATCAGGCTAGGTGGTTCACTTGGGGACTAGCAATAGTCTCTGAGTGCCGGCCACCCCAAGGGTACCCTCTCGGGGCGTGACAGTGATGCCATGGTCTTTGCCGGCGATGTTGTGATACTGAGATCTTTGCTTATGATATTGTGATGTCGAGGTCATTGCCGACAATTATTGCATATGCATTGTATCTCATCCTTGCATACTATTATGTGGCATGATGTTATTTATGTAATTTATTATGTTATCAATTGTGAGTTATGGCTTATGATTTTATAATTGTGATATACCGAAAAACTATCTTTATTGTGTATTATGTGTTGCTGGGGCGGGACTTTTCTGAGTGCAGTTTGTAGTTCGGTGGTATGTGGTTGGGTATGAAGGAGTTATTTAGTTCTTCATTATTTTACTCTAGGTTAGTTCCATTTGTTGAGTACCGCATCGTTTTTTATACTCACCCCCCTTGCTACATTTTTGTAGGTTGCGGGCCCGGTTCTTCTAGTTAGAATTTTCTCATTGCAGGACCGAGCTTCCAGATTATCCTTAAGGTAGCTGCTTATGTCACTGGTGGACCTTCAAGGAATCCATTATTATGTTACGTTCTATTTGAGGATTAGACGTTTGAGACATTTATTTTATTCAAGTACTATGTATTTAGAGGCTTGTACATGTGACGTCATTTCAGGGATGGGTGTAATTTGGTCTTCCTATGATTATTTGTCATATTAGACTATTTTATCTTCCGCTATTATTGTTATGTTTGGATCAGTAGGCATTGGGAAGACCAAACTACAACCATCCCAGAACTGGTGTCACATGTACAAGCCTCTAAAAATATAGTACTCGAATAAAATAAATGTCTCAAATGTCTAGTCCTCAAATAGAACGTAACATGATAATGGATTCATTGAAGGTCCACCGGTGACATAAGTAGCTACCTTAATGTAACACCCGGTAAATTACCAAAATATCCCTAGGGAAGAGGTGTGCGTCAAACGCGTCTTCCGATGCTCGGATTGAAAATCTGAGAGCGGATTTGTGATTAGCACAGAAAATGGAGTGGGAAGAGGGTCTCGGTCGATTTTTAGAGCGATCGAGTCAAAAGATAATTTTTTATTCCAAAACGAAAAACAGTGAGCCTGCGCGACAGAACTGCGTCGCGGACCTGTCGCGGAGAAACACTTATGTTTTTCAGTGATTTTTCGACGGAGTTGAATTTTTTGAAAATGCACTGTCCGCGACAGGTCTGCGTTGCGGACTGTGTTATTTCAGGTCGGGGAAAAAATCTTTTAAATTACGACGGGCATTTTAGTCCATTCCTATTTACCCTAAACGTACCCCTATGACTAATTAAAGACGGTTTCTAAGAAAAGGGTTTCAAAAACCCAAATTCTAAAGCATTCTTCCTAAAGGTCACTAAGCTAGGGCTTGAAGTGAGTTGAGGTTGAAGAGATCAAGAGGAGGTGGTGCATAATTGTGTTAGCAAAACATTTCAGGTATGTAAGGCTAACCTAAAGCATGGGAATGTTCTCCCATGTGCCCTTCTGAGTATTGAGTATTGTATCTTGACATGATGAGGTTAATGTGAAGAGTTTGATGCATGTAAAGATCTACTTTATTTTATGTATAAATAATTCTCCTACAGGAATTGACGATCATCACTATTTTGTTTTACATTATAATTCATTTTATGAGCGCATTTTTAAAACCCTATAATTATTGTGTTTTGGAAAGAGCATGCATAATGAAATAAGGGGATATGTCTAGAGCCTTGATGATGATGATGTTATGATGATGTTGATGAGAATGATGTTTTATGATGTTCTATCATTTAAATTTAATTTCTAAATGATGTCTCTTGAGTTCTGATGTTGATGTTGATGTTATGAGGTGACGTACTATGTCCCTATGGGACTGATGTTGATGTTGAGTTTTCATATTATATCCCTATGGGACTGATGTTGATGTTGATGTTTCATATTATGTACCTCTGGGACCGATGTTGATGTTGAGGTATTATATCATGTCCTTATGTGACTGATGATGAGGTATTACGTCCCTATGGGATCGATGAGGTTGATATTTTATGAGCATGCCTAAATGGGTAGAGAGTGAGTCCCACTCGAACCCATTAACTACGTGGTCCGCGTAGGAAGAGAGGATTGAACCGCAATGCAGATTGCTCCTATCTTGTCCCAAATGAGGACTGGGGTTTTTCTTGTGGATCCACTGAGGTTAAGTCCTTTACCCCGGGTAAGGTATTGGATGGATGTGGAAATGGCATCGCTTCGTTGTATCATCACCGGCTCATAGGTGATGGTTGTCGGTTAGAGAAACTCCCAGTTAGGTTTCATTTGATAGAACTCTGATGTTGATGTTGATGTGATGTTTGAGTCGAGTCCTTGAGTCGATGTGATGTTCTCTTGAGTCGATGTGATGTTCCTTTGATGTGAGTTGATGTTGAGGTTCCTTGAGTTGAGCTTGATGTGACGTTGAGGTTTGATGAGAGGTTGATGAGTCAATTGTCTAATCTAATCTCTTGCTTTAGATAGACTTTTGATATCCTGATGAAGTATGATGTCGAGTTGATGTTTTCTTTATGCTGTGTGCTTACCCTATTATTCAGCTATTTTACATGCCAGCACATTCCACATACTGACGCCATTTGGCGCTGCATCATTTCATGATGCAGATACAGGAGTTAGAGGACTTCAGCAGGAGCACCGTTGAGGTCAAAGATTTCGAGTTCAGACTTTGGTGAGCCTCCTTGCTATCCGGAGGAGACCCTTCTATTTTATGTTTCCTTTATTGCATTGAGTTCGGTAGCCATGGCATGTCATGGAATCCTTCGTAGACAGTTGAGTCAGGTTAGAGGCTTCATAGACATGATGTCGAGGTCGATGTGAATGTTTCCCTTATGAATTGAGTAGTATTTTACTTACTTAGTTGATGTTGAGACTGATGTTTGGCCATTTGGCCCTTACCTAAGGTTTTCCATTTATGATGTTTCCCCTATGTTGATGTTGGATGATGTGATGAGGCTAAGTGGTTCGCTCGGAGACTAGTAATAGTCTCTGAGTGCCGGTCATGTCTAGGGTACCCTCCCGGGGCGTGACAAACTTGGTATCAGAGCACAGAGTTCAAGAGTCCTAGGGAGTCTATGAAGCCGTGTCTAGTAGAGTCTTGTTTATGCGTGTGTTGTGCACCACACTTCATAAACAGGATGCTACAGGGCATTTAGGAAATGGTTACCCGTCTTTGATGTTCTGAGTTCGTGCGATAGAGCTTGGCTCTATGAAACCCCCTTTCTAGTTCGTGCGTTACGCGTTTGCAGATAATGCCTCCAAAACGCACTGCTGCCCAAAGAGATGCCTCAGTCCCTAACACTGCGAATCCCTTACCAGAGGCTGCTAATCAGCATGGGACAAGGAGACGGGGACGACCTACTAGAGCTGCTGAGGCTCCGCCAGCACCTCTTGTTCAGTCAGCCTCCGCTTCGGAAGCAGACTTCCGGGCGGGGGGGGGGGGGCTATTGCTATGCTCACCCAGTTAGTGGCCTCTCAGAGTAGCAGTCGTGGTCCCCAGGCCCCTAGCTCCAGCTCCCAAGAGCCTGCAGCTGCAACCAGGCTCAGAGATTTCCTCAGGATGAACCCGCCAGACTATACGGGGTCAAAGGTTGAGGAGGACCCACGAAACTTCATCGACGAGGTGTGTAAGATCTTGAGGGCTATGCATGCGAATGAGGTGGAGGGAGTTGAGCTAGTCTCTTATCAGCTTAAGGATGTTGCCAATGTCTGGTATAACCAGTGGGAGGATGGTAGAGGTGAGGAAGCTGAGCTTGCTGAGTGGGAGGAGTTCGAGAGTGCTTTTCTCGATCACTTCTTTCCCCTAGAGTTGAGAGAGGAAAAGGTCAAGGAGTTCGTGAATCTGAAACAAGAGGGGTTGACGGTCAAAGAGTACAGCTTGAAGTTCATCCAGTTGTCCAGATATGCTCCAGAGATGGTCCTTGATATGAGGGCAAGAATGAGGAAGTATGTGTCTGGATTGGGCAGACATGTGAATAGAGAGTGTAAAGCAGCGTTGCTGATTCCAAACATGGATATTGCTAGACTTATGGTCTATGTACAGTAGACTGAGGAGGACAAAAAGAGGGACAGAGAAGAGCAGCAGAAGAAGAAAGCTAAATCGGCAGGGCATGAGCCTAATCAACAGAAATAGAATAAAGGTGATAGAACCTTATTTCAAAAGAAGTCTTCGAGCCATGCACCTTCGGTGGCGAGTGCACCTGTTCAGCAAAATAGGTACGAGCAGAGATCCTATGGTCATCAGAACTTCAGAGCACAGGGACCTCAGTCCCAAGCTAGTGTTGCTCAAGGTCCGAGGGGAAGACCACCTTGTGGTAGATGTGGCAGGCTGCATCTCGATGCATGCCGTGAGGGCACCAATAATTGCTTTACCTGTGGACAGCCTGGCTATTTCCAGGGTGAGTGCCCTATGAGAAATCAGAGGTGGAGTGATAGAGGTAATAGAGCTCAGTCTTCTATAGCTCCCCCCGAGGGTAGTCATCAGAAGGCAACCACTGCAAATGCAGGAGGCGGGACGAACTGTCTGTATGCAATGGGTAATCGACAGGATCAAGAGGTTGCTCCAGATGTTGTTATAGGTATGCTCCGAATCTTTTCTTATGATTGTTATACATTGCTTGACCCGGGTGCCACCTTATCTTTTGTGAGTCCCTATCTGGCCAATAAGTTTGAGATTCTTCCCGAGTGGTTGCTTGAGCCTTACACTGTTTCGACTCCTACTGGTGAGTCAATCCTGGCTAAGAGGATCTATAGAGACTGTATAGTGTCCATCTGTCATAGGGATACTTTGTCCAATTTGGTAGAGTTAGAGATGGTTGACTTTGATGTGATTCTTGGAATGGATTGGCTCTATGCTTGCCATGCATCCATAGATTGTAGGAACCGAGTTGTTAAATTTCAGTTTCCTAATGAACCGGTCCTAGAGTGGAAGGGAAGTTATGTTGCACCCAAGGGTAAATTTATTTCTTACCTGAGGGCGAGGAAGTTAATCTCTAAAGGGTGTATCTATCACCTTGTATGAGTTAAATCTGATTATCTTGAGTCCCCTACTCTTGAGTCAGTCCCGATTGTGAATGAGTTCCTCGAGGTGTTCCCTGAGGATTTACCTGGAGTCCCTCCCGATAGGGAGATCGACTTCGATATTGATGTACATCCTGAGATGCAGCCCATTTCGACTCCACCATATAGGATGGCCCCTGCTGAGTTGAAAGAGTTGAAGGAGCAGTTGAAGGATCTATTAGAAAAGGGTTTTATTAGACCCAGTGTTTCTCCTTGGGGTGCTCCCGTTCTGTTTGTACGAAAGAAGGATGGGTCTCTGAGAATGTGTATAGATTATAGGCAACTGAACAAGGTCACAGTTAAGAATAAATATCCTCTTCCCAGGATAGATGACTTGTTTGACCAACTTCAAGGTGCCTCATGCTTTTCAAAGATAGACCTCAGATCGGGTTACCACCAGTTGAAGGTGAAAGAATGTGATATTCCAAAGACAACTTTCAGGACTAGATATGGCCACTTTGAGTTCTTGGTCATGTCCTTTGGGTTGACGAATGCACCGGCAGCTTTCATGGATTTGATGAATAGGGTGTTCAGGCCCTACCTTCATATGTTCATGATCGTGTTCATTGATGATATCTTGGTATATTCGAGGAATGAGGAAGAGCATGCTAAGCATCTTAGAGTTGTCCTTCAAACTCTTAAGGACCATGAGTTGTATGCGAAGTTCTCCAAATGTGAGTTTTGGCTCAAATCAGTGGCCTTCCTAGGCCATGTAGTTTCAGGTGATGGGATTTGAGTAGATGGTCAGAAGATTGAAGCGGTTGCCAGCTGGCCAAGACCGACCTCTCTAACTGACATAAGGAGTTTCTTGGGGTTGGCAGGCTACTACTGCAAATTTGTTGAGGAATTTTCTTCTCTATCCGCCCTATTGACCAAACTGACCCAGAAAAAGGTCAAGTTTGAGTGGTCTGAGGAATGTGAGAAGAGCTTCCAAGAGCTAAAGGCTAGGTTGACTACTGCACCTATATTGACCTTGCCTGACGGGACGAAAGGTTTTGTAATATACTGTGATGCGTCAAGAGTTGGATTGGGATGTGTGTTAATGCAAAGAGGTAAAGTGGCGGCTTATGCTTTCACGCAACTTAAAGTTCATGAGAAGAACTATCCGACCATGATCTTGAGTTGGCGGCAGTGGTGTTCGCACTTAAAATCTGGCGCGACTACTTGTATGGAGTGCATGTGGACGTGTTTACGGATCAAAAGAGCTTACAGTATGTCTTCAGTCAAAGAGAACTCAACCTGCGACAGAGGAGGTGGTTGGAATTGCTCAAGGACTATGACATGAGCATCATGTACCACCCAGGTAAAGGTAATGTTGTTGTTGATGCTCTTAGCAGGTTGTCTATGGGTAGCACAACCCATGTTGAGGAAGAGAAGAAAGAGTTAGTGAAGGAAGTGCATAGGCTGGCTCGATTGGGAGTCCAGCTTGAGGAGAACGATGAGGGAGGAATTAATGTTCAGAATGGGTTAGCATCGTCCCTAGTGACTGAGGTAAAAAAGAAGCAGGACCGAGATCCTATTATACTCCAATTGAAGAAGGTAGTTCAGAAGCAAAAAAGTGACGGTCTTCTCCAAAGGGGAAGATGGGGTATTGAGGTACCGGAGTAGGCTATATGTCCCTGATGTTGATGGTGTCCGAGAGAGGATTCTGGCTGAGGCCCATAACACTAGATACTCCATTCATCCGGGCTCCACCAAGATGTATCACAACCTGAGGGAGGTCTACTGGTGGAGTGGAATAAAGCGGGATACTGCGGAGTTTGTTTCAAGATGCCCAAATTGCCAACAAGTAAAAGTTGAGCATCAAAGGCCAATTGGCTTGGCCCAAAACTTTGAGATTCCAGAATGGAAGTGGGAGGTGATTAACCTGGATTTCATCACTGGCCTACCAAGATCCCCGAGGCAGCATGATTCCATATGGGTGATTGTGGACGGAATGACGAAGTCAGCACATTTTCTAGCAGTCAAGACGACCAACACTGTAGAGGATTATGTCAAGATGTATATCCAAGAGATTGTGAGGTTGCATGGAGTTCCCTTGTCCATTATCTCGGACAAAGAAGCCCAATTTACTTCTCATTTCTGGAAGTCTTTCAAGAAAGGATTGGGTACCAAGGTGAGTTTGAGCACACCTTTTCATCCATAGACGGATGGTCAGGCAGAGCACACTATTCAGACGGTAGAGGACATGTTGAGAGCATGCGTCCTTGATTTCAAAGGAAATTGGGATGATCATTTACCACTGATTGAATTCGCATATAACAATAGTTATCATGCGAGCATTCAAATGGCTCCTTATGAGGCCTTGTATGGGAGGAGATGTAGATCGCCCATTGGGTGGTTTGAAGTTGGAGAGGCGGAGTTGATTGGTCCTGACCTTGTTCACCAGTCCATGGAGAAGGTGAAAATTATTCGGGAAAGATTGAAGACTACCCAAAGCCGTCAGAAATCTTACACAGATGTGAGAAGAATAGACCTAGAGTTTGAGGTAAGCGATTGGGTGTACCTGAAGGTATCCCCCATGAAGGGTGTCATGAGGTTTGGGAAAAAGGGGAAATTAAGTCCTCGCTACATTGGTTCGTACCAGATTGTGCGAAGGATTGGGAAGGTCACCTACGAGCGAGAATTATCTTCTGAGTTTGATGGAATCCATCCGGTGTTCCACATTTCGATGTTGAAGAAATGTTTGGGAGATCCTGCCTTGGTAGTTCCTGTGGAGAGCACGGGAGCCAGAGACAGTTTGTCCTATGAGGAAATCCCAGTCCAGATCCTTGATCGATAGGTTCGAAGACTGAGGAACAAAGAGATAGCCTCTGTCAAAGTTCTGTGGAGGAATCAATTTGTTGAGGAAGCCACATGGGAAGCTGAGGAAAAGATGAAAGCAAAATACCCGCACTTATTCATGCTCGAGGTTGATGAAAGTGTCGAAGGTAACGTTCTTACTTTTATATAAATTAATGTTCCTACCATGATATGATGTTTATAGTATTGATGTCTGAGCATATATTAATGAGGTCGATGAGAAGTCGAGGTGGCGATGTTACTGAGTGAGTATCGAGGTGAGACTTGAGTCTATTCGTGCCAAATTACCGTTCCTACTCATCATTCGAGGACGAATGATCCCAAGGGGGAGATAATGTAACACCCGATAAATTACCAAAATACCCCTAGGGAAGAGGTGTGCGTAAAATGCGTCTTTCGATGCTCGGATTGAAAATCCGAGAGCGGATTCGTGATCAGCACTAAAAATGGAGGCGGAAGAGGGTCTCGGTCGATTTCTAGAGCGATCGAGTCGAAATATAATTTTTCGTTCCAAAACGAAAAACAGTGAGCTTGTGCGACAGAACCGCATTGCGGACCTGTCGCGGAGACACACTTATGTTTTTCTGTGATTTTTTGATGGAGTTGAATTTTCCGAAAATACACTGTCCGCGATAGGTCCGCGTCGCGGACCGTGTTATTTCAGGTCGGGAAAAAATTCTTTTAAATTACGAAGGGCATTTCAGTCACTTTCTATTTACCCTAAACGTACCTCTACGACTAATTAAAGACAGTTTCTAAGAAAAGGGTTTCAAAATCAGATACTAAAGCGTTCTTCCTAAAGGTCACTAAGCTAGGGCTTGAAGGGAGTTGAGGTTGAAGAGATCAAGAGGAGGTGGTTCATAATTGTCTTAGCAAAACATTTCAGGTATGTAAGGCTAACCTAAAGCATGGGAATGTTCTCCCATGTGCCCTTCTGAGTATTGAGTATTGTATCTTGACATGATGAGGTTAATGTGAAGAGTTTGATGCATGTAAGAATCTACTTTATTTTATGTATAAATAATTCTCCTACAGGAATTGATGATCATCACTATTTTGTTTTACATTATAATTCATTTTATGAGCGCATTTTTAAAACCCTATAATTATTGTGTTTTGGAAAGAGCATGCATAATGAAATAAGGGGATATGTCTAGAGCCTTGATGATGATGATGTTATGATGATGTTGATGAGAATGATGTTTTATGATGTTCTAGCATTTAGATTTAATTACTAAATGATGTCTCTTGAGTTCTGATGTTGATGTTATGAGGTGAAGTACTATGTCCCTATGGGACTGATGTTGATGTTGAGGTTTCATATTATGTCCCTATGAGACTGATGTTGATGTTGAGGTTTCATATTATGTCCCTCTGGGACCGATGTTGTTGTTGAGGTATTACATCATGTCCTTATGTGACTGATAATGAGGTATTACGTCCCTATGGGACCAATGAGGTTGATGTTTTATGAGCATGTCGAGTTCTAGGAGGAGTATTGAGCACCGAAATGGGTAGAGAGTGAGTACCACTCGAACCCATTAACTATGTGGCCCGCGTAGGAAGAGAGGATTGAACCACAATGCGGATGGCTCCTATCTTGTCCCAAATGAGGACTGAGGTTTTTCTTGTAGATCCACTAAGGTTATGTCCTTTACCCCGGGCAGGGTATTGGATGGATGTGGCAACGGTATCGCTTCGTTGTATCATCACCGGCTCATAGGTGATGGCTGTCGGTTAGAGAAACTCCCAGTTAGGTTCCATTTGATAGAACTCTGATGTTGATGTTGATGTGATGTTTGAGTCGAGTCCTTGAGTCGATGTGATATTCTCTTGAGTCGATGTGATGTTCCTTTGATATGAGTTGATGTTGAGGTTCCTTGAGATGAACTTGATGTGACGTTGAGGTTTGATGAGAGGTTGATGAGTCAATTGTCTAATCTAATCTCTTGCTTTAGATAGACTTTTGATATCCTAATGGAGTATGATGTCGAGTTGATGTTTTCTTTATGTTGTGTGCTTACCCTGTTATTCAGCTATTTTACATGCCAGTACATTCCACGTACTGACGCTATTTGGCGCCGCATCATTTCATGATGCAGATACAGGAGTTAGAGGACTTTAGCAGGCGCACCGTTGAGGTCAAAGATTTCGAGTTCAGACTTTAGTGAGCCTCCTTGCTATCCGGAGGAGACCCTTCTATTTTATGTTTCCTTTATTGCATTGAGTCCGGTAGCCATGGCATGTCATGGAACCCTTCGTAGATAGTTGAGTCAAGTTAGAGGCTTTGTAGACATGATGTCGAGGTCGATGTGAATGTTTCCCTTATGAACTGAGTAGTATTTTACTTACTTAGTTGATATTGAGACTGATGTTTGGCCATTTGGCCCTTACCTGAGGTTTTCTATTTATGATGTTTCCACTATGTTGATGTTGGATGACGTGCTGAGGCTAAGTGGTTCGCTCGGGGACTAGCAGTAGTCTCTGAATGCCGGCCACGTCTAGGGTACCCTCACGGGGCATGACACTTAAGGATAATCCGGAAGCTCGGTCCTGCAATGAGAAAATTCTAACTAGAGGAATCGGGCTCGCAAACTACAAAAATGTAGCAAGGGAGGTGAGTATAAAAAACAATGCGGTACTCAGCAAATGGAACTAACCTAGAGTAAAACAATGAAGAACCAAGTAACTTCTTCACACCCAACCACATACCGCCTAACTACAAACCTGGACGTAGAAAAGTCCCAGCCCAACAATACATAATACACAATAAAGATAGTTTTTCAGTATATCACAATTATCAAATCACAAGCCATAACTCACAATTGATAACATAATCAATCACATGAATAACATCATGCCACATAATAGTATGCAATGATGAGATGCAATGGTTATGCCATAATTGCTGGCAATGACCTCGGCATCACAATATCATTAGCAAAGATCTCAGTATCACAATATCGTCGGCAAAGACCTCGGTATCATAATATCACTATCACAGATTTCAGTATCATAATATCGCTGGCAAAGACCTCGGCATCACAATCTCACTATCACAGATTTTAGTATCACAATATCACCGGCAAAGACCTCGGCATCACGTCTCGATCGGTAAAGACCTCGGGTCTAATTTCTTTTTTTTACCATCTCACTCATATCAATATCAAGATTCAATGCAAATTATGTATGACATAGAATGAATAAACATGAGATGAAGTCCACAAACAAATCAACTCATAATCACCAATCACAACAATATATCTCTAAAATAGAATTCTCATCACTTAGCCACATTTTCAATTCAAGTGTCACAACACCACACCAACTCACGTTTATATTTAATTGCCTCATTTTTTTATAATATTAGAATATTTCATGAATTACACATAGAAGAAATTACAAGAATATGGGTATACTCAATACCATAAATGTTGCAATATCCTTAATATCTCAATACCATCCCAACCTCAATAACATTCACATCTCAAAATAAGTATCAATTCGATATCAATATCAAATAATTCACTATTTAACCTAAAATACACTTCCACAATTAATTCATAAGTCAAATATCACCATAGGAATAATTACACATATCAAAATATTTCGATCAAAGCCTACATTAATCCATCTCTATCCCAAAATACTCAATTCTATACACATTAGAGCATACGAGGTTCAACATATTTAACAAAAGATTAGAAATCCACTTGCCTTATATAAAGTCTCGAATCACTTCAATTTTGAAGTTTTTCCCTTTCTACGATACTCCAAATAACTAAAATCTTTTCAAATATAACATCACAATCACATAACGAATCTAATGACACAAAATTAATTAATTCGGGTGAAAAGGGCAAAATGGTCCAAAAATTTTGTCATCGGAAAAAGTCATTGGAAATCTTGAAATTTATACATGAAGATGTTCTCCAAGTAATAAGGAATTCAATGGCGAAAACCATTTAAAAAATGGAGCTAAAACGAGGTAGAAATCTCATGTTTAAAGTTTTCAAAAAAACAATAATCCAAACCAGCTGAAAACAACAAATTTTAGCTCGAACTGCGCGCCAAATCGGAAAAATACACAATATAGCCTTTTGAAACGCCCAAATCGGACCAAAATCGAGGGTGAAATCGCTGATGAAAGTTTGTGAGAAGTCTAGAAAATTCGAGAAGGAATCTGCAGATTTTATTTACTATGTTTGCCACGTGGCAGCGTCTAATTGGGCCACGTCATCCACGCTTTAGCATTATCAGCAAACTCTCAAACTTAAGTTCAATGCTCCGACCTCATCCGGAGTCGAAAAAATACATCCATATAAGAAATCTGATTAGAAACAATATTTCTGACTCAACGGTGTAATCGAAAGTCCTGTCGGAGGTCGTTTTGTTCCAATGTGGGTCCCATTTCCCAATATAAAAAACAATTAAAAGGACCAAAACACACTCGGAAGCTTCGGAAAATCAACGAAGGGTCCTTCTAGACCAAAATAGATGTTTCGGATCCAATGAAATTATCAGAATTTGAATTTGAGGTCTCCTTGGCCTCAAAACCCGAGAAAGCTCATTTAAACTAGTTTCGGCTCAAAAACTCAAAATATTCTCAGAAGCTCTAAAAATTGCAATGAAGTCATTTCTAGCATTAGATTCACCTTTTTAAATTATTGAAACTGATGGAATTTTGATCCAAGCCTCCAACTCCAAATGTTGACCAAAGTCAAACTTTTAACTGTGGGCTTAAAATCTCCATTTTAGCTCTAAATTCAGTTCTGCGAGTTATCCTGGACCAGATTTGGCATTCCGAAGCTGATGGAATCAACAAAATCGCAATCCGACACTCGAAACTCAAAACAGCCAAAAAAAACTCAAATTTTCTAATTTAAACCTTTGAAAACTCTTTATTTTGCAAAACTCAAGCTTATCACAATGTTTTAAAATTTGACTTTTAGACTTGATTAATAATGACTCAAGGCAACTTTTGAGAAAGGCAAAATGATAATTTTGTCAAAAATACAAACAAAAAAAGACCTTCAGGGTCATTACATGTATATACTGTGAGGCGCCTTTTGAGGTGAGCCCAAAGGGACAAATATGTGATGGGCTAGGCCCAAAAGAGGACAATACTTCACAGTGTTGGGCCAGTTTGTTACACAAGCCAATTCTTGAAGCATCACAATATACCACATCCTTCTAACCTTTCCGGTAGAGTCAAAATAGGAGTGGATGTAAGCTTATCTTTCAATGTTTGGAAACTTCTTTCACATTCAACGGTCCACACGAATTTAGCTTTCTTTTGTGTCAACTTCATCAAGAGAGAAGCAGCGGAAGAGAAATCTTCGATAAGTCTCCGGTCTATGGACGATTCCCTAAAGGTCTTCTTGAAAATTTCATCCCAGAGCCCTGGCGCCTAAAAAGTCTGTGGGCTAACACACATGAAAAATTGAGAAAATCGCCCAATTCCTATTGTGTGACCCCTAAAATGCTTCCAAAGGCCATAAAAAGGAGGCCAAGAATACTGAAATTATTAGCGGTGTCATTACGGATGATTTCGTAAAATTTTCCTAGAAAAATTGGCCCAAAGTCCGGGCACCTGAAAAATCTTTAGGCGTTACACACAAAAAATTTGAGAAAATCGTCTAAATCATGTTGTATGACCCTTAAAATTCCCCTAAATGCCAAAAAAGCAGGTTGGGCCAACTGAAATTATTAGCAACATCATTACGGACGGTTCCTAAAGTATTTTTAGAAAAATTTGTCAAAGCCCCAACACTTAAAAAATGTGTGGGCTAATACATACAAAAAACTGAGATAATCATCTATTTCCTATTGTGTGGCCCCTAAAATGCTCCTAAACGTTGTAAAAAGTAAGTCGGGCCTACTGGAATTATTAGCCACATTGCTATGAATGATTCTAAAAAAGTTTTCTCAAAAATATTGGCCCGAAGCCCCAGTACCTAAAAAATCTGTGCGCTAACATGATACACCCAAACTTACACTCCTTTAAGAAGCATAAAGCATTGTTGTATGACTCAGGCTATAGGGGTAATTAGACACTTAGGACTTCCATCTCATCCATACAACATACATTTAATACAAAGGGGGATGAGGGACTAAGGGAAATCTTTCATAATTAAAAAAGCATAAAAGTCAAGCTCATAATCATACATAACCAAACATTCAAATATCAGATAACATCTTTAATTCGGATAGGACGGAGGCCAAGACATCTCCCGGGATCACCCTTAAAAGATAAAATGTCCATAAATAGATAAGTCTTCAATAAGCATGAAAGGAAATTGTTGTTGTTCCCGAATTCGGAGGACTCACCAAAAGAGGTCTTCAACCAAATCATTTAGTCACGTGGAGGAGGAGGGTGGATAGGTGCTCTAGTCACTACATGGTTAGATCGTGCAGGCAAAAAGTATGTGTTAGTACTTAGAATGTACTAAATATGCGGGATGCAAATGCAACAAAGAATATAAGCCATGATTAATCAATATGCATAATAATAATCAATAGCTGTAAGAGCAATATTTCGTGCATGCTCAATACCATGGCCAAACATGCATGAGGAATCATCAAGTCATATAACATAACCTTCATATACGGGAAGTGACCATGATCGACATGTAAAACCAAGTGAGCTACTGCTTGGATTCTTGATGTTCACTCTACAACGGACTAGGAGAGGTTTACTTTTCTAAGGTAAAGAAAACACTCACCTTACGGGAACTCCCCCATTTCAGAAGGTGCTTCATAATCACCTTATAGGAACTCCACCCATTTTGATATATATATATAATATTAACCTTATGGGAACTTCATCCTTTTCGATATTAATTTACATGGGCCGTATGGGAACACCACCTTTTTTGGTCAATCATGCAACCTAAGCTATATGGATCCATTAGATAATTCATAAACCTATGGTGGCAACATAGTTATGGGACAATGGTTGTCTACCAAGGTTCACTCAGTGCCAGGCCACAATCCCAAGAAATACCCAAATCATACTTATGGACAAGATATGCAAAACATCATAGTATCATAATATTTTCATAGAGTAGCTCATCAAAACCAAAGCTTTTTAACATCAATATAGGGATTTATGTCTTTCACATACTTTCACATTTCATAACATGCATAGTAGTCCTTTAATTCACATCATTCATGATTTTGCATAACTTGCCCTAAGGCCTTCACACTCATAGAAGCTTGGAATAAATATTTATTCAAATCATGTTGGGTTCATATATATAATCTACAAACCATGAAAATCAAGAGTATATATCATGAGAGGAGTAAAATAATTCACTAGAACATTATTCAAAATAACCCACCAAAAACATGGTAAAGCTTAACTAGGGCATCATAAAACCCTCATAATAATTCATAAATTTCACATGAATTTTCAGTGCTTAATCATATACAAAGTTATATCATCACAAAATACTTCATATTATCATCATATAAAAGGCATAAAATCACCATGTAATACCATAGCTTGGGAAATCACAAAAAAAACAAAGAATGGTTGAACTTGTGGAGGAATGGTCTCCATAATCAAAACCCACACACCTTGGTGTGATTTTAGTGGGAGGAAGTCTGATTTGGAGATGGAAAATCAAAAATTCTAGCTTGCATCTCACACTTGAATGCCTTGAGAGAGCTTTAAGATAAAGTATTTTTGAGTGAGGAGGAATGAGATGAATTAGGATTGAAAAGGGCTCATAAGGGTTCTTTTGGGGGCCTAAATGATGTAGAAAAGTAGTAGGATAATAGTAAATATCAAATTTACCCCTTTAAAATTCCTGTCAGATAGGACCTTGAAGTCCCATTTACGGGCCGTGGTCCATTCTACGGGCCATAGGTAAGGGTCTCATCTGATCACATTTTAGACTTAAAGAAATCTTTCTATGATTCACATTCTACGACTAGACTTATGGCTCGTAAGTCATTTCACATGCCATCTGATAAGACATACATTGAATTCTAGAAAGTCTCAAATTTCATCAAGTTGTTCATCATTCCACGAGTAGGAGATACAACTCGTAGAAAATTTTATGGCTTATAGAAGGCTTCGTAGGAACCATTGATTTTCCAAAAATTTTCAGAAGTCATTTCTTAGACTCTTTTACACCCTCCAACCTGTGGGGCCTTACAAAAGTACTACAGCAGCTTCTCGGCAAAAGTTCTCAAAAATACAATCAAATTAACAAAATCTGAATATGCCATAACCTAGTTCTCGATCAGGTAGTACAATTTAGACTCAAATTTCACTAAATTCCAATGAGAAATGGCCGATATATCGCAACTCAAAATTCCCGCTAGTTTATGATAAAAGTACAATAAAATAAGCAATTTTTACCTCAAAAAGCATGCCAAAGCAGAATTCTGAGGTCCCCACGAAGTTCCTCATGAGATTTCATACAATTTAGCCTTTTGAATCGCTAAAATCCGATAAATTGAATAATTGGTTAGTTTATTTTACATATGTTGTTGGATATATTTTGTTAGCATCATTTATTTTGTAAAATTGATTGTGAATTAGTGAAGAAAGTATAAGTTTTGATTTTAGGGTTTAGGTTGGATTGGGGTATTTTGAATTCGTTTGTGATTTGGATTTTTTTAGTTGGAATTAAAGTGTATTTGAAGTTATTAACATTGTTAGTTTGAATATTTAATTCTGAATTTATGAATGAATATTCTTGGATTTTAGTTTAAATTGATTTTTTGAATTAGATTATAAATTTGGGTATTTGTTAGTTTTAATTGAAGTGTTGTTGAAGTTAAACATTAGATTTAGAAGTAATAGAAGTTAGAAGTCAGAAATGTTGAACTTAGACATATTTGAAGTTAAACATCATGAATTAACATAATTAGAATTTGTGTAGAGCTTCTAATTCCAATTAAGTTTGTGAACTTCAGGATTTTTAAATTAATTCTAATTACAACTTAGAACTTAATTAAAACTTATTTGGACTTTACTTTGAATTTGGAGTCTTTGGATTTAGATTTTAGATTTTGTATTTTTGTGTTGGAATGGAATATATTTAGATTATTTTTGTATTTAATTTGTATTGAACTTATTTGAAGTTGAAACTTGAATTTAGAAGTAAAACATTAGGCCGGATAAATTTTTAACTTTAGAACCTATTAAAACTTTGGAATTTCATATGGTTACTAACTTGAACTTTAATTTAGAATTTCATTAGCATGTATAACGTTTGTACTTTAATACAGAAAGTTTCAATAAGTTGAACTTTAGAAATCTTGGTTGAATATATGAACTTGAAGTTGTGCACTTTGAGTTAGAAAAATCTAAGTTGAATGTCATGAAATAGAACTTTAAAAAGTGAACTTTGAGTTAGAAGATTCTAATTAACTTGAATGTCATGAAATAGAACTTGACGTAGAAAAATCCAACTTTAAGTTAGAACTCTAATTAACTTTAAGTTTGTAGTTTAACTAAAGTTGGGTCAAATTATTTTGCCTCATATAAATTCTCTACTTTAGATGCTTGTATGTCACGACCCGGGGTCGGGGCCTTGAAGTGACACGGCGAAAGGGGACTAGGGAGTCCTCAAACAAGCCTCAAAATTTCAGAATCTACGAAACTTGGTTCTAGAGCCTTTAAAGACAAGTAATTCAATATCGGAAATCTAAATCTAAAAAGGAGAGAGAGCATCTCTTATAAATGAAGCTAAATAACGAGGTTTTTACAAAACACCCAACAAGTGCCTCTAGTTAAGGAACGGGGCCAAAACAAGCTCCGGGCTCACCCTCAATAACATAGTGTATATATATAAGGAATACAAGAACAAAGCACGCCCTCGGAAGACGGGGCTCACCGCAAAATATCTGCAAGAAGGACTATTCATCCGATGGCTGGTACAAAAACTGCCCGGTCCTTACATGATAAAATCATGTAGGCATAGAGTATGCGTTAGTACATTGGAATGTACTAAGTATGCGAGTATGCAATACATATGACTTACCGGACCTGCATATCGATGTTAGATGACAAGGGGAAATTATATACAAGGATCATATAAGCAAAGAAATTTAATATACAAGATGCCATGGGATGCGTGATGCGTGCAAATGCGATAATGCTCCTATATACATATAGCGGGGATGGACTATGACCGACAAACCAAATCCATGCGAGCTATTACATGAATTGGACCGATTGGGACCTCCTACAGGTAGGGAGAAGATTACTTGCCAATGGTAATCTACATCACACCTTACGGGAAACCCCATTTTAGTGGATGGTCACCTTCTTTACGGGGCCCCCATTTCAGAAGGATTTACAAGAGTCATATATCAAGATATGTCATATCATAAACAAGTAGACGAAAAATATCTGTCCCTATGCTGGCACATAGTTCAAGGCAAAGGAGAGGGACCTTGGGGATATCCCTTATGCCCCCAATCCATCGGTGCTAAGTCTTACACATCCCACAAGAATACTTATATATATATATATACACATATGCTTTCAAGAGAGTTGAATGTCCATTCCAACGTTAAATGCACAAGTAGGCTCAATGTCAAATCACAAGGTCAAGATCATATGATTCATGCAAGGAATAGCTCATTTACAAGTACAAGATGGTGCAAGCACCCAAGATGCTCAAAGAGCCAAGATACAAGATGGTGTAAACACCCAAGATGCTCCAAGAGCCATAATCATAGACATACCGGTGATCACCTTCTTGTCATATCCCATGTCTTACCAAAAATTATATCATAATTCCTTTTAGAACAAAATTGGGCTTAATCCCACATTTCCAAAATTACCATATACCAATGTCATGAATGTGATGCAATGCATAATGTAGGGATGGCATGGATAATGTAGAGTATATCCAAAACATAGCAATATAATGTAAAACTAGGAAATCCATAATAAAATTAGTAGAAAATGGTAGTAGATATCACCCATGCAAAATAACATCTTTAAAGGGACATGCATGCTCATGGTTTCATAGTCCAAGTAGTTCAACATGATAAAACTTAACATAACTCCAAATTCGGGACATTATATAGCACATGCATGGTTCAAAGTTGCCAAGAACGAGTAGTCAAAATTAACACCTTAAGTAAACAATTTCATAAAATAGCTTGGAAAGAACCTTGGGTCTTCTTGGTTGAAAGAGACCAAGAATCAAAACCCACATTCCTATATCTTGAGGATGAACTTGATGGGAAAATGGACTCCAAATATGAGGGCCTTAGCTTGACAATTCTAGAGAGAATATTGGAGAGCTTGAAGGAGTGGATTTTTAGAGAGAGGAGAGAAATGAAGTAAAATGGCTGAAAATGGGAGTGAGCAACTTATATAGGGAGATTAGGAGGGGTGGGAAAGGACAAGATTCACGTTTGGAATGCCCAATATTTCAAAAATGCCATTAATGAAACGGACCTAAAATTGGTCCATCTGGGGCACACAGTCGGGTATACGGTCCGTGTAGTGTCACACGGACCGTTTACTGTGCCGTGGCTCTAGACTTCAATTTTTCAGAGGCGAGATTTTTTGGACTAAGTATCACAACACGGACCGGTAAACGGTTCACCTGGTGTCACACTGACCATGACCCGCTCCGTGTGGAGGAAGCCCATCACACTGCACATTTAAACGGAAGGCCACATGGTCCGTCTAAAGTCACACGGGCCGTGACTTGGTCCGTGTGAAGATGGCCCTACGCAGTCCACCATACGAGAGGCCACACAGACCGTGTACCTCTACACGGACCATGTGTAGGACCATTTATCCCCCCACTCTCCCTGGTGTCACCCCACGGGAAGCCACACAGTCCGTGTGACTTCACACGGGCTGTGTAGGCTCTCTGTGAGGTGATGCCTGACAAAATTTCTGGGCATGTTTTGTGGACCTCAAAAAATGACGTCAGTGATCCGGGGCCTTTCATCATGTCCCCCTTGGGAACATTCATCCCCGAATGTGCAAGAACAAGGCTTGAAAAGTTAGAGTTTAGGCAAGATAGGTTTGACACAAGACATGATGCCAAACTCAACTCAAATTACAAGGTTTGTACAAAACGCTTTTATGCCACAAATCAAATTATAGTTCAAGACTAAACTCATATCAAAATTGTATTCAACTCATTTGTAAAGAAAGGGAAGTCTTTAAGTGTACAGATATGCATGTCATGTCATGAGACTCAAGAGGGCAAGAAAATGACACAATTGATAAGGAAATTCCTAGAACCTTAGGCTTGAGTAGGTTGGAAAAGGTGGGGGTATTGTCTCATCATGTCTAGCTCCGCCTCCCAAGTAATACTCTCCACTATTTGATTTCTCCAAAGTACCTTTACCGAAGCCACATCTTTGTTGCGAAGCCGTTTTACTTGCCTATCGAAGATTGCCACCGGCACCTCCTCATAAGTCAAGTTCTCCTTGATCTCAATCTCTTCCAAAGGCACAATGGTGCTAGGATCACCCACTAATTTTCTCAACATGGACACATGGAAGACTGGATGGATGGAACCCAAATTTAGAGGTAACTCCAACTTGTAAGCCACACCTCCAATCTGCTCAACAATTTTGTAAGGACCAATATACCGGGGGCTTAGCTTGCCCTTTTTTCCAAAACACATTACGCCCTTCATAGGAGAGACTTTCACATAAACACAATCCCCGACATGAAATTCGAGGTCCCTTCTCCTACAATCCGAATAGGACTTTTGATGACTTTGGGCCGCCTTCAATCTCTCCCTAATCACTTTTACTTTCTCCATAGCATCCAACACCAAATCCGGGCCAACTAAAGTCATCTCACACATTTCAAACCATCCCACTAGGGATCTACACCTCCTCTCATATAAGTCTTCAAACGGCGCCATGCCAATGTAGCATGGAAGCTATTATTATAAGCAAACTCGAAGAGTGGAAGATGATCATCCTAATTCCCTTTAAACTCCAACACACATGCCCTCAACATATCCTCTAAGGTTTGAATAGTCCTCTTCGCTTGGCCATCGGTTTGAGGATGGAAAGCGGAACTCAACTTAATTTTAGTCCCAAGGCCCTTCATAAAAGATTTCCAAAAGTGGGAAGTGAATTCAGCACCACGATCCGATATGATGGATCTAGGTATGCCATGCAACCTCACCAACTCTTGAATATACAACTTCGCGTAGTCATCAGCACTGAAGGTAGTTTTGACCGGTAGAAAGTGAGCCGATTTCGTCATCCGATCCACAACAACCCAAATGGAGTCGAATTGCCTACGGGTCTTAGGCAATCCAACCACAAATTACATATTCACATCCTCCCACTTCCATGTGGGAATTTCAATGTCCTAGGCCAAACCACCAGGCCTTTGATGTTCCACCTTCACCTGCTAACAACTGGGGCATTTGGACACGAACTTAGCAATATCCCTCTTCATACCATGCCACCAATACACCTCTCTCAGATCCCGGTACATCTTAGTAGACCCCGAGTGAATAGAGTAGCCAGAGTTGTGAGCCTCACTCATAATCACCTTCCTAAGGTCGTCCGCATCGGGAACACAAAATTGGTTTATATATCAGAGTACACCATCTTCCCCTTGGTAGAATGCCTCGATCTCCTTTGCAGCAACCAACTTCTTCAACTCACATAATGATAGATCTAGATCTTTCTTAGATTTCACCTCATTCACCACAGAAGATTCTGCCCCATTCTGAACTCGAGTACCACCCTTGCTGGAATCAGTCAACCTGACACCCAACCTAGCCAACCGATGAACATCCCTTGCAAACTCTTTTTTCCAATTTTCAACATTCACCACACTCCCCATAGACAACCTGCTGAGAGCGTCGGCTACAACATTAGCTTTGCCCGGATGATAAACACACTCATATCATAATCTTTTAGGAACTCGAACCACCTCCTTTGCCTGAGGTTAAGATCCCTCTGAGTGAAAAAATATTGCAGACTCTTGTGATCGATGAATAAATCAACATGGACCCCGTACAAATAATGCCTCCAAATTTTTAAATCAAAGACCACCGTTGCCAATTCAAGGTCGTGTGTGGGATAGTATCATTCATGCACCTCAACTGTCTTGATGCATACGCTATCACCTTACCACTCTGCATAAGAACACAACCCAACCCGATCTGCGAGGAATCATAATACACTACGAACCCTTCTGAGCCATTTGGCAAGGTCAAGACGAGAGCTGACGTAAGCCGATCTTTCAAGGTTTGGAAACTTCTCTCGCATTCATCCGACCATATAAACTTAGCCTGCTTCTGGGTCAACTTGGTCAATAGAGATGCAATAGATGAGAAACCTTCCACGAACCTTCTGTAGTACCCGGCCGACCCGAGAAAACTATGGATATCCAAGGAGTCAACGGTCTAGGCCAATTTTTCACCGCTCCTGTTTTCCTTGGATCCACCTTGATACCATCTCCGGACACCACATGCCTGAGGAAAGCCACTTTGCCCAACCATAACTCACACTTGCTAAACTTTGCAAGAATTTCTTTTCCCTCAAAGTTTGGAGGGCCATCCTCAAATGATTCCCGTGCTCTTCTTCACTTTGGGAGTACACGAGAATATCGACAATAAAAACCACCACGAAGCTATCCAGGAAAGGTTTAAACACTGTGTTCATCAAGTCCATAAAAGCAGCCAAAGCATTAGTTAGACCAAATGACATCACCATAAATTCGAAATGCCCATACCTTGTCCGAAAGACTGTTTTGGGGATATCACATTCCCTCACCTTCAACTGATGATACTCGGAATGAAGATCAATTTTTGAGATATGAGTGGCACCTTGAAGCTGGTTAAACAAATCATCAATCCTCGACAACGGGTACTTGTTCTTAACGGTCACCTTATTCAACTTCTTGTAATCAATACACATACGGAGAAACCCGTCTTTCTTCCTTAAAAACAACACGGGAGCACCCCACGGTGATGTACTAGGTTGAATAAAACCCTTCTCTAATAGGTCCTTCAACTACTCCTTTAACTTTTTCAATTCTGCAGGGGCCATCCGATATGGAGGGATAGAGATAGGCTGAGAATCTGGAAGAAGATCTATGCCAAAGTCTATATCTCTATCCAGAGGAATGCCCAGTAAGTCCTTGGGGAACACATCCGAAAATTCATTCACCACAATGACTAACTCAAGAGTAGGCACCTCGGAATCTGTATCCCTGACCCTCACCATATGGTAGATACACCCCTTAGAAATCATTTTCCGTGCCTTGAGGTAGGAAATAAACCTACCTTTACGGAGGAATCACTACCCTTCCATTCAAGAACTGGCTCACCGGGAGGTTGGAACTGGACTTTCTAGGTTCTACAATCTATGGAGGCATAAGATACATGCAGCCAATCCATCCTGAGAATCACATCAAAATCATACATCTTGAGTTCCACAAGATCGCATGGAAAGATTTTATGCAACATAGCAACAGGGCACCCACGATAGACTCTATATGCAACAATGGATTCACCCACGGGGGTGTAGACCAAAAAAGGCTCTCTTAAAATTGGGGTTTCAACCCAAACTTGACAGCTAATAGCGGAGTCGCAAAAATAAGTTTGCACCTGGGTCAAGCAAAACACAAGCATCAAAATCAAAGACTTTTAACATACCAGTCACGACATCTGGAGCCTCCTCGACAGCCTGGCGAGCATGGAATGCATAGAACCTGTTGTTCCTCGGGGCAAAACCCTAAGGACCTCTCTGCTGACCCTGCCTACCTTTGGCTACCTGACCTTGGCCTCCGCGCACATTCCTCGGGCAATCAACAACTTTATGGTCCTTACTTCCACATCCGAAGCAAAGCCCCAAATCCTTTCGGCAGGCACCTGTGTGGGGCTTCCCACACCTGTCACACAAGATATATCCTGGTATGCCATTCGTCGGTACCCCGGGAGGGGGTGCCCGAGCATTAGCCACCTGAGCTCCCGAACCTTGGCCCTGCTGGAAGCGACCAAACCCAACAATTCTAGCACCGGAGAACCTACCATCAAAACGGGCTCTCTTGGGATCGTGTTCCCTTTTCTCCTTGAGTTTCTCCCCTTCAATTTGCTTAGCATTCACCGTGAGTCTGGCAATGTCCATGTCCCCAATCAGCATAGCAGTTCGACATTCTTTCACCAACAAGCCAAAAATACCCGAAATAAATTTGTGCATCCGTGCGCGGAGATCAGCCACTAGGGACGGAGCATATTTGGAAAGCTTGGTAAACTTGAGGGAATAGTTCCTCACACTCATACTCTCCTACTTAAGGTTAATAAACTCGGTCATTTTAGCCTCCCTCAGCTCAAGTGGAAAGAAGCGGTCGAGGAAGGAAGATTTGAACTCTCCCCATTTAACATCACGACCATAGACCCTTTCCATAGCCCACTGTGTATACCATACCTGAGCTACATCCTTCAGCTGGTAAGCAGCCAATCCAGCTTTTTCCTCAAAAGAGACACCCATAATGTTCAGTATTTTTGAGAGTTCATCAATAAACTCCTGAGCATCTTCATCAACCCTTGACCCATTCATGCGGGTGAAGTCTTTTACAGTAGAAGCGGGTGTAGGGTCCTGTGGAAAATTGGCTTGCCTTGCCTGAGCAGTCACCACCTGTGCAAGCATGGCGAAAGTAGTACAAAATTCACTGTTAGAGATAGGCTCCTCCATAGGCTCGCGAGGGGCCTGATCTTCAGCAGCCGGAGTCGGCCTAGGTAGTGGAGGTCTTCCTCGAGGCATCTACTGAAAAGAATTAATGACACCAATAAGTAACGGAATTTATAAACCAGCCACAACACGATATAAGACATGAAGGAGGGATGAATTCCTAATACGTCTTTGTAGCCTCCCACTCATAGGTATGGTGCATTTCACACCCATGAATAGGACTCTACTCAATGTGGCATGTTGGGCTCCGAGGATCATTAAAACCTATGGCTCTGATACCACCTTTTGTCATGACCCGGGGTCGGGGCCTTGATGCGACACGACGAATGGGGACCCACGAGTCCCCAAACAAGCCTTAAAATTTTAGAATCTACGTAGCTTGGTTCGAGAGCCTTTAAAGACAAGTAATTTAATATCGAAAATCTAAATCTAAAAAGGAGAGAGAGAATTTCTTATAAATGAAGCCAAATAACGAGGTTTTTACAAAAGACCGAGTAAGTGCCTCTAGTTAAGGAATGGGGGCCAGGACAAGTTCCGGGCTCACCCTCAACAAAATAATGTATATACATAAGGAGTACAAGAACAAAAGCACGCCTCAGAAGACGGGGCTCACCGCAAAATATCTGCAAGAAGGACTCTTCGTCCGATGGCTGGTACTCAAACTGCCGGTCCCTATATGGTAAAATCATGTAGGCATAGAGTATGCGTTAGTACATTGGAATGTACTAAGTATGCGGGTATGCAATGCATATGACTTACCGGAACTGCATATCGATGTTAGATGACAAGGGCACATAATATACAAGGATCATATAAGCAAAGGAATTTAATATACAAGATGCCATGGGATGCGTGATGCGTGCAAATGCGATAATGCTCCTATATACATATAGCGGGGATGGATTATAACCGACAAACCAAATCCATGCGAGCTATTACATGAATTGGACCGATTGGGACCTCCCATAGGTAGGGAGAAGATTACTTGCCAAAGGTAATCTACATCACACCTCACGGGCAACCCCATTTTGGTGGATGGTCACCTCCTTTACGGGACCCCCATTTTGGAAGGATTTACAAGAGTCATATCAAGACATGCCATATCATAAACAAGTAGATGAAAAATATCTGTCCCTATGCTGGCACATAGTTCAAGGAAAAGGAGAGGGACCTTGGGGATATCCCTAATGCCCCCAATCCATCGGTGCTAAGTCTTACACATCCCACAAGAATACTTATATATATATATATATATATACATATGCTTTCAAGAGAGTCGAATGTCTGTTTCAACAATAAATGCACAAGTAGGCTCAATGCCAAATCACAAGGTCAAGATCACATGATTCATTCCAGGAATAGCTCATCTACAAGTACAAGATGGTGCAAGCACCCAAGATGCTCAAAGAGCCAAGATACAAGATGGTGTAAACACCCAAGATGCTCCAAGATCCATAATCATAGACATACCGGTGATCACCTTCTTGTCATATCCCATGTCTTACCAAAAATTATATCATAATTCCTTTTAGGACAAAATTGGGCTTAATCCCACATTTCCAAAATTTCCATATACCAATGTCATGAATGTGATGTAATGCATAATGTAGGGATGGCATGGATAATGTAGAGTATATCCAAAACATAGCAATATAATGTAAAACTAGGAAATCCATAATAAAATTAGTAGAAAATGGTAGTAGATATCACCCATGCAAAATAACATCTTTAAAGGGACATGCATGCTCATGGATTCATAGTCCAAGTAGTTCAACATGATAAAACTTAACATAACTCCAAATTTGGGACATTATATAGCACATGCATGGTTCAAAGTTGCCAAGAACGAGTAGTCAAAATTAACACCTTAAGTACACAATTTCATAAAATAGCTTGGAAAGATTCTTGGATCTTTTGTGTTGAAAGAGACCAAGAATCAAAACCCCACATACCTATATCTTGAGGATGAACTTGAGGGGAAAATGGACTCCAAATGTGAAGGCCTTAGATTGACAATCCTAGAGAGAATGTTGGAGAGCTTGAAGGAGTGGATTCTTAGAGTGAGGAGAAAAATAAAGTAAAATGGCTGAAAATGGGAGTGACCAACTTATATAGGGAGCTTAGGAGGGATGGAAAAGGACAAGATTCACGTTTGGGATGCCCAATAGTTCAAAAATGCCATTAATAAAATAGACCTGAAATTGGTCTGTCTGGGGTACACGGTCGAGTCTACGGTTCGTGTAGTGTCACATGGACCATTTACTGTGCCATGAACCTAGACTTCAATTTTTCAGAGGCGAGATTTTCCGGACTAAATATCACAACACGGACCGGTCAACAGACAACCTGGAGTCACACAGACCATGTCCCCGTCTGTGTGCAGGTAGCCCTTCACACTACACATTTATACGGAAGGACACACGGTCCGTCTAAGGTCACACGGGCCGTGACTTGGTCCGTGTGAAGACGGACCTATGCAGTCCACCATACGGGAGGCCACATTGACCGTGTACCTCTACACGGACCGTGTGCAGGCCCATTTACCCCCCCACTCTCTTAGGTGTCACCCCACGGGATGTCACCCGGTCCATGTGACTTCACATGGGCCGTGTAGGCTCTCCGTGAGGTGATGCCTGGCAACATTTCTGGGCAAGTTTTGTTGACCTCAAAAAATGACGTCAGTGATCCGGGGCCTTTCATTGTACATTAATTGTACTTGAAATTTTAAAATTTATACTTAGAAAAATCAAACTTGCATGTAGAAATCTTAAACTTTTGAATATTTTAATTATTGCAGGATATATTTGACACTATCAAGCTAAGCCTATTGCCCAACCCCTCCATCTCCATAACTAATTGTAAAAAGTCAAGGTTTTTTTTCTTTCAAAATTTTAATTATTGTATATGTAAGATTTTTTATTCAATGTACAATACTTGCATTTTGCTTAGGGTTAGGTTTGATTTTTTAATATATGATTGAATTTTTAGGATGTGCTTTAGTTATAATGTGTTTGTTTAGTATAAATGACAACACTAGTTGATCCTATAGATGAAAAAATTGATTTTCTTGCTAGATTGATTTGTGTCTATGTTGACACTTATCTTTAATTTGGTAATCATGTAGTGTTTGTTTAGTATATGTGACAACACTAGATGATCCTATAGATGACAAAACTGATTTTTCTTGAAAGATCGATTTGTATCCATCTAGTGTTTACACTTAGTTTTAATTTGGTGACTGTAACGTGTTTGTTTAGCATAAGTGACAACATTAGTTGATCCTATAGATGACAAAATTGATTTTCTTGCACGATCGATTTGTGTCCATTTGGTATTGACATTTAACTTTAATTTTGTGATAATGTGTTTGTTTAGCATAAATGACAACACCATCTGATCCTATAGATGAAAAAAATTATTTTTCTTGCAAGATTGATCTTTGACTTAGTTTAGTTGTTCGAATTAATTTGCACTTTAGCTTTGATATAGTTTAGTTGTTGGAATTAATTTCTTTATAAACTTTAAGTTGTGAACTTTCAAGTTGAATATAATTTAGAACTTGAACTTTACATACTTCTATAGTTGAACTTTCGAGTTTTCTAATTTGAACTTTGATTTGAGAACTTTAACTTTAGGATTCTTAATCAAGTACTTAGAAATTACTTTAAATTTGTATAAATTTTCAACTTTAAATTCATAACTTTTAATTGTACTTAAAACTTTAAAGTTTGTAATTTAATCTAGAAAAATCCAACTTTTGAACTTTAGAAAACTTGAATTATTATATTGTAGGATATAAATAAACTTTAAGTTGTGAACTTTGAATTTGAATAGAAGTTAGAAATTAAACTTTACATACTTGTTAAGTTGAACTTTAAGACTCTTTAACTTGAATTTACATTTTAAAATCAACTTGAACTTTAGGATTTTTAATTAAGTACTTAGAAATTACTTTAATTTTGTATAAATTGTCAATCGCAGATACTTGAACTTTAATTATACTTGAAATTTGGAAGTTTGTAATTGAACTTAGAAAACATCCAACTTTTGTACTTAAGAAAACTTGAATTACTATATTGTAGGATATAAATAAACTTTTTGTGAACTTTTAATTTGAATAAAATTTAGAACTAAAACTTTACATACTGGTTAAGTTGAACTTTAGGACTTTTTAACTTGAACTTAGATTTAGAATTAATTTGAAATTTAAGATTTTTAAATTAAGTACTTAGAAATTACATCCAATTTGTATAAATTTTCAACATTGAATGGTTAAACTTTAATATACTTGAAATTTGAAAGTTTGCAATTTAACTTAGAAAAATCCAAGTTTTGAACTTTAGAGATCTTGAATTCTTATATTATAGGATATAAATAAATTTTATGTTGTGAGCTTTGAATTTGAATAGAATTTAAAACATAAACTTTACATACCTGTTAACTTGCACTTTATGACTTTTTAACTTGAATTTATATTTTAGAATTAACTTGAACTTTAAAATTTTTTAAGTAAGTAGTTAGATATTACTTCAAATTTGTATAAATTCTCAATATTAAATAGTTGAACTTTAATTACACTGAAAATTAAAAGTTTGCAATTTAACTTAGACAAATTCAACTTTTGAAAACTTGAATTATTATATTGTAGGATATAAATAAACTTTAAGTAGTGAACTTTGAAGTTGAATAGGATTTAGAACTTAAACTTTACATACTTGTTAACTTGAACTTAAAGTTTAGAATTAACTTGAACTTTAGGATTTTTAAATTAAGGACTTTACATACTTGAACTAATTAATTAAGGTTGAATATTTTTTATAGATGGATCATCATTTGTGGAAGTATGATATTTGTTATGAAAATGGTGGTGACTTTGTAACGCCCGCGAAATTACCGAAATACCCCTCAAGGAGAGGTGTGCGAGAAACGTGCCTTCCAATGCTCGGATCGGAAATCCGAGAGCGGATTCATGATCAGCACTGAAAATGGAGTGGGGGAAAGGTCTCGGTCGAATTTTAGAGCAACCGAGTCAAAAAATAATTTTTCGTTCCAAAACGAAAAATAGTGAGCCTCCGCGACGGAACCGCGACGCGGACTGGTCGCGGAAACACACTTATCTTTTCCTGAAAATTTCGACGGAGTTGAATTTCCGAAAATACACTGTTCGCGACCAGTCCGCGTCGCGGACTGTGTTATTTCAGGACGGGATTTAATTTCTTAAAATTTCCAAGGGCATTATGGTCCAATCCCACCTATCCTAAACGTACCCCTATGACCTATATAGGTCGATTTTCACGAAAAAGGGTTGAAAAACCCCATTGAAGAAGTCTTCCTAAGGTTCTTAAGGCTAGGGCTTGAAGGAGATTGAGGAGAGCAAGAGGAAAGAAGGTGCTTTAGTGTAACTATCTTCTTTCAGGTATGTAAGGCTAAACTTAAAACATGGGAATGTCCTCCCATGTGCCCCATGAGTAATGTATTAAAGTTTAATGGTGAATGATGTTAGGGTAATGAAGTGAAACATGTTAATTCATGTAATGTAATGAACAAATGCCATTATTTTATGCATAAACCTACATATTTTCCTGCATTGATGATGACCCTCATAGAAACCCTCATGCATCCTTTTTTTAAACTATTTTCCTGAAAAGCATTTAGTTAAAAACCCCATATCTAGTGTATATGTATCCTAGAAAAGCATGCATGATGAACATGGGTGTGTGTGTAGAGTCTAGAGTAATGATAAATTAATGAATGATGAATGTTGAGAATGTGAGTGTGGGATTGTCTCTAAGTTGAGAGTCAAAGTTCCTAAACGAGTGTCCCTAAAGTCAATGGTGTTGATGTTAATGAGATGGAATGACAATGATGTTAATGTTGATGTAAAGGAGATGCTAATGATAATGTAATGTGTCCCTATGGGACAAAGGAATGTTGATGCCAATGATAATGTATTAGGCCCCTATGGGGACTAATGATGATGAAATGCGTCCCTATGGGACTAATGAATGTTAATGTTTTATGAGCAATGTCGAGTCCTGGAAGGAGTATTGAGCACTGAAATGGATAGAAAGGTGAGTCCCACCTGAATCCATTAACTACGTGGCCCGCGTAGGAAGAGAGGATTGAACCGCAACGCGGATGGCACCTTTCTTGTCCCAATGAGGACTAATATTTTCTAATGAATGTCCTTTGCCCCGGGCAGGGTATTGGACGGATGTAGCAACGGCATCGCTTCGTTGTATCATCACTGGCTCATAAGTGATGGTTGTCGGTTAAAGAAACTCCCAGTTAGGCCTTCTTGAAAAGGGTTCTCTAAGGGTACTCCAATGAAATGGTCAATGTTAATGTAAAGGTCAATGTCAATGTTTCCCTGATGTAAATGTTAAGGTCTCATGATGATGTACGTTATGTTCGTATATTCCTAACAATGTGTTTCAGCTATTTTACATGCCAGTACATTCCACGTACTGACGCCATTTGGCGCTGCATCGTTTCATGATGCAGATACAGGAGCTAGAGGACTTCAGCAGCCACCCCATTGAGGTCAAGTGTTTCCAAGTTCTGATTGTTGTGAGCCTCCTTGTTTCCGGAGGAAACCTTTATTTATGAATGTTATCCTGTTCTTTGAGTCGAGTAGCCATGGTATGTCATGGTCCTCTTCCTAGACGTTTTAAGGAATGTTAGAGGCTTTGTAGACATAATGATGTAGTCAAGGTGAATGTTTTGACAACTGAGCAATAATTCCTTGCTTGGTTTTGATGATCAAAGTGAGGTTTGGCCATTGGCCCACTATTTTAAAGTATTGTTTACTATTTCCTTCCGAAATGTCTATAATGAATGATGTGATGAAGCTAAGTGGTTCGCTTGGGGGCTAGCAATAGTCTCTGAGTGCCGGCCACGCCTAGGGTACCCTCCCGGGGCGTGACAAACTTGGTATCAGAGCACAGAGTTCAAGAGTCCTAGGGAGTCTACGAAGCCGTGTCTAGTAGAGTCTCGTTTATGCGTGTGTTGTGCACCACACTTCATAAACAGGATGCTACAGGGCATTAGGAAATGGTTCCACTTCTTTGATGTTCTGAGTCGTGCGCTAGAGCTTGACTTTAAGCAAACCTCTTTAACTCGTGCGTTACGCGTTTGCAGATAATGCCTCCAAAACGCACTGCTACCCAAAGAGATGGTTCTGTCCCAAGTACTGAGAACCCCTTGCCAGAACGTGAGGTAAGGAGACGGGGACGACCAGCTAGAGCTGCTGAGGTTCCACCAGCACCCCCAGCACAGTCAGCCCCCACTTCGGAGGCAGACTTCAGGGGAGCCATTGCCATGCTCACCCAGTTGGTGGCCTCGCAAAGTGGCAGTCGTGGTCCCCAGGCCCCAAGCTCCAGATCCCAAGAGCCAACTGCTGCTTCCAGGCTCAGAGATTTTTTGAGGATGAATCCGCCAGTCTATACGGGTTCTAAGGTTGAGGAGGATCCGCAAAACTTTATTGATGAAATGCGCAAGATCCTAAGGGCAATGCATGCAAGTGAGATTGAAGGAGTGGAGTTGGTCTCATATCAACTTAAGGATGTGGCCAACATTTGGTACAACCAATGGTCGGATGTCAGAGGTGAAAGTGCTGAACCAGCCGAGTGGGAAGAGTTCGAGAGTGCTTTTCTCGATCATTTCTTTCCCCAAGAGTTAAGGGAAGCCAAGGTTGAAGAGTTTGTGAACTTAAAGCAGGAGGGTATGACCGCCAAAGAGTATAGCCTAAAGTTCACCCAGCTGTCAAGGTATGCTCCGGAGATGGTTCTTGATATGAGGGCCAGGATGAGAAAATTTGTGTCTGGACTGGGCAGACATGTGAAGAGGGAGTGCAAGGCAGCATTGCTGATCCCAGACATGGATATTTCCAGGCTGATGGTTTACGCTCAACAGACCGAAGAGGACAAGAAGAGGGACAGGGAGGAACAGCAGAGCAAGAAAGCCAAGGCTGTGGCCCAGGAACAAAACCAGCAAAAGGGGGACAAGGGCAGCAAGAACTTCTTTCAGAGGAAACCTCCTCGCCATGCAACACCGATGGTGAATGCACCTGTTCAGCAGCACAGGTATGACCAAAGGACGCAGGGCCATCAGAATTTCAGAGCACAGGTATCTCAGTCCCAGGCCAGTGTCGCCCAGGGCCCCAGAGAAAAAGCAACTTGTGGCAGATGTGGCAAACAACATCTTGGTGCGTGCCGGGAAGGCACCAATTTATGCTATACGTGTGGACAGCCTGGCCATATCCAGATTGAATGTCCTATGAGGAGCCAGAGGGGAAACGACAGAGGTAATAGAGCCCAGTCATCTACAGCGCCCCCTGTAGGCAGTCAACAGAGGGTTACTGCTACGAATGCTGGAGGCGGAGCGAATCATCTGTATGCTATGGGAAATCGGCAGGACCGAGAGGCTGCCCCAGATGTTGTAACGGGTATGCTTCAAATCTTCTCTTATAACTGTTACGCATTACTTGATCCGGGTGCCACCTTATCCTTTGTGACTCCCTATGTGGCTAATAAGTTCGAAGTTGCCCCAGAATGTCTACGTGAGCCATATTCCGTTTCAACTTCTACTGGAGAGTCTATTCTGGCAAAAAGGGTCTATAGAAACTGTGTAGTATCCATTTATTATAGGGATACATTGGCTGATTTGGTAGAATTGGAGATGGTGGATTTTGATGTGATCCTTGGGATGGATTGGCTTCACGCTTGCCATGCATCCATAGACTGTAGAACCCGAGTGGTTAAGTTTCAATTCCCACTTGAACCGGTCTTAGAATGGAAGGGAGGTTATGTTGCACCCAAGGGTACAATTATTTCTTACCTGAGGGCAAGGAAGTTGATCTCTAAGGGGTGTATCTACCACCTAGTAAGAGTTAAAGCTGATAATGTTGAGACCCCTACTCTTGAGTCGGTTTCAGTTGTTAATGAGTTTCCTGAGGTGTTCCCGGAGGATTTACCTGGAGTCCCTCCTAACAGGGAGATTGACTTCGGTATTGATGTACTCCCCGATACGCAGCCTATTTCAATTCCGCCATATAGGATGGCCCCCGCTGAACTGAAGGAGCTGAAAGAACAGTTAAAAGACCTGTTAGAGAAGGGTTTTATTAGACCCAGTGTTTCCCCATGGGGTGCTCCAGTTTTGTTTGTGCGAAAGAAAGATGGGACGCTTCGAATGTGTATAGATTATAGGCAACTGAACAAGGTCACAGTCAAGAAAAAATATCCTCTTCCTAGGATTGACGACTTGTTCGACCAACTTCAAGGTGCCTCATGTTTTTCAAAAATAGACCTCAGATCGGGTTACCATCAGTTAAAGGTGTGGGAGTGTGATATCCCAAAGACAGCTTTCAGGACAAGATATGGTCATTTTGAATTTTTAGTGATGTCCTTTGGGTTGACCAATGCACCAGCAGCCTTTATGGACTTGATGAACATGGTATTTAGACCCTACTTGGATATGTTTGTAATCGTCTTCGTTGATGATATTTTGATATATTCGAAGGATGAGGAAGAGCATACTAAACATCTCAGAGTTGTCCTTCAAACTCTTAAGGACCACGAGTTATATGCTAAGTTCTCCAAGTGTGAATTCTGGCTTAAGTCAGTGGCTTTCCTAGGCCATGTGGTTTCGGGTGATGGTATTCGAGTGGATAACCAGAAGATTGAGGCGGTGGCAAGCTGGCCAAGGCCAACCTCTCCGACTGACATAAGAAGCTTCTTGGGGTTGGCAGGCTACTACTGGAGGTTTGTGGAGGGGTTTTCTTCCCTATCTGCACCATTGACCAAACTGACCCAAAAAGGGGCTAAGTTCCAATGGTCTGACGAATGTGAGAAAAGTTTCCAACAGCTAAAGACCAGGTTAACCACTGCACCTGTTTTGACCTTGCCTGACGGAACAGATGACTTCGTGGTATACTATGACGCATCTAGAGTTGGGTTGGGGTGCGTGTTAATGCAAAGAGGAAAGGTGGTAGCCTATGCTTCCAGACAGCTTAAGGTTCATGAACGAAACTATCCTACCCATGATCTTGAGTTGTCAGCCGTTGTGTTCGCGCTTAAAATCTGGCGCCACTACTTGTATGGAGTGCATGTGGATGTGTTCACAGACCATAAGAGCTTGCAGTATGTATTCAGCCAAAGGGAGCTCAATCTGCGACAGAGGAGATGGTTAGAGTTGCTCAAGGACTATGATATGAGCGTCATGTACCACCCAGGTAAAGCTAACGTTGTTGCTGATGCTCTTAGCAGGTTGTCTATGGGTAGCACGGCCCATGTTGATGAAGAAAAGAAAGAACTGGTGAGAGAGGTGCACAGGTTGGCCCGATTGGGGATCCAACTTGAAGAGAATGATGAAGGAGGAGTTAGTGTTCAAAATGGGTCTTCATCATCCCTGGTGACTGAAGTTAAAGAGAAGCAGGATCGAGATCCCATTATACTCCAACTAAAAGAAGATGTTCAGAAGCAAAAAGTGATGGCCTTCTCCAAAGGGGGAGATGGGGTACTGAGGTACCAGAACAGATTATGTGTCCCTAATGTTGATGGTGTTCGAGAAAGGATTTTAGCTGAGGCCCATAATGCTAAGTACTCCATCCATCCAGGTTCCACCAAGATGTATCACGACTTGAGAGAAGTCTATTGGTGGAGTGGAATGAAGAGGGACATCGCAGAATTCGTTTCCAGATGCCCCAACTGCCAGCAAGTCAAGGTTGAGCACCAAAGGCCAAGTGGTCTGGCTCAGAATTTTGAAATTCCAGAATGGAAGTGGGAGATGGTGAACATGGACTTTGTCACGGGCTTACCGAAATCCCGGAGGCAACATGACTCCATATGGGTGATTGTAGACAGAATGACGAAATCAGCACATTTCTTAGCAGTAAAGACGACTAACACTGCCGAAGATTATGCCAAAATATATATTCAGGAGATAGTGAGATTGCACGGAGTTCCCTTGTCTATTATTTCAGACAGAGGAGCCCAATTTACCTCTCACTTCTGGAAGTCGTTCCAGAAAGGGCTGGGTACTAAGGTGAACTTGAGCACGACCTTTCATCCACAGACGGATGGCCAGGCAGAACGCACTATCCAGACGTTGGAAGACATGTTGAGAGCATGCGTTCTTGACTTCAATGGAAATTGGGACGACCATTTACCCTTGATTGAATTCGCATACAACAACAGTTATCATGCGAGTATCCAAATGGCCCCTTATGAGGCCTTGTATGGGAGAAGATGTAGATCGCCCATTGGGTGGTTCGAGGTGGGAGAGGCCGGGCTGATTGGGCCAGACCTTGTCCACCAGTCCATGGAAAAGGTGAAGACTATACGAGAAAGGTTAAAGGCAGCCCAGAGCCGCCAAAAGTCGTACACAGATGTAAGGAGAAGGGATTTAGAGTTTGAGGTGAATTACTGGGTTTATCTGAAGGTATCACCTATGAAAGGTGTCACGAGGTTTGGGAAGAAAGGGAAGTTGGGTCCTCGCTATATTGGTCCCTACCAAATTGTGCGAAGGATTGGAAAGGTTGCTTATGAGCTGGAACTACCCTCTGAATTAGATGGGATTCATCCAGTGTTCCACGTCTCAATGTTGAAGAAATGTTTAGGGGATCCTGCCTTGGTAGTGCCTGTAGAGAGCACAGGATTCAAGGACAGCCTGTCCTATGAGGAAACCCCAGTCCAAATCCTTGATCGACAGGTTCGCGGACTAAGGAACAAGGAGATAGCTTCTGTTAAGGTACTGTGGAGAAATCAATTCATTGAAGGATCCACATGGGAAGCTGAGGAGGAGATGAAAGCAAAGTACCCGCACTAGTTCGTGCCCGAGGTCGATGGAAGCATCGAAGGTAATGACCCTACTTAATGTAAATTAATGTATATTACATGAATTCCATGTGAAATTGTCAATGTTGAATAAATGAGCTTAAAGACCAATGATAGATGAAGGTAGTAGGTTATCAAAGTAATATTGAGGTGAGTCGTGAGCCTATTCATGCTAAAATACTTCCTTACTTATCATTCGAGGACGAATGATCCCAAGGGGGAGATAATGTAACGCCCGCAAAATTACTGAAATACCCCTCAAGGAGAGGTGTGCGAGAAACGTGCCTTCCGATGCTCGGATCAGAAATCCGAGAGCGGATTCATGATCAGCACTGAAAATGGAGTGGGGGAAAGGTCTCGGTCGAATTTTAGAGCAACCGAGTCAAAAGATAATTTTTCATTCCAAAACGAAAAATAGTGAGCCTCCGCGACGGAACCGCGACGCGGACTGGTCGCGGAGACACACTTATCTTTTCCTGAAAATTTCGACGGAGTTGAATTTCCGAAAATACACTGTCCGCGACCAGTCCGCGTCGCGGACTGTGTTATTTCAGGACGGGATTTAATTTCTTAAAATTTCCAAGGGCATTATGGTCCAATCCCACCTATCCTAAACGTACCCCTATGACCTATATAGGTCGGTTTTCACGAAAAAGGGTTGAAAAACCCCATTGAAGAAGTCTTCCTAAGGTTCTTAAAGCTAGGGCTTGAAGGAGGTTGAGGAGAGCAAGAGGAAAGAAGGTGCTTTAGTGTAACTATCTTCTTTCAGGTATGTAAGGCTAAACATAAAACATGGGAATGTCCTCCCATGTGCCCCATGAGTAATGTATTAAAGTTTAATGGTGAATGATGTTAGGGTAATGAAGTGAAACATGTTAATTCATGTAATGTAATGAACAAATGCCATTATTTTATGCATAAACCTACATATTTTCCTGCATTGATGATGACCCTCATAAAAACCCTCATGCATCCTTTTTTTAAACTATTTTCCTGAAAAGCATTTATTAAAAACCCCATATCTAGTGTATATGTATCCTAGAAAAGCATGCATGATGAACATGGGTGTGTGTGTAGAGTCTAGAGTAATGATAAATTAATGAATGATGAATGTTGAGAATGTGAGTGTGGGATTGTCTCTAAGTTGAGAGTCAAAGTTCCTAAACGAGTGTCCCTAAAGTCAATGGTGTTGATGTTAATGAGATGGAATGACAATGATGTTAATGTTGATGTAAAGGAGATGCTAATGATAATGTAATGTGTCCCTATGGGACAAAGGAATGTTGATGCCAATGATAATGTATTAGGCCCCTATGGGGACTAATGATGATGAAATGCGTCCCTATGGGACTAATGAATGTTAATGTTTTATGAGCAATGTCGAGTCCTGGGAGGAGTATTGAGCACCAAAATGGATAGAAAGGTGAGTCCCACCTGAATCCATTAACTACGTGGCCCGCGTAGGAAGAGAGGATTGAACCGCAACGCGGATGGCACCTTTCTTGTCCCAATGAGGACTAATATTTTCTAATGAATGTCCTTTGCCCCGGGCAGGGTATTGGACGGATGTAGCAATGGCATCGCTTCGTTGTATCATCACTGGCTCATAAGTGATGGTTGTCGGTTAAAGAAACTCCCAGTTAGGCCTTCTTGAAAAGGGTTCTCTAAGGGTACTCCAATGAAATGGTCAATGTTAATGTAAAGGTCAATGTCAATGTTTCCCTGATGTAAATGTTAAGGTCTCATGATGATGTACGTTATGTTCGTATATTCCTAACAATGTGTTTGAGTTATTTTACATGCCAATACATTCCACGTACTGACGCCATTTGGCGCTGCATCGTTTCATGATGCAGATACAGGAGCTAGAGGACTTCAGCAGCCGCCCCGTTGAGGTCAAGTGTTTCCAAGTTCTGACTGTGGTGAGCCTCCTTGTTTCCGGAGGACACCTTTATTTATGAATGTTATCCTGTTCTTTGAGTCGAGTAGCCATGGTATGTAATGGTCCTCTTCCTAGACGTTTTAAGGAATGTTAGAGGCTTTGTAGACATAATGATGTAGTCAAGGTGAATGTTTTGACAACTGAGCAATAATTCCTTGCTTGGTTTTGATGATCAAAGTGAGGTTTGGCCATTGGCCCACTATTTTAAAGTATTGTTTACTATTTCCTTCCGAAATGTCTATAATGAATGATGTGATGAAGCTAAGTGGTTCGCTTGGGGGCTAGCAATAGTCTCTGAGTGCCGGCCACGCCTAGGGTACCCTGCCGGGGCGTGACAGACTTGAAACCTACATTTATTGATGGTGTTAGAAGTTTCATCGATCATGCACTGACACTTGATTTTTTGATGAATTGGTTAAGTATCTTTACAGTGCATGTAGGTGCCTAAATCCTTTTAGTCCAGATAAAATTATGGTGCATTTGTATCATAATAGATTTAAACCTAGATATTTTCTATGGATAAATCATGGAGAAATAGATGGACTGCATGGTGTATTTTATAGTTCAATGCCCGTGGATGAATATAATATGCTTGTACCATATCATTAAATTAGAGTTGAACATGATAGGGATCAACTTGACATATTTCAACATGATAGAGTTCACGAAACAATTAATGATGCTTTCGGAGTTCAAGGAGGGATGGAACATGAACAATATTTTTAATGAAGCTCATAATAAAGAAGCAAGATACTTCTATCAACAATTAGAAAAGGCTAATTGTCTGTCATGTGAAGAGAATCTACATTTTGCTTTGTCTGTTGCCGTTAGATTAATGAATATTAAATCAGATTGAAATATTCCTCACGCGGCTATGGTCTCAATGGTTGATCTTTTGGATGAGTTGGTTAATCCTAAGTTTGACATACCTTAGAAGTTCTATCACGCAAAGAAATTGGTTTCTAAATTAGGATTGTCATATGATAGAATTCATTGCTATCTTAATGGCTACATGTTATACTACAAGACTGATAGTGACTTGAAAAATTGTAAGTCGAGAACTTCTAGTAGAAAGATAGTTCCAATTAAGGCGATGCATTAATTACCTCTTCTTTCTAGACTGAAGAGGTTGTATACGTCAATGACGTCTGCCCCACATATGGGCTGACATCATGAATATAGAAGGCCGTCGGGTATGTTGTCTCATCCATCTGACGGAGAAGAATGGAATCGTTTTGATAATGTGTATCTCCATTTTTCTAGAGAGCCTAGAAATGTTAGATTGGGGTTTTGTGTAGATGGTTTCACACTATTCTGTAATTCTGCCTTGCTTTATTCTTGCTGGCTTATATTTTTTACTCCATATAATCTTCCTCTTAAAATCTGCATAACAAGGCCATTAATATTTTTAAACTGTGTTATTTTGGGTCCCCCCAATCCAAAAAGTTTTATAGATATCTATCTACACCATTGAAAGACAAACTTACACAACTCTGGTTTGAAGGTGTAGTGACTTATGGTATATCAACTAAGGAGAATTTTATTATGCGTGCTTGTTTAATGTGGACTATAATGGTTTTGCTGCATATGATATGTCATCTGGTTGGATGACTGCTGGAAAGCTTGTTTGTCCTGATTGCATGGAACATAGTAAGGTTTTCACCCTAAAGCATGGTAGAAAATGTTTCATGGTTTGATTGTCATCGTCAATTCTTGCCAATGGACCATGAGTTTAGAAAGATGAAACATGTATTCAGAAAAAATAGAATTGACAATGATCCCCCACCTCCATCATTGATAGGGAATCAAATTTGGGAGAGAGCTTCTCAATTACATAAAGTTACAGAGGCTCTACCTTCAAGACATCCTGGATATGACATTGAACATAACAGGACCAAACAAAGCATATTTTTGAAGTTATCATATTTGAAGGATAATGTCTTGCGATACAATTTTGATGTGGTGTATGTTGAGAGACTTATTTTGATAATTTGTTCAATACATTGATTGTCACGCCCCAGGAGGCCGACACCTAGAGACTATTGTTGGTCCCCAAGAGAACTGCTCGATCTCAGGATAGTCATTCATCATCAAGCATCACGGAAGTAATGGAATAAGGTAGTGAGCTACATCAGTCATTCTACATCAATAAGGAAGGCAAATGGCCAATAAACTCAGTCTCAACATCAATGATAAGTAAACAATGTTACTAACTCAACTCAAAGAGGGAAAAGACCTCAACTTCAAACCTCAACTCATATCTATGAAGCCTCTAACTCAACTCATCTAGACAGTCTAAGAAGGTACCATGACAAGGCATGGCTACCCATCTCAACAAAATAAAACAACTGATAATGAAAAAGTCTCCTCCGGATAGCAAGGAGGGCTCACCAATAACTGAACTCAGAATCTATGAACCTCAAGGATGCATCTGCTGATCCTCTACCTCCTATATCTGCATCATGAAATAATGCAGCGCCGAGTGGTGTCAGTACGTGGAGTGTACAGTATTTAAGATGACTGAATATAATAGTACATGTAGAACAATAAAGGGATAACATCAAGTCAACATCATACTCTGTCATAATGTCAAATGTCTATCTGGAGCAAGAAAAAGAGTAGACAACGACCATCAACATCTCATCAATACATCAGACTCATCACAAGGAAACTTGACTCAAATCAAAGGATGCATACCTATTTAGGATAAGGATAAAGAGTAGGTACTGAAACATCAACATCCATCAAGACTCATACCATCACATCAACATTGGAGTACTATCAATGTAGGACCTAACTAGGAGTTTCTCTAACCGACAACCATCACGTATGAGCAGGTGATGATACAACAAAACAATGTCGTTGCCACATCCATCCAGTACCCTGCCCGAGGTAAAGGACATCACCATCAGTAGATCCACAAGAAATAACATCAATCCTCTTTTGGGACAAAGAAAGCATCCATATTATGGTTCAATCCTTACTCCTACATGAGCCACGCAGTTAATGAGTCCGACCGGGACTCACTCTCACCCATTTCTGTGCTCAATACTCCTCCTAAAACTCAACATGCTCTTATAACATCATCATCATCGGTCCCATAGGGACATACTACATCAACATCAACATCACTATCATTGGTGCCATAGAGACATATTACATCAACATCAACATCAACATCATCATCAGCGGTCCCATAGGGACATAGTACATCAACATCAACATCATCATCAACTTCAACTCATCTCATCAACATTCACATAAACATCGTGGACCTGAAACATTCTTTTAGAATTTAGTTTCAACGTCTAAGACGCATGAACAGTCACTCTCATCAACATCATCATCAAGACTCTCATTAATTTGGACCAAAATCACAACATCATAGACATCACTATCGTTAAGGTTCTAGACTATTTCCCTTGAAGCTCATTCTTGCAGTCTTTCGTACAATAGACATAGAATTTTGTAAAATCATTCATGAAAAAAAGTTATGCAGTAAAATAATTTGTGATGATCATCAATTAATGTAAAATATATGAATTAACTACAAACTCAATGGAATGCTCAAGGTTCCTCATATTAGCTCATTATCTTCAATTATAGACTCAATTTACTCAAAGGGGGCACATGGGAGAATAATCCCATATCTTAGGTTAGCCTTACATATCAGGGATGATTGCTAACTATAATTCCTCGTAGAATCTCCTCTTGACTCTTCAACCTCAACTCTCCTCAAGCCTAACTTGGTGAATTTTGCTAGGAAGAGGATTTTAAAATGGTTTTGAACCCTTTCTTCACAAATATAACCTATACTAATCGTATATGGGTTTTAAAAATTGTTAGGAATGGACTAGAATGCCCCTCGAAATTTTAGAAATCTTCCAGCCATAAAATAACACAGTCCGCGATGCACACTGGTCGCGACCAGTTCATTTTTGGCAAATAATTTCCTGAATGCATTTTCTCAACTCTGTCAAAAAATTTAGAAAAAACAGAAGTGCGCCTCAGCGATGGGTTTGCAACGCGACTCTTCAAGGACTCTCATCGTTTCTTGTTTTGGAATGAAAAATTATCTATTGACTCGGTCGCTCTAAAAATTGACCGAGTCCTTTCTACTACTCAATGTTTCATGCTGATCACAAATCCGGCCTCAAATTTTCCATTCAAGCATCAGTAGACTCGTTATACACACATCTCTCTTCTAGGGATATTTTGGTAATTTTACCGAGTGTTACATCATCTCCCCCTTGGGATCATTCGTCCTCGAATGATGAGTGGGAGAGGTATTATGGCATGAATAGACTCAAAACGCATCTCGATACTCACTCAACAACTTAACTTGTCAACTCTTCATCGATCTCAGTAACATCTACTCAAAACATCAAAATATACACATCAACTCAGGATAGAAACATCAACTTAAGTTAAGAATAGGAATATTACCTTCGATATTTTCGTCATCAGGCACGAATAGGTGCAGGTATTTATTTCTCATCTCTTCCTCAATTTCCCATGTGGCTTCCTCAACAAATTGGTTCCTCCACAAAACTTTAACGAAGGCTATCTCTTTGTTCCTCAGTCTGCGAACCTGTCAATCTAGGATTTGGACAGGAATTTCCTCATTGGACAAGCTATCTTTGACTCCAGTGCTCTCAATAGGGATTACTAAGGCAGGATCTCCCAAATATTTCTTCAGCATAGAGATGTGGAACACCCGATGGATTTCATCTAACTCAGAAGGTAACTCTAGCTCATAAGCAACCGTTCCGATTCTCCTCACAATCTGATAAGAACCGATATAGCAAGGGATTAATTTCCCCTTCTTTCCAAACCTCATGACACCCTTCATGGGCTATACCTTCAAGTATACCCAATCACTCACCTCAAACTCTAGGTCTCTTCTCCTCACATCGGTGCAGGATTTTTGTCGGCTTTGTGCAGTGTTTAACCTCTCTCTAATAATCTTCACCTTCTCTATGGAATGGTGGACAAGGTTAGGCCCAATCAACTCAGCTTCTCCAACCTCAAACCACCCAATGGGTGACCTACACCTCCTCCCATACAAGGCCTCATAGGGAGCCATTTGAATGTTTGCATGATAACAATTATATATATAAATTCAATCAATGGTAGATGGTCATCCCAATTTCCTTTGAGTCAAGGACACAGGCTCTCAACATATCTTCTACCGTCTGAATAGTGCGCTTTGCCTGACCATCCGTGTCTGGATGAAAGGCTATACTCAAATTCACTTTAGTACCTAATCCCTTCTAGAGAGATTTCCAAAAGTGAGAGGTAAATTGGGCTCCTCTGTCCGAGATGATGGACAAGAGAACTCCATGTAACCTCATAATCTATTGGATATACATCTAGGCATACTCCTCCGCAATATTAGTCATCTTAACTGCCAAGAAGTGTGTTGATTTATTCATCCTCTCTACAATCACCCATATGGAATCATGCTGCCTTCAGGATCTTGGTAGGCCTGTGATGAAGTCCATGTTAACCATCTCCCACTTCAACTTTGAAATCTCAAAGTTTTGAGCCAAGCCATTTGACTTTTGATGCTCAACCATCACTTGCTGGCAATTTGGGAACTATGAAACAAACTCAACAATGTCCCTCTTCATTCCACTCCACCAATAGACTTCTCTAAAGTCATGGTACATCTCGGTGGAGCCCGAATGAATGGAGTGTCTAGTTGTCATGCCCCGAGAGGGTACCTTAGGCGTGGCTGGCACCCAAAGACTATTGCTAGTCCCAAAATGAACCACTCAATCTCAAGGCAGTTGTCCAACATCAAGCATAGCGGAAAAAATTAAATAAGGTAGTGAGCTACGACAATAAGAAGGGCTTATGGCCAATAAACTCTGTCTCAACATCGATGATAAGTAAATAATATTACTAACTCAACTCTAAGAGGGAAAGACCTCACATCAAATCTCAACTCATGTCTATGAAGCCTCTAACTCATCTCAACTAGACAGTCTAAGAAGGTACCATGACAGGCCATGGTTACCCAACCCAATAAAATGAAAGAACTAAAAACAAGAAGGCTCCTCCAGATAGCAAGGAGGGCTCACCAATCACTGAACTCAGAATATCCAAACCTTAATGATGCATCTGCTAAAGTCCTCTAACTCTTGTATCTGCATCATGAAACGATGCAGCGCCAAGTGGTGTCAGTACATGGAATTTATGGTATGTAAGATAACTGAATGTAACAGTATAAGTATAATAGATTAAGGATAACATCAACTCAACATCACATCTATCGGAATGTCAATTTTCTATCTAAAGAAAGAATACAGAGTAGACAAATGACTCATCACCATCTCATCTCAACATCATCAATACATCAGACACATATCAAGGAAACTCGACTCAACTCAACTCAATGGACCAATGCCAATCTAGGACAAGCATAAAGAGTAGACAGTAAATTATCAACATTTATGAAGACTTATACCATCGCATCAACATCACAGTCTTATCAACGAGGAACCTAACTAGGAGTTTATCTAACCGACAACCATCACCTATGAGCCAGTGCTGATGCAATGAAGTGATGCCATTGCCACATCCATTGAGTATCCACCCCGGGGTAAAGGACATCACAATTAGTGGACCCACAAGAAAAAACACTAGTCTTCTTTTGGGACAAGGAAAGATCTGCATTGCGGTTCGATCCTATCTCTTATGCGGGCCACGTAGTTAATGAGTTCGAGTGGGACTTACTCTCACCCATTTTGGTGCTCAATACTCCTCCAAGAATTCGACATGCTCATAAAACATCATCATCATCGGTCCCATAGGGATATAGTACATAAACATCAGCATCAACATCAACATCAACATCATCATCATCAATCCCATAGGGACATAGTACATCAACATCAACATCAACATCAACATAGTGGACTCGAAAAATTCTTTTAGAACTGAGTTTCAAGGTTTAAGACTCATGAACATCACTATCATCAACATCATCATTAAGACTCTCATAAAGTTTGACCACAATCACAACATCACAAACATCATCATCGTTAAGGCTCTAGACTCTATCCCACTAAGTTCATTCTTGCATTTTTTGGTAAAATAGACATAGAATTTTGTAAAATCATTCAGGAAAACAACTTATGCAGTAAATCAAGTTTATGATGATTTTCGATTTAAGAAAAATATATGCATTAAGAAGAATCTCAATAGAATACTCAAGGATTTTCACATATAACTCATCATCTTCAATCATAGAATCAACTTACTCAATAGGGGCACATGGAAGAACAATTTCATACTTTAGGTTAGCCTGACATACCTGGGATGATTGCTATCAACACAATTCCCTTGGAACTCCCTCTCAACTCCATAATCTCTTCTCTCCTCAAGCCCTAGTGTATTAGCGTTGTAAGGAAGAGGATCTAAAATGGGGTTTTTGATCCTTTCTTCGTGAAAATGACTTAAATCGTACATGGGTTATAGAAGATATTAGGAATGTACTAGAATGCCCCTGAAAATTTTAGAAATTCTTCTACTGAAAAATAACCTAGTCCGCGACGCGGACTGGTCGCATATAGTTCAATTTTTGCAAAAATCCTCCTGAATAAGCTTTCTCAACCCCATCAAAAAATTTAGGAAAAAAATAAGTCACCATTCGCGATGGGTTCGCGACGCGGCTCTGTTGTGAACTCTCATTGTTTCTCGTTTTGGAATGACAAAATATCTTTTGAATCGATTGTTCTAAAAATTGACCGAGACCTTTTCCCCGCTGAATTTATCGTGCTAATCATGAATCCGACCTCAGATTTTCTATCTGAGCATCAGAAAACACGTTATGTGCACTTCTCTCCTCCAGAGGTAATTTGGTAATTTTACTGGGCGTTACATCATCTCCCCCTTGGGATCATTCGTCCTCGAATGATGAGTAGTAGCGGTATTATGGCACGAATAGACTCAAGACTCATATCGATATTCACTCAACAACTCAACTTCTCAACTCTTCATCGACCTCAATAAAATCTACTTAGAACATCAAAATATACACATCAACTCAAGATAGAAACATCAAGTTAAGGTAAGATTAGGAATATTACCTTTGATATTTTTGTTATCAGGCACGAATAAGTGCGGGTATTTAGTTATCATCTCTTCCTCAGCTTCCCACATGGCTGCCTCAACACATTGGTTCCTCAACGAGACTTTAATGGCGGCTATTTCTTTCTCAATCCACGAACCTGCCGATCAAGAATCTGGATTGGAATTTCCACATAGGACAAGCTAATTGACTCCAGGACTTTTAACAGGAATCACCAAGGTAGGATTGCCCAAACACTTCTTAAATAAAGAAACGTACCACACCAGATGGATTTTCGTCTAACTCAGAAGGTAACTCTAGCTCATAAGCAACCTTTCTAATTCTTTTCACAATCTGATAAGGGCCAATATAGCGAGGACTTAATTTCCCTTTCTTCCCAAACCTCATGACACCCTTCATAGATGATACCTTCAAGTATACCTGATCGCTAACCTAGAACTCTAGTCCCTTCTCCTCACATTGGTATAAGACTTCTGACGGCTCTATGCAGTTTTTAATCTCTCTCTAATAATATTCACCTTCTCCATGGCCTTGTGGACAAGGTCAAGCCCAATCAACTCAGTTTCTCCAACCCCAAACCACCTAATGGGTGATCTACACCTCCTCCCATGCAAGGCCTCATAGGGGGCCATTTGTATGCTCACATGATAACTATTGTTATATGCAAATTCAATCAGTGTCAGATGTTCATTTCTATTCCCTTTGAAGTCAAGGACGCAAGCTCTCAACATATCCTCTACAGTCTGAAAAGTGCGCTCTGCCTGAACATCTATTTGTAGATGAAAGGTTGTACTAAGATTTACCTTGGTACCCAATTCCTTCTGGAAAGACCTCTAGAATTGGGAAGTAAACTGGGCTCCTCTGTCCGAAATGATGGAAAAAGGAGCTCCATGCAACCTCACAATCTCTTCTATGTACATATTGGCATACTCCTCCGCAGTATTAGTTGTCTTAACTGCCTAGAAGTGTGCTGATTTAGTCATCCTGTCCACAATCACCCATATGGAATTATGCTGTGTCTGGGATCTCGGTAAGCCGGTGCTGAAGTCCATGTTAACCAGCTCTTACTTCCACTCTGGAATCTCAATGTTTTGAGCTAAGACACTTGGCCATTGATGCTCAACCTTTACTTGCTGGCAATTCAGACACTTCGAAAAAAACTCAGCAATGTCCCTCTTCATCTCACTCCACCAATAGACTTATTTTAAGTCAAGTACATCTAGGTGGAGCCCGAATGAATGGAGTATCTAGTGTTATGGGCTTCAGCCATGACCCTCTCTTGGACACCATCAACATCAGGAACACATAGCCTATTCTGGTACCTCAACACCCCATCTCCCCATTTGGAGAAGACCATCACTTTTTATTTGTGGACAACCTCCTTCGATTGGAGTATGATGGGATCTCGAACATGCTTCTCTTTTACTTTTGCTAGTAGCGATGATGTTGACCTATTCTGAACATTGATACCTCCCTCATTATTCTCCTCGAGTTTGACTCCAAATCGAGCCAACCTATGCACTTCGTTCACTAGCTCTTTCTTCTCTTGCTTAGCGTAGGTTATGCTACCCATTGACAACCTTCTAAGATGTAAGGACCCAAAATTTTGTATGACCTCAAGAAACCATGAAAATTGGTTTCGGAAAAGTTTTGGACCAAGGTGACACTTCATGGGAGCCATCACGGCCGTGAGGTCATCCGTAAAGCTTCCGGAGTGAGATATTTCTAAGTACGGGACCTTATGTTCAAGCTAAATTCACTCTCAAGCCTTCAATTCTAGATTATCTATGTTGTTTAATATCATCATGGGTCTCCTACATCAAGTAAAGTTCAAAGGAATTCCCTTGGCTATATTATTCTCAAGTGCCGATAGATGGGCCAACTTTAAATAAGAATATATCTTATCTAGAAATGAACTGGGTGGACCATGACATATCATATCGAAGCCCTTTGAATTATCTTTCCAACGCATCCAGTCTCACCTCATTCCGAGTTCGGAGCAAGACGTTACACCCGTTTTCGTAAAACCTGTCTGGCCAGACGGGAGCCTTCACGGGCCGTGAAAAGCTTCACGGACCGTGAAGCTAACCGTGTCAAGGCCCTTATGAAATTCAAGGATCCATTTTATTGAGGTGTTTTTGATATTTTGTTTCATCCCCAAGGCTTTTTATGACCTTTGAAACCCCCTTTTTACATTCCTAAACTTCTCCGACACTAATCCTAAAGGTTCTTCATATGATTTGGTAGAAGGGTCAACTTTAAATGTTCATATCTCTTAGCACAAAACGAATTCGGTGTCCTACAATATATCAAATTAAAGATCTTTGAATTAGATTTCCAACGAACCTGGTTTCACCTAATTCCGAGCTCGGACCAAGGGGTTATGCTTGTTTTCGTTCAGCCTGACTGTGCAGGCAAGCCATACGGCCAGCCACACGGACCGTGTGGCAGCAAACGGTCCGTGAGGCTGAAGTCATGATCGATTTTCTTGCCAAATTGTGTTTTAAGTGTGTCTCTTGCCTTGGTACCTTCATATGGACAATTGTACGGTCCGTGTGACCCCAGACGGTCCGTTTACTGGACCATGTGGTGATACTTGGTCCGAAAAATCTTGCCTCCGAAAAATTGAAGTCTGGGACCACGGTACAGTAAATGGTCCGTGTGACTCTACACGGACCGTGTACCAACCCGTATGCCTCAGACGGGCCAATTTTGGGGTCCGTCTCATTAATGGCATTTCGGTAATTTTGAATATTTTAAATAAAAAATTTGGTCTTTTCCCAACCCTCCTAAGCCTCCTATATAAGCCTCTCACCCTCACACTTCAGCCATTTCTACTTCATTTCTCTCCCTCTCTCTAATTCACTCCACCAAGACTTGCCAACATCTCTGTAGGACTTGTCAAGCTTAGGCTCTCAATTTGAAGTCCATCCTTTTTAGTGTTGTCTTCAACCAGGTATGTGGGGTTTGATTCTTGGTTCCTTTCAACCAAGAAGACCCAAATTTTTACTAAAGCTAAGTTACAAACTTGTCTACTTATAATGCAAATTTTTACTACTTGTTCTTGGTATTTTGAACCATGCATGTGTTAGCTAAGACTCCTTATCATGAATTATGTTAGTTTTATGAAAATGAACTATTTGGATTATGGAATTGTGACTTTGCATGTCCCTTTAAATGTGTTATTTTGTAAGGGTGATTTTTACTACATTTTTATATGAATTTCCTAGTCTTTACATTATATTGTCAATTTTGGATATACTCCACATCACCCATGCCATTCTTACATTTTGCATTACAACATATTCATGGCATTTATACATGGAAATCTTGGAGATATGGGCTAAATCCAATTTTGGTCCGGAAAGGGAGATTATAATGTGAATTTTGGTAACACATGGGATATGACAATAAGGTGATCACCGGTATGTCTATGTTTATAGCTCTTTGAGAAATATGGATGCTTGCACCATTATGATATATGTGTAGATGAGCTATTCCTTGCATACGCATTATGTTCATAGTTTGGAAATTGGTAATTGAGCCTATTTGTATAATCACATTTTGAAATGGATGTTAGCTCTCTCTTGATAAGCATATGTGCATATATTTATAAGTATTCTTGTGGGATGTGTACTTAGCATCGATGGATTTGGAGTGTTCGGATAGCCCCAAGGTCCCTCTCCCTTTCCTTGAACTATGTGCCAGCATAGGAGCCATTACCGAAAGTAGGGGTTGCCCGTAAGGAATGGCTAGATGTTATGAAAATCCTTCTGAAAGTAGGGGTTGCCCGTAAGGAAGGTGGCCATCCACTGAAAGTAGGGGTTGCCCGTAAGGTGTGATGTAGATTACCTTTGGCAAGTAATCTTCTTCCCGTCGATGGGAGGTCCCAATTCGGTCCGGTTCATGTAATAGCTCGCATGGACTTGGGTGTGTCGGTTATAGTCCATCCCTTTTTGTATATATATATAGGAGCATTACCGTATTACACGCATAACACATTTCATGGCATCTTGTATATTAAATTTCCATTGAATATATATTCCTTATACATTATGTGCCCTTGCCACTTAACATGATTATGCAGGTTCGGTAAGTCACGTACATTGCATACCCGCATACTTAGTACATTCAAACGTACTAACGCATACTCTATGCCTACATGATTTTACCATATAGGGACCGTGTGTTATGATCATCCACCACTTGAAGGGTAGCTCGAATTCGGAGAGTTGATATTGTGGTGAGTCCTATATTCCAAGGACAAGCCACCTTCCTTCTACCTATGTTGTTACCTATTTATCTTCTTAGTTGAGAGTGAGCCCGGGACATGTCTTGGCCCCCGTCCCATCTTATGACTAGAGGCAAATGTTGGGCACTTGTAAAACTTTCTCATTTTGTTTGATTATAAATGAATGGATTCTTGAGATTTGATTTCCGTCATTTAGATATATGTGCTTAACTAATTTATTTTGAACCAATGATGTGGAAATTTGATACTTTGAGGCTTGTTTGGGGACTCTCGTGTCCCCATTTGCTGTGTCACATCTAGGCCCCGACCTCGGGTCGTGACAAAAGATGGTATCAGAGCACTAGGTTTATAAATGGTCCTCGGAGTCCAACATGCCGCGTCAAGTAGAGTCTTATTCATGGGTGTGAAGCGCGCCACATCTATGTGTAAGAGGCTACAAGGCGTTTTAGGAAATGTTTCACTTATCTTGATTCTAATCGCGCCATGGTGTGTGTCTTAAAATCCTTTGTCTCCATCCCTCCCTATCGAATAGGGAGAGTTACCTTGAGCTCATAATGCAAATCTAGGAGAGGAAGGCGTTGTAGCGATCTTATGGATAGGTCCAAAAGAGAGTTAGTGAAGGATATGCATTGTTTGACATGCTTTCTCCTTTGGATATTCGAAGTTTTCTTTGGTTGGCTGGTTACGATGGAAGTTTGTTGGAGGCTTCTCATCTATTGCATCTCCGTTGATCAAGTTGGCTAGAAGAAGGCCAAGTTGTATGCCCGGATTAATGTGAGGTGAATTCTCATGCCTTGAGAGGTCAGCATACATCAGATTCAGTTTTGGCATTACCGAATGGCTTAAATAGGTTGGTGGTGTATTGTGATGCCCCTCAGCTTGGTTTGGAGCTTTGTACTTATGAAACATGTTAGGGTGGTAGCTTGTGCATCAAGGCAATTGGAGATGCAAGAGCGTAATTACCCGGCTCCTAATCTTGAGTTAGCGGCGGTGGTGTTCACCTTGATGATTGGGAGATGCTATTTGTATGGGATGTATGTCGATGTTTTCACCTACCACAAGAGTTCGCAATATGTGTTCACTCAAAGGGATCTTAACTTGGGACTAAGAATAGGGTTGGAACTCCTTAGGGGCTATGAGATGAGTTTACAATGTAATTTTGGCAAGGCAAGTGTTATAGTCAATGCTCGGAGTAGGCTATCTATGGGAAATGTGGTTTCTGTTGGTGAAGGGAAGAGAGAGCTGGCAAAGGATGCTTACCGATAGACTACATTGGTTGTTAGGTTGACCGACTCTAACAATGTTAGTTTTCATGTTTAAAATAGGGCGGAATCTTGAGTGGTTGTTGATCTTAAGGCTAAGCAAGATCTAGATCTGTCATTGGTTGTGCTGAAGAGGCTGGTTGCCAATAGGATAGTGGTTTTCTCCCAAGGGGAGATAGTGCGTTTCGGTATCAAAGTCATTTATGTGTTCTAGATGTGGGTGATCTTAGGGAAATATGATTGATCCCAACCGTGCTCGGAAAATCCCTTTCAAGTCTTCTCCAGGAAGATTGTGAGTGGAGCCCATAACTCCTTGTATTTGATTCACCCGGAACCCACTAAGATGTGTTGGGATTTGAAGGAGGTGTATTAATGGCATGGTATGAAGAAGGACATAGCCGAGCTCGTACCCAAGTGCCGAGTGTCAACAAGTGAAGGTAGGGCGCCAAAGGCCCGGTAGTACGGCTCAAGATATTGAGATCCCTACTTGGAAGTGGGAGAATGTAAATATTTATTTTGTGGTTGGGTTGTCCTAGACTGAAGGTAATTCGACTCTATTTGGATTGTTATTGATCAGATGACTAAGTTAGCTCATTTCCTACCAGTCTGGGCTACTTTTAGCGCCTAGGAGTATGCAATGTTGTACATCCGAGAATTTGGTGAGGTTGCACGGTGTGTCTAGGTCTATCATATCTGATCGCGGTACCTAATTTGCTTCTTACTTTTGGAGGCCGTCTCAAGGATGACTTGTTACTAAGGTATAGTTGAGCACCGCCATTTATCCTCAACCGAGGGATAAACTAAGAGGATAATTCAAACGTTGGAGGATGTGTTGAAGGCTTGCAATTCAAAGGTAATTGGGGTGATCATCTACCACTTCTTGAGGTTGCTTACTACAATTTCCTTAATGCTAGCATTGGTGTAACTCTGTTTGGGGCTTTATAGAGTAATATGTGTAGGTCTCCGGTGGGGTGGTTCGAGCAAGGGGGAAATGGCATTGATTGGATTGGATTTAATATTGGAGGCTATGGAGAAGGTGAAGTTGATTGGGAAAGGTTGGCGGTGGTTCGAAGTCATCAAAAGTCTTATTTGGATATTTGAAAGAAGGATCTTGAGTTTTGTATTGGTAATTGGATATATGTAAAGGTCTCATTCGTGAAGGGTGTGGTATATTTTTGGGAAGGAGGGAAAGCTAAGTCCCTGGTATATAAGTCCTTACGAGATCATTATAGCAGATTGGAGATGTAGCTTATAGGTTGGATTTGCCTCCGAAATTGAGCTCTAGCCATTCGGTTTTGCATATATCTATGTTGAGGAAGTGTTGGTGATTCTAGTGCTACTTTGACTTTTGAAGGTGTTGGGGTTGAGGGGAACTTGTTTTATGGAGGAAGCTCCGGTTGAGATTTTGATAAGACAAGTGAAGCGGTTTCATAACAAGGATGTGGCTTCGGTTAACGTACTTCGGAGAAACCAATATGAGGAAAGTCTACGTGGGGAGTGGAATCAAGTTTGATGCGGTGATACCTCTATCCTTTCCAATCTACTCAAGCCCATAATATTAGGTCCTTTCCTATTCTCAATGGTCCTAATTCTTCCATTCTTGAGTCTCATGACATGACATGCATACATGTGCACAAAAATGTTTTTTCAAGATGTTTTGAGTGATTTAAATATGTTTTGGTATCAGTTTTAAAGGATTTATGATTTTCAAATGATAGACTATGCATTGTATCTTGTGTTCGGGTGTTTCACGTTCTAAGTCAAGCCCTTCAAGACTTGCTCTTCCACATTCGAGGACGAATGTTCCCAAGGGGGAGATGATGTAAGGACCCGGAATTTTGTACGACCTCAAGAAAGCATGAAAATTGATTTCGGAAAAGTTTTGGACCAAGGTGGCACTTCATGGGAGCCATCACGGCCGTGAGGTCATCCGTAAAGCTTCCGGAGTGAGATATTTCTAAGTACGGGACCTTATGCTCAAGCTAAATTCACTCTCAAGCCTTCAATTCTAGCTCATCTATGTTGTTTAAGATCATCATGGGTCTCCTACATCATGTCAAGTTCAAAGGAATTCCCTTGGCTATATTATTCTCAAGTGCCGATAGATGGTCCAACTTTAAATAAGAATATCTCTTAGCTCGAAATGAACTGGGTGGACCATTACATATCAAATCGAAGCCCTTTGAATTATCTTTCCAACGCATCCAGTCTCACCTCAATCCGAGTTCAGAGCAAGACGTTACACCCGTTTTCGTAAAACCTGTCTGGGCCAGACGGGAGCCTTCACGGGCCGTGAAAAGCTTCACGGACCGTGAAGCTAACCGTGTCAAGGCCCTTGTGAAATTCAAGGATCCATTTTATTGAGGTGTTTTTGATATTTTGGTTCATCTCCAAGGCTTTTTATGACCTTTGAAACACCCTTTTTACATTCCTAAACTTCTCCGACACTAATCCTAAAGGTTCTTCATATGATTCGGTAGAAGGGTCAACTTTAAATGGTCATATCTCTTAGCAAAAAACGAATTAGGTGTCCTACAATATATCAAATTAAATATCTTTGAATTAGCTTTCCAACGAACCTGGTTTCACCTAATTCTGAGCTCGGACCAAGGAGTTATGCTCATTTTCGTTCAGCCTGACTGTGCAGGCAAGCCATACGGCCAGCCACACGGACCGTGTGGCAGCAAACGGTCCGTGAGGCTGAAGTCCTGATCGATTTTCTTGCCAAATTGTGTTCAAAGTGTGTCTCTTGCCTTGGTACCTTCATACGGACCATTGTACGGTCCGTGTGACCCCATACGGTCCGTTTACCGGACCGTGTGGTGATACTTGGTCCGGAAAATCTTGCCTCCAAAAAATTGAAGTCTTGGACCACGGTACAGTAAATGGTCCGTGTGACTCTACACGGACCGTGTACCGGCGTGTATGCCTCAGGCGGGCCAATTTGGGGTCCGTCTCATTAATGGCATTTCGGTAATTTTGAATATTTTAAATAAAAAATTTGGTCTTTTCCCAACCCTCCTATATAAGCCTCTCACCCTCACACTTCAGCCATTTCTACTTTATTTCTCTCCCTCTCTCTAATTCATTCCACCAAGACTTGCCAACATCTCTCTAGGACTTGTCAAGCTTAGGCTCTCAATTTGAAGTCCATCCTTCTTAGTGTTGTCTTCAACCAGGTATGTGGGGTTTGATTCTTGGTTCCTTTCAACCAAGAAGACCCAAATTCTTACTAAAGCTAAGCTACAAACTTGTCTACTTATAATGCAAATTTTTACTACTTGTTCTTGGTATTTTGAACCATGCATGTGTTAGCTAAGACTCCTTATCATGAATTATATTAGTTTTATGAAAATTAACTATTTGAATTATGGAATTGTGACTTTGCATGTCCCTTTAAATGTGTTATTTTGTAAGGGTGATTTTTACTACATTTTTATATGAATTTCCTAGTCTTTACATTATATTGTCAATTTTGGATATACTCTATATCACCCATGCCATTCCTACATTTTGCATTACAACATATTCATGGCATTTATACATCCGAAAAGGGAGATTATAATGTGAATTTTGGTAACACATAGGATATGACAATAAGGTGATCACCGGTATGTCTATGATTATGGCTCTTTGAGCAATATGGGTGCTTGCACCATTATGATATATGTGTAGATGAGCTATTCCTTGCATACGCATTATGGTCATAGTTTGGAAATTGGTAATTGAGCCTATTTGTATAATCACATTTTGAAATGGATGTTAGCTCTCTCTTGATAAGCATATGTGCATATATTTATAAGTATTCTTGTGGGATGTGCACTTAGCACCGATGGATTTGGAGTGTTCGGATAGCCCCAAGGTCCCTCTCCCTTTCCTTGAACTATGTGCCAGCATAGGAGCTATTACCGAAAGTAGGGGTTGCCCGTAAGGAATGGCTAGATGTTATGAAAATCCTTCTGAAAGTAGGGGTTGCCCGTAAGGAAGGTGGCCATCCACTGAAAGTAGGGGTTGCTCGTAAGGTGTGATGTAGATTACCTTTGGCAAGTAATCTTCCCCCCGCCGATGGGAGGTCCCAATTCGGTCCGGTTCATGTAATAGCTCGCATGGACTTGGGTGTGTCGGTTATAGTCCATCCCCTTTATATATATATATATATATATATATAGGAGCATTACCGTATTACACGCATCACGCATTTCATGGCATCTTGTATATTAAATTTCTATTGAATATATATTCCTTGTATATTATGTGCCCTTGCCACTTAACATGATTATGCAGGTTCGGTAAGTCACGTACATTGCATACCCGCATACTTAGTACATTCAAACGTACTAATGCATACTCTATGCCTACATGATTTTACCATGTAGGGACCGTGTGTTATGATCATCCACCACTTGAAGGGTAGCTCGAATTCGGAGAGTTGATATTGTGGTAAGTCCTATATTCCAAGGACAAGCCACCTTCCTTCTACCTATGTTGTTACCTATTTATCTTCTTAGTTGAGGGTGAGCCCGGGACATGTCTTGGCCCCCGTCCCATCTTATGACTAGAGGCAAATATTGGGCACTTGTAAAACTTTCTCATTTTGTTTGATTATAAATGAATGGATTCTTGAGATTTGATTTCCGTCATTTAGATATATGTGCTTAACTAATTTATTTTGAACCAATGATGTGGAAATTTGATACTTTGAGGCTTGTTTGGGGACTCTCGTGTCCCCATTCGCTGTGTCACATCTAGGCCCCGACCTCAGGTCGTGACGTAAGAGCATCTGCAATAATGTTAATTTTACTTGGGTGGCATAGGATTTTCATATCATAATCCTTGAGAAGCTCCAACCATCTCCTTTGTCGTAGGTTGAACTCTCTCCGACTGAAGACATACTACAGGCTCTTATGGTCAGAGAATACATCCACATGCACTCCATACAAGTAGTGGCGCCAAATTTTAAGTGAAGACACTACAGCCACCAACTCAAGATCATAGGTTGGGTAGTTCCTCTCGTGAACTTTAAGTTGCGTGGAAGCATAGGCTACCACCTTCCCTCTCTGCATCAATACACAACCAAACCAAATTCTTGATGCATTACAATATATCACAAAATCCTCGATCCCATCGGGAAACTTCAAAATAGGTGCAGTGGTCAATCTAGTCTTCAACTCCTGGAAGCTCTTCTCACACTCCTTAGGCTACTGAAACTTGACCTTTTTCTGAGTCAGCTTGGTCAAAGGTGCAGATAGGGAAGAGAATCTGTCAACAAATCTGCGGTAGTAGCCTGCTAACCCCAAGAAAATCCTTATGTCAGTTAGAGAGGTTGGTCTTGTTCGATTCTTAACCACTTCGATCTTCTAGGCATCTACTTGAATTCCATCACCCGAAACAACATGGCCTAGAAAAGCCACTGACTTGAGCCAAAACTCATACTTTGAGAACTTCACATACAATTCATGGTCCTTAAGAGTCTGAAGGACAATTCTATGGTGTTTTGCATGGTCCTCCTCATCCTTCGAATACACCAAAATATCATCAATGAACACGATTAGAAACATGTCGAGGTAGGGTCTTATTACCCTATTCATCAAGTCCTTGAAAGCCGCAGGTACGTTTGTCAACCCAAAGAACATGATTAAGAAGTCAAAGTGGCTATATCGAGTCCTGAAGGCTGTCTTTGGAACATCACATTCTCTCACTTTCAACTAGTGGTAACCCAATCTGAGGTCTATCTTCGAAAAGCATGAGGCACCATGAAGTTGGTCAAACAAATTATCTATCCTGGGGAGAGGATATTTATTCTTGATAGTGTCCTTGTTCAGTTGCCTACAGTCTATTCACATCCTAAAAGACCCATCCTTCTTCTGTACAAATAGAACGGGAGCACCCCAAGGAGAAACACTTGGCCTAATAAAGCTCTTCTCTAACAAATCCTTCAGCTTCTCTTTCAACTCCATCAACTCAGCGGGGGGCATTCTATATGAGGGAATTGAAATAGGTTGCATCTCAGGATGAACATCAATCCCAAAGTTGATCTCTCTATTAGGAGAGACTTTAGCAAAATCTTGAGGGAATACCTCAGGGAACTCATTCACAATCACTACTAACTCAAGAGAAGAGGACTAAATATCATCTGATTTAACTCACACGAGGTGGTAAATACACCCTTTAGAAATTAGCTTTCTAGCCCTTAGGTAGGGAATAAACTTACCCTTGGGTGCAATAGATTTTCCCTTCCACTCTAGGACTAGTTCATTCAGAAAAATTGAAATTTCTCAACTCGAGTCCTACAATGTATGGAGGCATAGCAGGCATGAGCCAATCCAAAGTCAACCATCTCCAACTCTACCAAATCAGCTAAAGTATCCCTATGATAGATGGATACTACACAATCTCTATCGACCCTCTTAGCTAGAATAGACTCACTAGTAGGAGTAGAAACAGTATAAGGCTCAAGTAAACACTCTGGAAAAATCTCAAACTTATTGGCCACATAGGGAGTCACAAAAGATAAAGTGGCACCTGGGTCGAGTAATGCATAACAATTATGAGGCAAGACTTGGAACCTACCCGTAACAACATCTGGTGCAACCTCTTGGTCCTGTCGATTTCCCATCGAATACAGATGGTTCGTCTCACCTCACCCATCCACAATAGTAGCCTTCTGATGACTGCTTGCAGGGGGCACTGTAGAAGACTGAGCTTTGTTACTCCCATCACTCCATCTCCCCGTCGAACAGTCACCCTAAAAATGGCCATGCTATCCACATGAATGACAAGAATTTGTGCCCTCACGACATGCACCAAGGTGAAGTTTGCCATATCTGCCACAAGGTGGCTTTCCTCTCGGGACTTGGGTCATGCTAGCTTGGGACTACGGACCCTGAGCTCTAAAATTCTGGTTACCATAAGATTTCTGGTCATACTTGTTTTGCTGATAAGCCACGCTTGCCACCGAGGGTGCACTTTTGAAAATAACTTCTATCACCCTTATGATGCTTCTGTTGGCTAGGCTCATGCCTTGCCGATTTGGCCTTCTTACTTTGCTGCTCTTATCCTTCTTCTAATCCTCCTCAGTTTGTTGGGCATATACCATAAGTCTAGAAATGTCCATACCTGGAATCAACAATGCGTCCTTACACTCCTTCTTTACCTACCTGCCCGATCCAGACACAAACTTTCTCATTCTCACATTCATATCAAGAACCATCTCTGGGGCATATCGGGACAGTGGAATGAACATGAGGTTGTACTCTTTGAAAGTCAACCCCTCTTATTTCAGGTTCATGAACTCCTCAACCTTCACCTCCCTCAACTCTTGGGGAAAGAAGTGGTCAAGGAAAGCACTCTCAAACTCCTCCCACTCAACAGGTTCAGCATCCTCACCCCCTACAATCTTCCTATTAAGTATACCAGACATTGGCAACATCCTTAAGCTGATAAGAGACTAGCTCAACTCCCTCAACCTCATTATCATGCATAGCCTTCAAAATTTTGCACATCTCATCAATTAAATATTGTGGGTCCTCCTTAGCCTTCGACCCTGTATAGATTGGCTGGTTCATCCTCAAGAAATCTGAGTCTGGTTGTAGCCGTAGGCTCTTGGGAGCTGGAGATAGGGGCTTAGGGACCTCGGCTATTACTCTGGGAGGCCAATAACTGATTGAGCATAGCAATGAATCCCCTGATGTCTGCTTACGAAGTGGAGGATAACTGAGCAGGTGGTGCTTGCGGAACCTTAGTATTTCTGGCAGGTCGGCCCCATCTCCTCATCTTAGGCTGGGTAGGGACCTCTGGTGGGGGATTCTCAGCATTTGGGGCTGAGGCATCTCTTAGGGCAGTAGTGCATTTAGGAGGCATGATCTGCAAATGCGCAACACACGAATTAGGAGAGAGTTTCATAGAGTTAAACTCTATCGCACGAACTCAGAATACCAAAGAAGTGTAACCATTCCTAATGTCCTATAGCCTCCTATTTATGAAGTGTGGTGCACAACACACACATAAACAAGACACTACTAGACGCGACTTCATAGACTCCCTAGGACTCTTAAATTCCGTGCTCTAATACCAAGTTTGTCATGCCCCGGGAGGGTACCCTAAGCGTGGTTGACACCTAGAGACCATTGCTAGTCCCCAAGCAACCGCTTGATCTCAGGACAGTCATTCAACATCAAGTATCACAGAAGTAATAGAATAAGGAAGTGAGCTACCTCAGTCATTCTATATCAATAAGGAGGGCCAATGGCCAATAAACTTAGTCTCAACATTAATGATAAGTAAGCAGTGTTACTAACTCAACTCAAAGAGGGAAAAGACCTCAACATCAAACCTCAACTCATGTCTATGAAGCCTCTAAATCAACTCATCCAGATAGTCTAAGAAGGTACCATGACAGGCCATGGCTACCCAACTCAATAAAATAAAACAACTGATAATGAAAAAGGCTCCCTTTGGATAGCAAGGAGGGCTCACCAATAACTGAAGTCTCTACCTTCTGTATCTGCATCATAAACGATGAAACGCTGATTGGCATTAGTACGTAGAATGTATGGTACGTAAGTTGGTTGAACATAACAGTACATGTAGAACAATATAGGGATAACATCAACTTAACATCATACTCCATCAGAATGTCAAATGTCTACCTAGAGCCAGAAAAAGAGTACATGACGACCATCAACATCTTATCAATACATTAGAATCATCTCAAGGAAACTTGACTCAACTCAAATAACTCATGCCCGTTTAGGACAAGGATAAAGAGTAGCAATTGAAACATCAACATCCATTAAGACTCATACCATCACATCAACATTGGAGTACTATCACTGTAGGACCTAACTAGGAGTTTCTCTAACCAACAACCATCACCTTTAAGCCAATGATGATACAATGAAGCGATGTTGTTGCCATATCCATCCAATACCCTGCCCGGGGTAAAGGACATCACCATCAGTAGATCCACAAGAAATAACATCAATACTCTTTAGGCACAAAGGAAACATCCATATTACGGTTCAATCCTTACTCCTACGCAAGCCACGTAGTTAATGAGTTCGAGTGAGACTCACTCTCACCCAGTTCAGTGCTCAATACTCCTCTCAAAACTCGACATGCATATAGAACATCATTATCATCGGTCCCATAGGGATATAGTACATAAACATCGAAATCATCATCATCGGTCCCATAGGGACATAGTACATCAACATCAACGTCATCATCAACTTCAACTCATCTTGTAAAGACCTGACTTTTTTGAGCGGCTTTATCGGATCTTTTGGTACTATACCGAGTGAACCTGCAAGGCATCTCTCCAAGGAAGGCCCACACGGGTTGTGTGAAGCCACACGGTCCTTGTGCCCTCCTGAGGAGGGACACTTGGCCCAGCTCACAATAGGGGAAATTTGAAATGGGGGAATTTTGGACCAAGTGAGGGTAAACAACCACTCAACGGTCCATGTGATGTGACAAGGGCCCTGTGGTCCTCCGTGTAACTCGCTACTTAAAATTTATAAGTATGGAAGTACCGTCTCATAACTTGGTCGTGCGAAAATTATTTCAAGTGTTATCACACGATCCATGTCATGGTCCGTGTGGGGTCACACAAACCATATAGTCGTTCGTGTGCTATCCCTTGGCCTCGAATACATTCCTTGTGTTGGAATTGTGAAATTTGCTAAGTAACAGTTCACGGTCACTATTCACAGTCCATGTGGCAACTCATGGACCGTGTAGGCGACCGTGTGGACCTGACAATTCCAGTAATTGCCTATTTCATTAATGGTTTTTATGTAATTTCAATTTATTTTAATAATGAATTATGACCTTTTACCTATCCTAAAACCCTAATTCAGCTGATATCCCTCCCCGCTTAATTCATTCTCCTAAAACCTTCTACCCCTCATAAGATCAACTCCAAAATACTCTTTACTCTCCTCTCTCAAGGTTCAAGGCTAGGGTTTAATTGAAGTTCAATTCAAGCTAAGTCCTTCCCCATATTCAGCTCCTCAATCAAGGTATGTGAGATTGATTCTTGGTCCCTTTCAACCATGAGACCCAAAAATCTTTTCAATTGATTTCATGAATTTTAGTTCACTTTAAATGTGGGCTACCATTATTCGATTTTATTAAATAGATTAATGTATGGGTTGCACTCTACCTATGATTTTAAATTGTTTTGAACACTATTATGATGATTTACATTGGGTTATGAAGTTATGAACATGCATGTCCTCTTTAAAATTGAGTTATGCATGGGTGACTTATATTATGATTTAGGTGTTGATTTAATTATGGATTTTTTCAATTTCATATTTTTGATGTTGATTTTAACTTGAATATATGTTGCCCATGCTATCCTTACATCATGCATTGCATGCCCACATACTTAGTACATAACTTACTAATGCATACTCTATGCCTACATGATTTTACCATGTAAGAGCCGAGCACTTCGAGTATCAACTGCTTGATGAGTAGTCCGATTCAGAAGAATATTGTGGTGAGTCCCATTTTCCAAGGACGAGCCATCTTCCTCTACCCTTACTATCTTGAGTTCCTTTTTCATTTGAGAGTGAGCATGGAACATGTCCTGACCCCTATTCCATCATGATTAGAGGCATTTGTCGGACAATATATTGACTCTTTTGAAACCACTTGTTATGCATGGTATTTGGCTTATGTATTTGTTGGAGTGTTTTATGGGAAATTCTTATTTGGCTATATGTATATTTTTGTGTGAAAATGTGGAACGTCCCTAGCCCTGTATTGCCCCCATAGTGTGAATCCTATTCTCCCGCCCCTTAGAACTATGTGTTGCTATTTGTATGACTTCACTGAGCTGATGATGTGGAATTTAGGTACTCAAGGCTTGTATGGGGAATCTTGGGTTCCCATTCGCTATGTCACGTGTAGGCCCTAGTCCTGGGTTGTGACAAAAGATGGTATCAGAGCCCTAGGTTTATAAATGGTCCTCAGAGTCCAACATGGCACGTCAAGTAGAGTCCTATTCATGGCTGTGAAGTGCACCATGCCTATGAGTGGGAGGCTACAAAGATGTTCTAGGAATCGCCTCACTTCTTCATGTATTATCTGGTGCTATGGCTAGTATACTTGGTTCCCTTATCTTGACGGTGTCGTTACTCTATTTTAGAAGATGCCTCAAGGTTGACCCCTCCCACCATGGGCGGCTCTAGCTAATAAAAAATAGGCTCCTCAAGGGCCTATGGATGAACCTATCTCAAATGGTGAGTTTCGTAACGCCTTTGCCATGCTTGCCCAAGTGGTGACCTCTCAGAAAAGGCAGGCTAACTTTCCACGGGATCTTACTCTTGCTTCCAGGGGTGAGAAATTTAACTCGGATGAATCCTCCGGAGTTCCATGGGTCAAAGGCTGATGAGGATGCTCAGGAGTTCATTGATGAGCTTACTCAGATACTGAACATAATGGGTGTCATTTCTGAAGAGAAGGATGAATTGGCTGCCTACCAACTGAAAGATGTGGCTCAGGTGTGGTATACTCAATGGGCTATGGAGAGAGTTTACGGTAGTGATGTTAATTGGGAAGAGTTCAAATTTGCGTTCCTTGATTGCTTCTTTCCCTTTGAGCTTAGAGAAGCCAGGATGACTGAGTTTATCAACCTCAACTAAGGATGTATGACTGTGAGAGATTATGCCCTCAAATTCACAAAGCTTTCCAAGTATGCTTCGTCACTTGTGGCTGACCCCCGAGCAAGGATGCACAAGTTTGTTTCAGCTATATCTGATTTGCTTGTAAAGGGATGTTGTACTGCTAAGATCATACAGGACATGGATATTTCCAGACTCATGGTGTATGCAGAACAGATCGAAGGGGAGAAACTCAAGGAAAGAAGGGTTTGCGATCTCAAGAAGACCCATTTTGATGGGATTCTCTAGTTCTCAGAGTGGTGGTTTTGGTCACTTCCAACTGGGCCAAGGTTCTAGTACTCAGGTTGCTAATGATCGGGTACCTCTTCCTAAGGCACCGATTGGTGGCGATCAGGGGTATCCTGTGTGTGACAATTGCGGAAGGCCTCACCGGGGAGTGTGTTGGAGGGATTTTTATGTTTGCTATGGGTGTGGTGATAAAAATTACAAGGTTGTTGACTATCCTAGGAATTCCCATAGAGGTCAAGGTCAGGGAGCCCAAGGTTCAGAAGGTCAACAGAGAGCTCCCCAAGGTGTTTCCCTAAAGAACAATCGGTTCTAAGCACTCTATGCCCGCCAAGATGTCGAGGAAACTCTGGATGTCGTGACGGGTATGTTAAAAGTCTTTGATTTTGATGATTATGTTTTGTTTGATCTAGTGCAAATTTGTCTTTTGTGATTCCTCTGTTGGCTGTTAAATTTGGTTTGAGTCCCAAGGTTTTAGGGGACTCGTTCTTAGTTTATACTCCCATTGGTGAATCTGTCGTTGCACACAGAGTTTATCATAGTTGCCCTATGTTTGTGTTGCACAAAAGTTTTCCATTTGATCTTGTGGAACTTGAGATGTTTGACTTTGACGTGATTCTTAGGATGGATTGGTTGCATGCATCATATGGATGGTCAAGTTCCAACACGGAAGGTCATGTTCCAACCCCCAGTGAGCCCGTTCTTGAATGGAAGGGTGGTGACTCCTTTGTTAAATGTCGGTTTATTTCCTACCTCAGGCGCAGAGAATGATCTCTAAGAGGTGCATTTATCATATTGTATGGGTCAAGGATATGGAGTCTGAAGTGCCTACTCTTGAGTCGATCCCTGTGGTGAATGAGTTTTCGGATGTGTTCCCCGAAGACTTGCCGGGCATTCCTCCTGAAATAGAGGTAGTCTTCGCTATAGACCTTCTTCTGGATACTCAGCCTATCTCTATTCCTGCTTATCGTATCGCACCGACGGAGTTGAAAGAATGAAAAGAGAAGTTAAAGGATTTGTTGGAGAAGGGTTTCATTCAACCTAGTATATCACCATGGTGTGCGCCAGTGTTGTTTGTAAGGAAGAAGGATGGGACTCCTTAGATGTGTATTGATTATAGGCAACTTAATAGAGTGACCATTAAGAATAAGTACCCATTGCCCAGGATTGATTACTTGTTTGACCAGCTTTAGGGGGCTACTCATTTCTCAAAGTTTGATCTTTGTTCAAGGTATCTTCAGTTGAAGGTTAGGGAGTGTGACATTCCCAAAATAACCTTTTGGACAAGGTATGGGCACTTTGGGTTTGTGGTGATGTCGTTTGGCCTAACCAATGCTTCAGCTGTGTTCATGGATTTAATGAATTGGGTGTTTCAGTAATTTCTTGACAATTTTGTTGTAGTATTCATTGAAGACATTCTCATCTACTCCTGAAGTGAGTAGGAGCATGGGGATCACTTGAGAATGGTCCTCAAAACATTGAAAGAGAAGAAGTTGTATGCCAAGTTTATCAAATGTGAATTTTGGTTGGGCGAAGTGGCTTTCCTTGGTCATGTGGTGTCCGGTGATGGTATCAAGATGGATCCAAAGAAGACTGAGGCTATGAAGAATTGGCTCAGATTGTTGACTCCTTCAGATATTTGATGTTTCCATGGGTTGGCCGAGTATTACATAAGGTTTGTTGAGGGGTTCTCATCTATTGCCTCTCTATTGTCTATGTTAACCCAAAAGAAGGTTAAGTTTGTGTGTTCGAACAAATGCGAGCGGAGTTTCCAAACTTTAAAGGATCGGCTTACATTGGCTCCTATTTTGACCTTACCAAATGGCTTGGAGGGATTCGTAGTGTATTATGATGCCTCGCGGATTGGGTTTTGTTATGTGCTTATGCAACATGGTAAGGTAATAACGTATGCATCAAGGCAGTTGAAGGTACATAAATGTAATTATCCAATGCACAACCTTGAGTTGGTGGCGGTAGTTTTTGCCTTGAAGATTTGGAAACATTTTTTGTATGGGGTCCATGTTGATGCGTTCACCTATCACAAGAGTTTGCAATATGTGTTCACTCAAAGGGATCTTAATCTAAGTCAAAGGAGGTTGTTGGAACTCCTAAAGGATTACGACATGAGTGTTCTGTATCATCCCGGCAAGGCCAATGTTATGGCCGATGCTCTCTGCAGGCTATCTATGGGAAGTGTGGCGCATGTTGGGGAAGAAAGAAAGGAGTTAGAGAGGGATGTTCACCAGTTAGCTAGGTTGGGTGTCAGCTTGGCCGATTCAAGCAATGGTGGTATCCGTGTTCAAAGCGGGGTAGAATCTTCCGTGGTGAGTAATGTAAAAGCTAAGCAAGATTTAGACCCATCGTTACTTGAATTGAAGAAGTTGGTTGTCGAAAAGGGGATCGAGGTGCTCTCCCAAGGGGGAGATGGTTTGCTCTGGTACCAAGACCGGCTTTGTGTTTCGGATATGGATGATCTTAGAAGGGTAATTATAAGTGAGGCTCACAACTTGCATTATTCTATTCACCCGGGCCTACCAAAATGTATCAAAATTTGAAAGAAGTGTATTGGTGGCATGGTATGAAGAAAGACATCGTTAAGTTCGTATCCGAATTTCCGAGTTTTCACTAAATGAAGGTAGAGCACCAAAGGCCCAGTGGCTTGGCCCAAGACAATAAGATCCCCACATGGAAATGGGATGATGTAAACATGGATTTTATGGTTGGTTTGCCTCGGACCAAAAGGCAATTTGATTCCATTTGGGTTGTCATTGATCAGATGACGAAGTCAACTCATTTTCTACCAGTCAAGACTACCTTCGGCGCCGAGGATTCTGCAAGGTTGTATATCCAAGAGTTGGTGAGGTTGCATGGTGCGCCTAGGTCCATTATATCGGATCGTGGTGCCCAATTCACTTCCCACTTTTGGCGATCATTTCAGAAGGGACTTGGAACTAAGATCAAGTTGAGATCCGCTTTTCTTCCTCAAACCGATGGACAAGTTGAGAGGACTATTCAAACCTTGGAAGACGTGTTGAGGGCTTGTGCGTTGGAGTTTAAGGGCAACTAGGATGACCACCTTCAACTCATTGAGTTTGCTTATAATAATAATTTCCATGCTAGCATTGTTATGGCGTCGTTTGAGGCCTTATATGGGAGAAGGTGTAGGTCACCGGTGGGGTGGTTTGAATTGGAAGAGATGTCACTAGTTAGCCAAGATTTAGTGATGGAGGCCATGGATAAGGTGAAAGTAATTAAGGAGAGGTTGAAAACAACCCAAAGTCGTCAAAAGTCTTATACGGATGTTAGGAGGAGGGATCTTGAGTTTCATGTAAGTGATTGGGTATATGTGAAGGTTTTTCCTATGAAGGGTGTGATGTGTTTTGGTAAGAAGGGCAAGAAGCCCCCAGTATGTTGGCCCTTATGACATCGTTAAGCGGGTTGGAGGTGTGGCTTATAGGTTGGAGTTGCCTCCCGACTTGAGTTCCATTCACCCAGTCTTCCATATGTCTATGTTGCGGAAGCTAGTTGGTGATCCTAGCACCATTGTTCCCTTGGAAGGGATTGAGGTTTAGGAATACTTGTCTTATGAGGAAATCCCCGTGGAGATCTTGGATAGGCAAGTAAAACGGCTTCGTAACAAGGACGTGGCTTCAATGAAGGTGCTTTGGATAAATCAACATGTGGAGAGTGCTACTTTGGAGGCGGAACTGGACATGGTGAAGCAGTACCCTTATCTTTTCCAATCAACTCAAGCCTAAAGTACAAGGATTCTCCCTTTTCTAATTGTTCCATTTCTTACCCTCTTGAGTCTCATGACATGGCATACATATATGTGCACGAAAAGGATTTTTATAATGTTTTTAATGACTTGAATATGATTTTAATATGAGTTAAAAGGCTTTATGATTTTTTTTTCAAATAACGAACTATGCATTGTATCACATTTTTGCGTATTTCATGCTCTAAGTCAAGCCTTTCAGGCCTTGTTCTTGCACATTCGGGGACCAATGTTCCTAAGGGGGAGATGATGTAAGGACTTAGATTTTTCGAGCAGCTTTACCGGATGTTTTGGTTCTGTCCCGAGCAAAGCTGCCAGGAATTGCTCCACAGAAGGCCCACACGGGTCGTGTGAAGCCACACGGTCCATGTGGCTTCCCATGGAGGGATACTTGGTCCAGCTCACAACAATGGAAATTTGAGATGAGGGAATTTTAGACCAAGTGAGGGCACACGGCCACTCACATGATCCGTGTGATGTGACACGAGCCGTGTGTCCCTCCATATAACTCGCTACATAAAATCTTTCTAAGTATGTAAGTACCGTCTCGTAACTTTGTCGTGTGGAAATTATTTCAAGTGCTATCACATGGCCCATGTCACGGCCCGTGTGGAGTCACATGGACCATGTAGTTGTCCGTGTAGTAATCCTTGTCCTCGAATACATTCCTTGCGTTCGCACTGTGAAATTTTCTAAGTGACGGTTCACGGATTGTGTGGTGACTCACGGACCATGTAGGCAACTGTGTGGACCTAATGGTTCCAATAACTGCCCATTTCATTAATGACGGTTATGTAATTTCGGTTTATTTTAATTATGAATTATGACCTTTTACCTAACCTAAACCCCTAATTCAGCTGATATCCCTCCCTTCTTAATTCATTCTCCTAAAGCCTTCTATCCCTCATAAGATCACCTCCCAAATACTCTCTACTCTTCCCTCTCAAGGTTCAAGGCTAGGGTTTAATTGAAGTTCAATTCAAGCTAATTCCTTCCCCAAATTCAGCTCCTCCATCAATGTATGTTGCATTGATTCTTTGTCCCTTTCAACCAAGATGACCCAAAAATCTTTTCAATTCATTTCATGAATTTTAGTTTACTTTATATAAGGGTTTTCATTATTCGATTTTATTAAATCCAATTGATGTATGGGCTACACTCTACGTATGATTTTAAATTACTTTGAATACTATTATGATGATTTACATTGGGTTATGAAGTTATGAACATGCATGTCCCCTTTAAAATTAAGTTATGCATGGGTGACTTATATTATGATTTAGATGTTGATTTAATTATGGATTTATTCAATTTCATATTATGATGTTGATTTTAACTTGAATTCATGTTACCCATGCTATCCTTACATCATGAATGGCATGCCCGCATACTTAGTACATTCAAACGTACTAACGCATACTCTATGCCTACATGATTTTACCAAGGGGCCTAGCACTTCGAGTACCAACTGTTTGACGAGTAGTCTGATTCAAAAGAATATTGTGGTAAGTCTCGTTTTCCTGGGACGAGCCATCTTCCTCTACCTTTACTATCTTGAGTTCCTTTTTCATTTGAGGGTAAGCTTGGAACATGTCCTGGCCCCTGTTCGATCTTGATTAGAGGCATTCGTTGGATAATATATTGACCCTTTTTAAACCACTTGTTATGCGTGGTATTTGGCTTATGTATTTGTTAGAGTGTTTTATGGGAAATTTTTATTTTTCTATATACATATTTTGCTGTGAAAATGTGGAACGTCCCTAGCCCCGTATTGCTCCTATAACGCGAGTCCTATTCTCCCGCCCCTTAGAACTATGTGTTGCTATTTGTATGTCTTCCCTGAACCAATGATGTGGAATTTAGATACTTAAGGCTTGTTTGGGGACTCTCGGGTTCCCATTCGCCGTGTCACGTCTAGGCTCTAGTCCCGGTCGTGACACATCTCATCAATGTCAACATCAACATCGTGGACTCGAAACATTCTTTTAGAATTTAGTTTCAAGGTTTAAGACTCATGAACATCACTATCATTAACATTATCATCAAAACTCTCATCAATTTGGACCACAATCACAACATCATAGACATCATCATCGTTAAGGCTCTAGACTCTTTCCCTCTAAGCTTATTCTTGCATTCTTTAGTACAATAGATATAGAATTTTGTAAAATCATTCATGAAAACAAGTTATGCAAAAAAATAGTTTGTGATGATCATCAATTTATGTAAAATATATGAATTAAGTAAAAACTCAATGGAACACTCACGGATCCTCACACCAACTCATTATCTTCAATCATAGACTCAATTTACTCAAGGGGCACATGGGAGAACAATCCAATGACTTACGTTAGCTTGACATACCTGGGATGATTGCTAATAACAATTCCTCGTAGAATCTCCTCTTGACTCTTCAACCTCAACTCTCCTCAAGCCTAACTTGGTAAATTCTACTAGGAAGAGGATTTTAGAATGGTTTTGAACCCTTTCTTCACGAATACAACCTATATTAATTGTATATGGGTTTTAAAAGATATTAGAAATGGACTAGAATACCTCACAAAATTTTAGAAATCTTCTAGCTGTAAAATAACACAGTCCGCGATGCGGACTGGTCGCGACCAGTTCATTTTTGGCAAAACTTTTCTTGAATGTGTTTTCTCAACCCCATGGAAAAATTTAGAAAAATACATAGGTATGCCTCCGTGATGGGTTCGCGATGCAGCTCTGTCGTGGACTCTCACTGTTTCTCGTTTTGGAACGAAAAATTATCTTTTGACTTGGTCTCTCTAAAAATCGACTGAGACCTTTCCCCCACTTAGATATTTATTCTAGTCATGAATTTCGGCCTCAGATTTTCCATCCAAGCATCAGAAGACGTGTTATCCGCACATCTCTCCTCTAGGGGTATTTTTGTAATTTTACTAGGCATTATATTGATGGATGTCAAGGGGAAGGCAAAAGACAATCCAAGAGTTAGACTGGACTTTAAGGAATATTGCAGGAGAAGTGAATTTTGGATGCAAGAACTACCAAATGAAAAAATTATCAAGTCCAAAGCTAGTTTTTCATTCACAATGGATGAGAAACGTGATATATGTGAGCGGGTGAAAAATTTGAGGATTCCAGAAGGATATGCTTTAAATTTAGGAAAGCAGGCAGATTCGAATGAAGGAAAGCTAATAGGTATGAGAAGTCATGATTGTCATGTATTCATGGAAACTTTGATTTCTATCGCTTTTAACAATTTACCTGAAAGGATATGGAAGCCGATCATCGAGATAAGTCTTTTCTTTATAGATTTGTGTTTTGGCCAGTTGTTGGAAAGTAGTTTACACATGATAGAGAAAAATATTCTTGTTAGTACTACAAAGCTAGAGAAGATCTAGGCTTCTTCAATGTGATGGAGCATCTTTTGATTCATCTTATACAAGAAGACCAACCTGGAGGTCTTGTTCAAACATGGTGTGTATATCCATTTGAAAGGTAATGGTTTTATGTTATATAAGTAATTAATTCTTTATGTAATCTAATCACTGATTAACATATTTGCATACATACATACTGAAAAGTTGGAGGCTGCAAATAATAAATCAACTAAAGGGGACAGATTGAAGGATCAATTGTGCAAGCCCATATAGTGAGAGAAACTGGTGATTTTTACCCCTTACTTTGGAGATGAAGTCTCACGTAGGAATAGGGGATGTCGCTCAACCCTACTACTCAAAAGAAGCATGGGCGGTCATCATTAGAATAATAACCCAACTGAGAGGTTGGGGTCAAATCCCACTGGGAATCGTGGTTCATAAATAGAAGTGGTTCAAGGGACTAAGCAATTGTAGGATCTGGGGGGTTGCAATAATTAAAAGAAAAATTCAAACTACACAATATCTATTTACCAAATTAATCAGCAAGTAGATGATGTTATGGGAATTGATCTACCATCCGGTTCTAAATATTTGACTAAATGAGTGAATAGGCTAGGTTGCTTATAACCCATATTGAGTTACGTCACATGAATGTTTCATATGACTAAACTATAATGTCAAAGTCGGACAGTTGAGGACATGCTTGGCCTAAGAAGTCTCAGCAAAACTCCTATTACATTGGCCATTGAATCCATAGTTACAGACTTCAATTGAAACCCCAGAAGGTTTCCAGCCATTACATCCATTTCACACTCTAATCATTTTTGTTAAAGCAACAATCAAAGATCTAAAGTAAAACCCAAGTTTTCAACCTTTAAATTATACATTAAACATAGGAATAGATATAAATTTACTCAAATTAACTGCAAATAAGTCAAAATATCAAAGACCCAATAAATAAATCAATAACCCATATCAATGGCACACCCCCAAGATGGGGATTTTAGCCACACATGCTAGAAATTAGATATTTAATACCAAAAATAGTAGATGAAGTCATGGGTAACAAGATTGAATAGAGAATACTTGATTATCACCAGCTAATTACTCAAGTTTTGCTTCCTCAATGCTTGAAAACCCTATTAACCCTTATATTTTAAAGTAGAAATGTTCTATGTACTACTCTCTCTGTAAAGCTAAGAAATATGATATGGTATTTATGATGTCCATTCTAATTTGCTCCAATATTCGTGCAAAAGTGTGAGAGTTTGTGTTATGAATTGCCATTTAGCGGTCAAGGCCAACCATCGCCAATAACATTGGGCGATGTTCTTCACTCCAACGATAAAATTCATCAATTTGCTGAAATTCCTATCTCATCGCGTTCTTGTCAAGGTTTTAGGGCTTTGAGTACTACAACTTTAAGCAGTCCCTTGAGCCATTTGGCGGTGTACCAAATATGTTTTGTGACATTGATTCTGATTGTGTTCCTGACTTGGGCTTGAACCTTGGCTGCAATTCTAGGTGGTCTCTTTGAGTGTTCCACGGATCCCCGTACATGTAGGAGATATTGCTTTTCTCTGCCTCTTTGACACTTTTGCTCCCCTTTCAAAACTTGTCAAGTATTGTCCATTTGTGCACTTTTAATCCCATTTCCTAACATAACACATGCATATTCGTTAGAGATTGAAAATAATAGCATACTAAGAACAATGTTTCTTTGCAGACTAGCCCTAAAATGTGTTTGAAATATGGAATCATCAACACCATCAACTTAAGCCTATACTTGCCCTTAAGCAAATCAAACATCAATCAATCCAATTCCAGAGCATGCAAATAGGGCCGTAGGGAGCAACACATACATGTCCACCTTTTCCATCCCCTCCCGAACTTGCATAGACCACTTACATGATTTTGAAGCCTCGAGAGATGACTAAAGAGTAATAAAAATATGGCTTTACTCATAATAGCTCATGTAGCTGTTGATCACTGCCTAAAGGCATCACCATTTGCCCTCGCGCTAAAGAAGATCTTGAACACACATGATTATAATGTTATTTTCAAAGGATATCCTTAACTCTCACTCTCCCAATTGAGAAATAAGATGTAAGCTTCAACCCATAGGCTTTCCCTTATTCTCAATCAGAGTTCACTTGACTTTCTTCCAGACTAAGATCCTAAAGGACTTCATTAGGACTGTAATGTAGGGTTAAGGTGTGGTAGAATAGCATATAGACACACCTGGTTCATCCCTCCTTAAACTCTACACATTCTTTTCATGATCAAAGGTCTTTTTGGTCCTCTTGTTTTCTTCTCCTTTTGATATCTCTTTTGCTTTTGACTCATCATCTTAAGTGTCTCCCCTTTTTGCACTCTTTTTTTCACAATTATGGTGCATTTTCTTTTTCAAGAAAATTTGTTCAACTTTTTGAAAATATTTTTTTCAACATTTTCCTTTTTGTCATTCATTTCTAGGATTCCTCACTTTTCTTTCTTTCACTTTTTCCCTTTTCTTGACTCTTTCCTGGGGGACATTTCCTTCTTTCTACTAACACTCCCAACTTAGCCTTTGGCCACCACGTAGCTCATTTCATGCTCGGGAGGGATTAGTAAGGAACACAAAGGAATTGTCTTTTACAAATACGAGTCAAGGTTACATGGTTACCAAAGAAAGGATCAAGGCTCAAAGGGCTTCATTAGGGACTGGTTTCATTGTCAAGGGATGTCACTATGGTCAAATGGACTCATGGAACCAAAGAAGTCCTAAGGTCCTTTCCTAATCCAGAATCAACAAAGTTACTCTTCAAAATAAATTGGGCAAGTTATAGATGTTGCAAGACATGCATTTCAACAAAATTCATAATCCCACCTTGGAAAAATGGATTTGCATTTAAACAATGGGAACACACTTACAACTTCCGATTGTAGCATATTTAAGTTCAATTGCACATAGGAAACTCAAGATGCATCAAATCCATGCAAAGACTAATTTATCAAGAAAAGGACTAATTAGTGAGTGAGTACATGCTCCTCATCTATGGCTCCATCCGAATCAAAGATATGGAACACCGATGCTCAAATTGCTACGGACTAGAGACACGATATTAGCATTAGAAAGGCTTCTCATTCATGCACGGGGTTTTTAAAATTTAAGGACATCATTTGCAATCATTCATCCAATCAACTCAAAAAGAAGAAAAAGCAAAAAAATAGCAAAACAAATACTACTCTATTACAACCCGAATTAAAAATTTTTTACAAATCCAAAAGTAGGGAATTAATTACACTTCAATCATTAAAACTACTAATTTCCAACTTTGTAGGCAACACGAATAAAAAATAACTCACCCCCATATAGAAGCAACATTGCCCCCAGTCTGGAACAATAAAAATTAATAGTCAAAAAGTGGATAAGTAAGCTATAGAATCCTCCTGATACACTTCCCGAGGCACTAGAGTTGGGACTGAAGAGAGCTCAGCTGTATCCTAGATCTTCTAGAACTGCTGTAGGGATGACTCCGTATGACCTGGCGAACTTTCTTTCCCTGCTTGCATTCTTCTTTACCTTCCTAGTATCATATTAATTAGGTAAAGTCTTCTCTCTTGCCTTCTTGGCTGTTGCTGTGCGAGGATCATCCATAGCTTCATGCTTGTTCTTGAAAACATTACCCTTAACCTTCCTATGTAGGTAAGGGCTCTTGTTTTGCCTTAAGTTGGACATAGAGATCTCGTTTCCTGGAAACTATTTGAGGATGCAGATTCCATTTTTGAACTCAAGGGGTCAAAAAATCAAAAATGATAAGGCAAGGATTGTCCATTTTCTTCCCAAATTATATCACACCCTTCATCATTGAAGGTATTACCTGAGTATGACCTGTAAAGAATGGCTAAACACCAGGATTAGACATCTATGCAATAACAAGTATTCAAGAAGTCATTGGGCAATTAGGGTTCTTTAGACCACTAAACAAAATTGGCATATCGCGAAATTCCATGGGTGGTCAAAAGTACATGTTGTCAAACTTAGTAGTAAGCCATTATGAAGAAACTGTGCCCTTCGGTGATGCATGATGTTAATTTGTGGATCATCAACTGGTGTTTAGCGAGCTCATCGCAAAGTCATCCTCAACGGTCAAATCAACGACCTCAAACTCATATCGGCAACTCCGTTATCCCTATGTTATCAAGAATTTTCCAACACTACAACTACTAGACTAACGGATTGTAAGATTCAACCTTTTTTTAAACCCTTAAATAGTACATTGGCATGATTTTGTTAGAGTGACGACTTACACCTTAGGATTAAAGTCACCTAATCCATCATGGGGAAAGATAAATTCACAAAAGAACATATCTGTTACTCAGACTTCACCTAGAAATACACAAACAAACCAATCAACCAAAGACCACAACACTTTTTTAGTTCAAGGAAAACAAAATCCAAAGCTCCAGGATCTCAATTTTGCCAGTATTTAAGAAGTTCCAAGGAGTTCAACAAGATTCCAGAGCATAATGTTACCCTATAAGTTGAATTTCATGATAACACAAAGTTTGAATGGAATCAAGTTACATCCCTAAGGTGTCATATGCAGATAAGGGAAATGAGAAATATGGCGGACCATGAACTTGCATTAATCCCAAAAAAATGGAGAAACACCAAAGAGAAACCTTGGTATAAAAATAGCTCGTGGGAAAGGAGTGGATCGGAAGAGGAACTTTCATGGGTATTAAATATTTGGAGTTTGAGACGCTTTGACTTCTGCGTCACTATTCATTTTTGTAGAGCACATTTGGCAGTGCGCAAATTGTGCTCTAGGTCGCCCTTTCTTACCTCAGTTAGGAAACTTGTCCTAGATCACTATGTGGTGAAGCTGTGTGTCACCAAGACTGTTCAATGATACACCAAGTAATCACCAGGTCGCCCAAATTTGCAGTGCCTCATCTTCAGCATTTGTGTGCAAAGGGTGGTCTAATTCAAGACCGCTGTTTTCACTTGGCGACACACTGATTTTCCATAGAGATCACCAAAAATTTGCAGCAACTTAGAGTCCTTCAGGCAGCCAAAAATTCCAGTCTTAGTGATATAGCTATCTTAATTCGGCATTATGCTGAATTTCCATAGAGGTAGCCTAAATTGATAGTGAGTTAGGGCGCTAATTGACGCACTCAAAGGCGATCAAACAAAATGCCGCCCGTTGTTCTAAGCAGTGCACTAATTTGCACATGGGAGCACCAAATTCAACAACAACCCCCCTATCATGGGATGATTCAAAGGGGTGGTCGAAGTCGGGTTTGCTGAGCACAATTAGCGGTTCTCCGTTCTTCAACATTCATCGCTTGTCCAACTCCTACTTTGAATTTTATTTCCACCACACCTGCAACCATTAACACACATTATTATAATACCACTAACACTTAGGTTGCCTCCCAAGAAGTGCCCAAGTTTATGTCATGGCATGACGATGTCCATTACAAGCGTAAACTTCATTCACGTACATGACATGAACCACCGGGACATTTGGTGGTTTGCCATAGTACTTTTTAAGACTGTGGCCGTTCATTTTGAATCTCTCCCCCTAGCAACTTTCAACTTCTATGACTTTATTTGCAATTACTTCAATGACCTTAAAAGGTCTAGACCACTTTAATTTGAGCTTCCCTGGGGAAAATCATATTCTATAGTTATAGAGCATCATTGGATCTCCCTCAACAATTTCTCTCTTAAGGATCTTTAAGTCATGCCACCTTTTCATCTTTTCCTTTTACAATGCTGAACTTTCATAGGCCTTCAACCTGAATACATCAAGCAGATGGAGTTGGGTAAGTCGGGCTTCCAGAGCCTAATAGGATTTAAAGTTGAGTTTCTTAAGGGAATATAAAGCTCGATGCTCTAATTCAACAGGAAAGTAGCATGCCTTTCCGAACACAAGTTGATAAGGGGACATTTGTATAGTAGCCTTGTAAGTTGTATTGTAGGTCCATACGGCATCATCAAGCTTAGCCGCCTAATAGCTCCTACGCCCATTCACTATCACTGCTAAAATCATTTTTATCCCTCTATTTGATTCCTCCACCTGCCCATTTTCTTGTGGATGATATGGGGATGATACCCTGTGCATTATCCCATACTTACTCAACAATGACCTGAACATTCTACTGCAAAAATGGGATGCCCCATTTGTAATGATGGCTCGAGGAGTACCAAAACAAGTGAGGATATTTCCTTTTAAGAACTGCACTACTCCCTTGCCATCATTAGTTGGTAAGGCCACTTCTTCAACCTATATTGAGACGTAGTCGACAACTAACATAATATATTTGTTACCAAAACATCTTGTGAATGGCCCCATGAAATCCACCCCCACACATCAAATATTTCCAATTCTAAAATTGGGGTTAGTGGAAATTTATGCCTTCTTGAGATATTTCCTTGCAATTGGCACTTTAGGCATGCTTTAGTGAATTTGTGGGCATCTTTGTGCAAGGTAAGACAATGATAACCACTTTGCAGCACCTTAGATACAGTCCAAATTCCCTTGTGATGACCTCCTATTGCCAATGAATGACATTCTTCTTGAGTAGCCTCCATTGCTGACTCTGGGACACATCATCGGATCATGTTATCCAGGCACTCTTAAATGAGATAGGGCATGTCCCAAAAGTAATTTTTCATATCATGCAAAATTTCCTCTTTTTATGGGGGTTAAAATAATCTAGCACAATTCCACGCACCAAGTAAATTGCAAAATTAGGAAACCAAGGGGTAAAAACTGTGGCTACTCTCATCACAGCTGCATCAGGAAACTTGTCGGAGATATCCTCCTCTGTGGCATGAGAATTGGTGATTTAAGTCTCGACAAGTGATCAGCCACTTGATTCTTGCAGCCTTTCCTGTCTCTCATCTCAAAATCAAACTTCTACAACAATAATACCCATTGAATAAGCCTTGGTTTAGATAGGTGTTGCATGATCAGTGTGGACTACAACTCTTGTTCCTAGGAGATATGCCCAGAATTTTTCAAATGCATACAGTACAACTAACAACTCTTTCTTTGTCATTGTATAATTTTTCTAGGTTGTATTCAACATCTTGCTTGCATAGTAAATTGGGTGAAAAAGTTTTCTAACTCGTTGACCTAGCACTACCCCAAGGGCCACACCACTTGCGTCACACATTACCTCAAATGGTTTAGACCAATCTAAAAAAATTAGCACTGGAGATTCAATCAATTTCTGTTTAAGTTTCAGATTTCAAAAATGCACTATCGAAAACAAAATATGATTCTTTTTCTAAAAGCTTGCACATGAGGCTAGCAATTTTTGCAATGTCTTTTATGAACTCTCTATAAAATCTAGCATGCCCCAAGAAACATTGCACGCCCTTGACTGAAATCAGAGGAGGAAGCTTTGTAATGACTTCAACTTTAGTTTGATCAACTTGTAGTCCTTTCCCCAAAATCTTGTGGCCTAACACAATCCCCTCTTTGACCATGAAGTGACATTTCTCCCAGTTGAGCAACAAGTTTGTTCAACACACCTCTGCAACACCCTTTCCAAATTACCTAAACATTGATCAAACACATCACCCACTACTGAGAAATTTCAATAAACACTTCCATGGAATCTTCAACCATGCCAGCAAAAATGGACAATATACACCTTTGAAATGAAGTTGGGGCATTACATAATCCAAATGACATTCTTTTGAAAGTGAATGCACCATAAGAACAAGTAAAAGTGGTTTTATCTTAATCTTCATGGGCTATAAATATTTCATTATATCTAGAGTACCTGTCAAGGAAATAGTACCCCCCCCCCCAGCCAATCTATCCAACATTTAGTCCATAAAGGGTAATGGGAAGTGAACTTTTTCTGTTGTGGCATATAACTTTCTGTAATCCTTCGAGATTCACCATCTGGTGACTGGCCATGTCGAGGTTAACTACCCCTTTTCATTTGGAACCACAATCATAACTCCTTTCTTTGGAACACATTGGACTGGACTTACCCAATTACTGTCTACAATCGTATATCACTCTAGCATCCACCCACTTTATTATCTCCTTCTTGGCCACCTCTTACATGGTTGGACTAAGCCGATGTTGATGCTCCACACAAGGTTTGTAGCCGTCAACCAATTTAATTTTGTGGGTGCAGATTCCCAAAGAAATGCCCATAATATCAGCAATCGTCCAACTAATAGCTTTTATGTGTTTCTTGAGAACCTTAACAAGAGCTTTAATTTGCTCTTCATGTAGCCCTGCTCCTACAATCACCGACAATGTATCATTGTCACCCAAAATTTCATATTGCAAATGGCTTGGTAACTCTTTCAGCTCGCGTTTAGGTGTTTCCTCAGTAGACAACTTTGTTGGCTACGTTTCATGATCCTTCAGATATTTTTCAACTTTGGTTGGGTTTCTTGAGCGACTTCAATGCAGCCACTATTTAATCACAATCATTCATATCTGCCTCCACGTAATTCAACATAATTTCTGCCATTGAGTCGGCTCCTGAGTAAGCTAACTCTCCAAGGTCTTGCACAACCTCATCTACCACATCCACAATGGTGTTTACCTGAAAGTTATCAGGCCTTTTTAGTGCTTTATGAATATTGAACTCACCTCTTCATCATTTACCCTAATTTTAGGTTCCCATTTTCAGCATCCACCAAGTCCTAGCTGTGGCTAAAAGGGTCGGCAGAAAATGATAGGCACATCAATATAATATTCCGAAGGTCTTTTGATTGATCAATCAACCATAAGTAGCTTCATGGTTGTTGGGACTAGGGTGTTCACACCAAGTTGTTCAAACACCATCAAAGGCATCAAATTTATACTAGCCCCCAAATCACATAGGCTCAACCAAATTCACATGTTCCGATATTGCACAATATTGTGAATACATTAGGATCATCTCTCGTTATAGCCACTTGACTTGTTAAAATGGCACTATAACTATGCGAAATTTCAATCATTTCACACTCTAGGGCTCTCTTTTTAGTCACAAACTTCTTCATGAATTGTGCATATGCTGGCATTTTGTTGAGAGCCTCAACCAACGAAATATTAATTTTCGAGGAGTTAAAGAGGGACAAAAAATTCTGAAACGTAGCCTCGTCACCTCTCTTCTCCTACTTCTAAGGGAAATTTGCAGCACCTATGGACAACCTTTGAGGAGTAACCACTTTTTTTAACCAATTCTGCTTTAGCCCCAATCAATCTACCCCTATCATCGGTACCACATGCACTCTCCAATTTACCAAGAATGATGTTGCTTTTATTTAATTTCTTCTCATCTTTTCTTTCACGCTCATTTATTCCCCCAAATAAAGGGGTTTTGGATCCCATGCTAGATTCAAGAGGTTTGTTACTTCCAGTAGTGATAGCCATGCGTATATGATCATTGTTTCTTGTTTGGTTGTGCATTTGGGCTAAGAGCAATACTAAGCGAGCTACAAAAATTTTAATTAAAGTTTCATGAGACAACAATGTTTGGTTTAATTGGGAGAATCTTGATTTTATCTTGTTCAATACATTATCCGAAGCTTGCATTTTGTTTAAAATACGAGCAAGCATCTCATTAACTTGGAACTTTTCTAACTTGGCACACTGTTGAAATGAAATGAGTCGCTCTTGTTTTTCAACATGACACTGTAAAGAACTGTTCATCCTTCTACCATTAACCTAACCAACTCCAACGTTCCGACCTTGATTCCTAGGTGATCGTTAAAAGGTTGGCCGAGAATCCAATGCTTGATTCCCAATGAAATACACCTCTTATTCAAGATCATTCTGACATAGCTCACACTCATCGGGCAAGATACCTGCAACTTGTACAACATTAATTTGTTGTGCCTTAATCACTTATTGTTTCATAAGATTCAGCTGCTTTACCATTCTTCGTATGACTTCATCTCGATCCTTCTCTTTAGCCAAGTACTCTTTAGATATTACCCCTTTTGTAGAGGAAGCATAATCCTTATAGGTGTACCACGCCTTTTTTATTTTAGCCATTTCATCCAATGACTTGCGATAGTTGGAGACGTTTGCTTCATAAGCCTTTCTTGGATTAACCGATCAACCACACTCTTGTTGACAACACTTAAACTTACATTGAAATATTGCAAGAGCAAATGATTAGGGATCCCATAAGTTGGGAACTAAAGCAAAAGTTTCCAAAATCTCTACCAAGCTTCATGTAATAGTTCATCATCAGTTCTTCAAAAATTTTCCATCTTCCTCCTCAACTTAATCATTCTCAAAGGTGGGAAGAGTTTCTTGAGGAACTCGTTCTGCAATTCTTCACATGATGCAATTGACCCTCGAGGAAGCTCAGCTAACCACTTTACAACCTCTCCCATTATAGAAAAAGGGAAAAGCCTCAGTCTAATAGCTTGTTGCGTGACAACCCAACACTTGAATAGGGAGCATATATTAATGATGTTCCGAAGGTGTTCACGGGGATCCTCACATGCTTATCCTCCTAATAGTCCCCAAAGCTGAAGTAATTGTAGCATTGTATTAGTGATTTAGAATTCAACATTTGCAGCTATTGAAGGAGACGAGATTGCCCCTGCACTGCTTACTTTGTCCCATTTGATGTTTTGGTGGCCGTTTATATCTCCCATGATTTCACTCTGAATGATTCTTTCATCTTTCATATTAGCACCTATTTTTTAACAGAAAAAACAACAAGAAAAAATAAAAACAACTCTAACTACAAGAATAAAGCTCTACAAACACTTCAGTCATGAACTCGTTGATTCCACCGCAATGACACCATTTTTTATGTCGCTCAACTTGTCTACTTAAAGGAAGCAGGGGCAGTCGTCATCAAATAATAACCCAATTGAGAGGTTGGGGTCAAATCCCATAGGGAATCGTGGTTGACAAATAGAAGTAGTTCATTAGACTAAGAAATTGTAGGATCTAGGGGGGTTGCAATAAATAAAAGCAATATTCAAACTACACTATATCTATTTAACAAATTAATCAACAAATAAGGGAAGATGTTGGGGATGTGCAAATATACGAATTGATCAACCAATTGGGTCTAAATATTTGACTAAATGTGTCACGACCCGTGGTTTGGGCCTAGATGTAACACAGCGAATGGAGACCCAAGAGTCCCCAAACAAGCCTCAAAGTATCCAAATCCACATCATCGGTCCAGAAGCGCATTCAAATAGTAAACATATTGTTTTAAGGGATGGGGAAAGTAGGACTCATGTTATGGGGATAATACGGGGCTTAGGATCTTTCACGTTGCCACCTCAAACATATATACATATCATAATTCCCATAATAAATCCATGATAGCCATATCCAATAAATAACTAAGTCATAAGCTTCACATATAACACATAACATACTGAATCGACGAGAGTTTACAAGATGTCCAACAATGCCTCTAGTCATAAGATGGGATGGGGGCCAAGACATGTTCCAGGCTCACTGTCAACTAAGAAGATAAATAGAAAACGACATAGGTAGAAGGAAGGTAGTTTGTCCTTGGAAGATAGGACTCACCACAATATCAACTCTCCGAATTCGAGCTACCCGTCAAGTGGTTGATGATCATAACACAGGGTCCCTACATAGTAAAATCATTTAGGCATAGAGTATGCGTTAGTACATTTGAATGTACTAAGTATGCGAGTATGCAATGTATATGACTTACCGGACCTGCATATCAATGTTAGATGACAAGGGCACATAATATACAAGGATCATATAAGCAAAGGAATTTAGTAGAAAAGATGCCTTGGAATGCATGATGTGTGCAATGCGATAATGCTCCTATATATATATAACGAGGATGGACTATAATTGACAAACCAAGTCCATGCGAGCTATTACAAGAACTGGACCGATTGGGACCTCCCACCGGTAGGGAGAAGATTACTTGCCAAAGGTATTCTACATCACACCTTATGGGCAACCCCATTTCAGTGGATGGTTACCTTCCTTACAGGACCCTCATTTCGAAAGGATTTACAAGAATCATATCAAGACATGTCATATCATAAACAAGTAGACGAATAATATCCGTCCCTATGCTGGCACATAGTTCAAGGAAAGGGAGAGGGACCTTGGGAATATCCCTAATGCCCCCAATCCATCTGTGCTAAGTCTTACACATCCCACAAGAATACCTATGTGTATTTTCATATACCTTCAAGAGATTTAAGTGCAAGTTTCAAAACGTTCAAGGCACATCTAGGCTCAACGCCAAATTACAAGATCATATTCAAGATGCCAATGCAAGGAATAACTTATCTACAATTACAAGATGGTGCAAGCACCCAGGATGCTCAAAGAGTCAAGATACAAGATGGTGCAAACACCCAAGATGCTCCAAAAGCCATAATCATAGACACATAGTTGATCACCTTCTTGTCATATCCCATGTCTTACCGAAAATCACATCATAATTCCTTTTTAGGATAAAATTGGGCTTAACCCCACATTTCCAAAATTTTCATGTTTCAATGTCATGAATGTGATGCAATGCATGGCGTAGGAATGGCATGGGTAATGTAGAGTATATCCAAATTAGCAATATAATGTAAAGACTAAGAAATCCATAATAAAATTTATATGAGAATGTAGTATAGATCACCCATGCAAAATAACATCTTCAAAGGGACATGCATGTTCATAGTTCCATAATCCAAGTAGTTCATCATAATTAAACTTAACATAACTCAAAATTCGGAATGTTAAATAGCACATGCATTGTTCAAGTAACCAAGATCAAGTAGTCAAAATAACATTTTAAGTAGACAAGTTCATAGAATAGTTTGAATAGAACTTGGTTCTTCTTGGTTGAAAGGAACCAAGAATCAAAACTATGTACCTATATCTTGAGGATGAACTTGAGGAGAAAATGGACTCCAAATTGAAGGTCTTGACTTGATAAATCCTAGGGAGATTGGGGAGGTTGAAGGAGCAATTCTTTTGAGAGAGAGTGAGAGTGAAATGAGGGAAAAATGGCTGAAATGAGAGAAGCTCAGCTGATTTATGGACTTAGGAGGGGTGGAAAATACCCAAAACACCCTCAAACCAATTTATATTTACATAAAAACCAAAATCAAAATGGGTAAAAATATTAAGTACTATTCATGGCACTGTTCACGGCCAGTGAATAGTGACACTGTCAGTGAACAGTAACCGTGTGACTATACTTAGAATTTTTAACAAATTGTTTCAAGCCAAGGGCTTCCAACGGAAGGTCGTACGGACCGTGTGATGCTTCATAAAACAGGCCGTACAAGGGTCCGTATGAAGGTTCCAAGAAAGGAGACACACTTAGAACACAATTTGGCAAGAAAATCGTGACTGACTTCAGCCTCACGGACCATTTGCTGCCACACGGTCCGTGTAGCTGGCCGTGTGGCTTGCCTGCACGAACAAGCTTAACGAAATCAAGCATAACTCCTTGGCCCAAGCTCAGAATTAGGTGAAACTAGGTGCATTGGAAAGCTAATTCAAAGAGCTATAATTTGATTTATTGTAGGACACCTATTTCATTTTGTACGAAGAGCTATGACCATTTAAAAAATTGACTCTTCTACGGAATCATATGAAAAACTTTAGGTTTAATGTCGGAGAAGTTTAGGAACGTAAAGGGGTTTTAATGGTAATAAAAAGCCTTGGGGATGAATCAAAATATCAAAAACACCTTAATATAATGGATATTTAAATTTCACGAGGGCTTTGACACGGTTGGCTTCACGGTTCGTGAAGCTCTTCACGGTCTGTGAAGGCTCCCATCTAGCCCAGACAGGTTTTACAAAAATGGGCATAATGTCTTGCTCCGAGATCGGAATGAGGTGATACCAGACGTGTTGGAAATATAATTAAGAGAATCAATTTGATATGTCATGGCACACTCAGTTCATTTTGAGCTAAGAGATATTCCTATTTAAAGTTGGCCCTTCTATCGGCACTTGAGAATAATTTAGCCAAGGGAATTCCTTTGAACTTGACTTATGTAGGAGACCCATGATGATCTTAAAAAACATAGATAAGCTTGAATTGAAGGCTTTAGAGTGAACTTAGCTTGAGTATAAAAGTCCCGTACTTGGAAATATTTCACTCCGAAAGCTTTACTGATGGCCTCACGGGCCGTGCCACCTCACACGGACCGTGATGGCTCCAATGAAGTGCCACCTTGGTCTAAAACTTTTCCGAAACCAATTTTCATGCTTCCTTGAGGTCGTACAAAATTTCGGGTCCTTACAAAATGAGTTGATAATGAGTGAATAGGCTAGGTTGCTTGTAACCCATATTACTTTACGACGCATATGTATTTCATGTGATTCAACTATGATATAATACATGGACCACCGAGGATACACTTGGCCTAAGAAGTCTTAGTAAAACCCTTATTAACTTGGACAATGAATCCATAGTTATAGACTTCAACTAAAATCCCAAAAGGTTTCCAACTATTGCATCCATTCCACACTCTAATCATTCTGGTTAAAGTAACTACCAGATATCTAAAGTAAACCTCAAGTTTACAACCTTGAAATTATAGATTAAACATGGGAATGGATATAAATTTACTTATCAATTGTGAATACGTTAAAATATCAAAGATTCAAAAAATAAATCAAGAACCCATATCAACAGCACACCCCAGCATGAGGGTTTTAACCACACATGCTAGAAATTAAATATCTAATACCAAAAATAGCAGCTGAAGTCATGAGTAACAAGATTGAATAGAGAACAGTTGATTATGACCAGCCAATCTACTCAAGTTTTGCTTTTTTAATGCTTGAAAACCCTATCAACCCTTGTACTTTAAAGAAGGAATGTTCTATGTACTACTCTCTCTATAAAGGTAAGAGGAATGATATGATATGTACAAAGTCCTCTCTAATTTGCTTAAATAGTCCGTGCAAAAGTCTGAGAGTGTATGCCATGAACTGCCATTCGACAGTTGAGGTTGATCATCATCGAACACTTCGACGATGCGCTGAATGTGCACTTGACCTCTTTACTCCACATCTTCTTAAGGATTTCTCCTCTACAACTTTGGACAATGGTTTTTCACTCCACCAAAACAATTCACCAATTTACCGAAGTTCCTATCTCATCGCCGTTTTGTCAAGGTTTTGGGATTTGAGTACTGCAACTTTAGGTGATCTCTTGAGCCATTTGGTGGTGCACCGAATATGTTTTGAGACATCAATTCTGATCACGTTCCTGACTTGGGCTTGAACCTTGGTTGGTGCAATGTTAGGCGGTCTCTCTAGCGTTTGGCGGATTGCTGAATATGTAGGCGATATCACTTTTTTTTTTTACCTTTTTATACTTTTTCACCCTTTCCAAGACTTGTCAAGTATGTCCATTTGTGCACTTTTAATCCCATTTCCTGACATGAAATATGTAAGTTCGTTTGAGATTGGAAATAACAACACACTAAGGATAGTGTTTCTTTACAAGCTAGCCCCAAAATGAGTCTGAAATATGGACTCATTGATAGGCCAAATCACAATGATGATGGCGATAGTGATCCTTTGTTTCCACCTATATTAATTTTTAATCAAAGTAGTCGAGGATCTACGAGGCATGGAAAATGAAGCATCACTATTATGAAAAGACAATCAACTATGACCCACATTTTGCTTAATTGTTTTGAAAATTCAGCTATATCTTGAGTAAGTGTTAAATTTTATCATCAAATTACATAGTAATATATGTGTACTTACTAAGAAAATTGAACGTGTCAATAACAACTTATTTTTAGACATAAAGGGAAATGACATTATGTATACAAGGTTTTCGAGATGGTTAAAGCATTATGTAACTGTATAAGTTTAAAAATATTGAATTGATAAGTATGATGTATTCATTTTATACTAAGTTTTTTATCATGAATACAATTTGTAGGTGTATGATGAATACTCAAACGTCAAACATTGTAATGACCTGGTTGGTCATTTTTGGTCTTATTTGTAAAAATTATTGTTTTACCCTTTCTTAAGTTGCTTTGGGCCTAATTTGAACTATTTGTATGGTTAAAATTATTGTGACTTTTAAAGGTTGAAAATATGAATGTTTGGTATTTTTACAAGTTTAAGTTGTTGAAAAAGTGAGTTTTGGAGGTCAGATCGGGGATCCGTTAATTTCATTAGCTCCATAATGTTAAACCTAAACTATGAGAAGTTACAAAACTAAATTTGGAGTTAAACAAGGTTTTTAGGCCCAAAGTTTTGATTTAGTCATTTCCGAGACCAAAGTTTGACTATGATGAACATTCGGAGTTTGGAAGCTCGTATCAGAATTCTGACAGTTCCACTAGTTTCAGATGGTGTAACCAACACTAGATATGGTCTCAAAATAATTTTTGGAGTTGCCAAGGAGAGTTTTGGTACTTTGAGTTTTAAACTAGTTTTATCGACTTGGATTGGTAAATGTGGCGAGGAGGCCATGAAACGATTTTTAATGATTCCTCTAAGGCAGAATCACTATTTCTGGCATGGAAACATATTTTGTTTGTAAAATTCTGAGTTCAAATGAGTTTCGGGGGTCTATTCTGAGTAGGAAATAGGAAATTTGGATTTGGTTGTTGGTTTTTCTGTCTTCTGGTGTAGGTGCTTCTCTTATCTGCATTCGCAGAGGTCATGATGTTGCCGTGCTCGACCTTTGTGAACAAATTCACGTGTTTGCGGAGTGTTGGTGTGTGAGTGACCCCCCAACCTTTTAATCTTTGCATTCACGGGTTGGTCTTGGCGATCGCGGAGGTACTTGTGGCAGCAAACTCTGCGCTCGTGGGACCCCACCCCCATTCGCGAAGAACATTTTATACCTGGATAGATTAAAATTTGAGAAATGCCAATTTTAATCCGTTTCGAATTTCTAATATTTTTGAGGCGATTTTGAAGAATGGGTTTTCAAATATTTTTGTTGGCTAAGCATTTCTAATACTATTCAAAGTATTTTCTAAAAGATTTATCTTGATTTTGTCTTCAAATTCATGATTTTTAATGTTTAAAATTGGGGATTTCTAGATGTTCAAACTTTAAATACAAATTTCTCATTTAATTTAAGCTTGATTTTAATGGGATTTTCACCCATGAATTCCATTTTTCATATAGAACATAATTTTAAAGTTATTTTCCAATTTTGAAAATTTTGAATTTTACCCCTAAGCTTAAATTATGCCAATATGGGTATAAAAATGCTTCTCTTGATGAGTATAACTATTCTTGATAGTGATGGATCAAATTAGGATCAATTTGAGGACTTGAGTCGATTGAAAGCTTATCCAAGTGTGGTTTTGGCATCGAGGTATGTTCAACTAACCTTTTGGGACTAGATTTGAGTTATTGATCTTGTTCATGTGATAATTGTAAGATCTAGATGGATAATTGTGTAATTGAGTTGATGTGTTGAAATGATGATAAAAAAGTGATTCCAGTTTAACCGAATTTTGGGATAATTTTGACCTTATTGATGATCTAAGATGAATTATGATGAAATGATGAGGACTTGAGATGGAATTTGACTATATGAGACTTGTGAGACCAATTAGGACGAGTAAGGCCGGGTGTTATTGATATACTTGTGTTGTTGGGATGAGTTAGGTCTAGTATCATTCTTATATTTGTACACTTGGACTAATTAAGTCCGGTATCATTGTCATACTTGCATATTTGGGATGAGCTAGGTCTGGTATCATTGATATTCTTGCATACTTTAGATGAGTAAGGTCTGATGTTATTGAGACTCTGCTTTGCACGCTCGACAAGAAATATAGGAGACTTCAGATGTAGTGATTGGTATGTTAAAAGTCTTTGATTTTGATGCTTATGCTTTTCTTGAACAATGTGCAAAATGATCTTTTGTGACTCCTCTTTTGGCAGTTAAGTTTAGTTTGAGTCCTGAAATCTTACGGGACTCTTTTCAGTCTATCAGGGTTGTGCTGACTCTGTCTTGTATAAAGTCCTTCCGTGTGATCTTGTGGAACTTGAGATGTTTAATTTCGATATTATTCTCGGGATGGATTGGTCACAGGCTTCATATGCCTCTACCGATTGAAGATCCCTGAAAGTCAAATTTCAATTTTTGGATGAGACTGTTCTTGAATAAAAGGGTAGTGACTCTACTTTTAAAGGTCAGTTTATTTCCTATCTCAATGCCCTAAAAATGATTCTAAAGGGTTCACGTCATATTGTGAGGGTTAGAGATGTCTATTGCAAGCCACCTACTCTTAAGTCGGTTCAGGTGGTTAATGAGTTTTCAGATTTTTTTCGGAGGACTTGCCCGGTATTCTTGTCGAAAAGGAAGTAGACTTTGGCATAGATCTCCTTCTAGATACTCAATCTATTTTTATTCCTCCTTATCCTATGGCATCAACTGAATTAAAGGAGTTGAAGGATCAGTTGAAGGTTCTATTGGAGAAAGGCTTTATCAGGCCAAGTATATTGTCTTGGGGTGCTCCATTATTATTAGTAAGAAAGAAAGATGGGACACTCATGTATGCATTATTATAGGAAATTGAATAAAGTAACCATCAAGAACAAATATTTGTCACCAAAGATTCATGACCTATTTGATCAACTTCAAGGGGCTACCCATTTCTCAACAATTGACCTCTGTTCCGACTATCATCAGTTTAGGGTTAGAAAATGTGGCATTCCCAAAATTGCTTTCTGAACTAGGTATGGGCATTTTGAATTTGTGGTAATATCATTTGGTTTGATTAATGCTCCAGCTTTGTTTATGGAACGTATGAATCAGGTGTTCAAGCCATTTGTTGATAGTTTTGTGGTTTTCTTCATAGATGATATTCTAATTTAATCCCGATGCAAGCGGGAGCATATGGATCATTTGAGGTTGGTTCTTCAAACTCTAAGGGAGAAACAAATGGATGCCAAGTTCAACAAATATGAGTTTTGGTTGGGTGAAGTAGCTTTTCTTGGTCTTTTGGTATCCGGTGTTGGCATTAAGGTTGACACAAAGAAGACTGAGGCCATGAGGGATTGGCCTAGACAATTGGCTTCTTCAGATATTCGATGTTTCCTTAGGTTGGCTGGTTACTATAGAAGATTTATTGAAGGTTTCTCATCCATTCCATCTCCATTGACTAAGTTGACTCAAAAGAAGGTCAAGTTTATATGGTCGGATGAGTGTGAGAAAAGTTTTTAGACCTTGAAGGATCGACTTACACAGACTCCTGTTTTGACTTTACCGATTGGGTTAGATGTGTTTGTGGTGTACTGTGATGCTTCTCGGATTGGGATGGGTTGTGTTCTCAAGCAACATGGTAAGGTGATAGCTTATACATCAAGGCAATTGAAGGTGCATGAACAAAACTATCCGTCTCATGATCTAGGGTTGGTGGTTGTGGTATTTTCTTTGATAATTTGGAGACATTATTTATATAGGGTTCATGTTGATGTATTCACCAATCATAAGAGTTTGAAATATGTGTTCACCCAAAAAGATCTTAGTCTGAGGAAAAGGAGGTGATTGGAACTTCCTAAAGATTATGACATGATTGTTCAATATCATCCCGACAAGGCAAATGTTGTAGCCAATGCTCTTAGTAGACTATCTATGCGCAGCCTTGCCCATGTTAATGAAGGAAAGAACGAATTGGTAAAATATGTTCATCATTTCACTAGATCGGGTGTTAGATTGGCTGACTCTAATGATGGTAGTATTCATGTTCAGAATGGGGCTGAGTCTTCTGTACTTGTTAATGTCAAGGAATAACGAGTCTTGGACCCATTTTTGGTTGAGTTGAAGAAGTTGGTTGCTGAAAATACAGTAGAGGTTTTCTCCCAAGGGGGAGATCATATACTTTGGTATCAAGATCGGTTATGTGTTCCGGATGTTGATAGACTTAGAGAGGTGATCATGAGTGAGGTCCAGAACTTTCATTACTCTATACATTCGGGATCCACCAAAATGTATTGAGATTTGAGAGAAGTATATTGGTGGCATGGTATGAAGACAGACATAGCCAAGTTTGTATTCGAGTGTCCTAATAGCCAACAAGTAAGGGTTAAACATCAAAGGCTCGGTAGTTTGGCTCAAGATAATGAGGTTCCTACTTGGAAGTAGGAAGATGTGAACATGGATTATGTCGTTGGTTTGCCCCCCACCTTCAAGCAATTTGATTCTATTTGGGTCATCATTGATAGGATGACTAAATCATCTCATTTCTTATCAGTCAAGACTACCTTCAATGTCGAAGATTATGCAAGGTTGTATATTTGAGAACCAGTCTTATATTTTTGAGAATTGGTTATGTTGCATGGTGTTCCTATGTCTTTCATATCAGATCATGGTACTCAATTTACTTCTTACTTTCGGAAGTCAATTTAAAAAAGGCTTGACACTAAGGTAAAGTTGAGTACCGTTTTCCATCCTCCATCCAATGGACAAGCCGAGAGGACAGTTCAAACTTTTGAGGACTTGTTGATGGCTTGTGTGTTGGAATTCAAGGGTAATTTGTATGATTATCTACCACTTATCGAGTTTGCCTACAACAATAGTTTTCATGCTAGGATTGGTATGGCACTGTTTCAGGCTTTGTGTGGGAGAAGGTCTAGATCCCTAGTGGGATGGTTTCAACTGGTTTAGATGGCATTTATAGGCTCGATTTTGGTGATGGAAGCCATGTGTCACTACTAGAAATATGTCCTATGGCAACAACAATTATACAACGGCTAAATAACCATTGCTATAAATACTTTTTAGCAACAATTTTAACCATTTGCATAGAACCTTTGACCTACCACAACACTTACTAAAATAAATGGTTGCAATAGTCCAAAAACGTAGCCATAGAGGTATTTGTTGCAACAATTATTTAAACCATTGCAACATCAAACTCTATAGCAATAGTTATTATTAAAAAATATTATAATACCACTTCCTAAAAACATTTCCCACCAAATATTTTATCAGCCTACAGATATTTTTTTGGTCTTTTCTAGAAGTCTAAAAGACCAAGACAAAAGGGTTTCTCTTCAAGGACTTTTCTTCCGGAATTTTCTAAAAAACCAAACATGCAAAAGGGTTTCTCTTCACATTTTCTGTTCAACCTAAGCTTCATCCGGAGCTTCATCTCCCGTTAAGTGCTTATCTTTGCTAGGTGGTAATTTTATTACAAGTCTTCATCTCCAACAAAAGCTCATCTTCGTCGAGAGCACCATCTCTAACAGTTTAGCAGATTAGTTGTGGTCTTTTATTGTGGTTTTATCTTTACAAAAGGTATGGTATTCTATGTACTGCATTCTATTTAAGTTTTCTTTGTCTTTCTATGAAGGGTTGTTGAAAGAGCTTTTGCTCTGTAAAATTATAAATCCATGAAAGGGTTTTTGAAATACACAAGTGGATTTCTATGAAATAGATGTTATTTGTTCAATTTCATGTCTTCGATTTAATTTATTTGTATTTTAAAGTCTGTACCTAAAATTTGAAAATTGTGATTGCAAAAATGATGGGTTAGGGCTTTTTATTGAAAAACTGCATATTTTTTGAGAAAACTCTAGTAAAAATGCAAAAAAATTAAACTATTGACCTAATTAGAATTTATAGGATATTCTAATTTTGTACTACAACGTGACGACCGAAAAGTGTTATGAATGATTTGATATGAATCAATGTGTTCGTCTTTCCTGTTCTCATTAGCTCGCTCTATTTTAGATGATTATGGTTTCGTTTTTAGGTGTTTTAAGTTGCATAATTCGTGAATTATTGTATAAGAACTCGCTTTGCATTCATAGTTGTTGGTGAATATAAGAAGAATTTCGCGACTCAATAGATTTACTTAGCTTTTGCTCAGAGATTTTGGGAGTAGTTTTTGAAAAATTTAAGTTCAAATATCTATTTAGGTAATTATGGTTTCAATTCTAGACTTGTGGTTTAATTGAATCTTCAAGCTTGTTATTCTCATTGACATTGGATTTACTTTTCCTGAATTCATAATCTCTTCATCTACAAAAAGCATGAGTAGCAAAATCCACAACTAGGGTTGTGGGAACCATGAAGAACTAACAAATTAAAATCGGATGATTCATTATTCTTGGAAGGTGTATATGCATGTATTAATTAACTCTCTTCATTTTGGATGTTTTCTGATGATGCCCAATATTAGAACCCGCTTAGTGTTACTGGCTGGACCAAAGTAGTAATGAATAGGAAAAGAGATTAATTAACAGGATTCGATTGGTGTGTTCTCGTCTAATCAACCAAACTTGGCTAAGGGGAGGTTGTACTGGGACTTATAGGTAATGATTAGTAATGCACACTACGGAGATGGGCCAAGTCGGATAGTGAAATTCGTCTCTCACCTTGACCAAAAGGCTTGGTGAACTTAAATTACTTTCATGCATGCTATACACTATATATGAATTAGGTTATCCAGTGATACTGAGTTGGGGAATCATGGGGAACAAAATGCCCTAGTTTCTCTCCTTTATTGGTCTTTCTCTCATGATATCTAAACTAACTAACACAAGAGAGAAGTCAATATTGAAAGAAACTAGGGTATTGTGTTCCCCATGATTCCCCGCCCTTTGGTCAAAGGTGAGAGGTGAATTTCACTATGTGACTTGTCCCATCTACATAATGTGCATTACTAACCCTTACTTATTAGTCCCAGTACAACCTACCCTTGGCGCAGTTTTGTTGATTAGACGAGAACACATCAATCGAATCCTATTATTTAATCTTTTTTCCTATTCATTACTACCTTGGTTCAGTCAATAACACTAGGATCGTTCTAATGTTGTTTACCATTAGAAGACATGCAAAATGAAGAGAGTTAATTAATACATGCATATACACTTTTCAAGAATTATGAATTATTCGGTTTTATTTTGTTCTTCATGGTTCCTACAACTCTATTTGTGGATTCCGCTACTCATGCTTTGCATAGAGGCAAGATTTATGGATTAAGAAAACATAATTGAACACTTACACAATAGAATTAAGAACAAGCAGATCCAACTTTAATAAGAAGCAGAAGTTTAAAGATGAAATTCAAACATAAGTGTTCTCAAAGACTCTCCAATATGATCTCACAAATTTCTCCCTCTAATTACTAAGTTCTCTGAGTACTAGTTGAAAGAACTATTGAAAAAAAACCTAAAAAAACCTATTTATAATATGTAAAACACAATTCCTAAAGAAAATAGCAGAACTAGTCGGCCCTCCATACGAAAGGGATTTATGGGTCGTACTGTATTCCATGGCCCATAATTGAGGTCTCGTACTCCATTGCTAGAATTTCGAACTTCAACACTACGACACCCCTCTATGACTCATACGTGGTTTACGACTCGTAAAGGAGGTTTCGTCTGATGAACCTCAAAAAGTCCCACTCTCTGATCCTCAGGGCACGAACCATCTTCTATGACTCGTAAAACCTTCTACGACTCGTCTGCATGTTCGTAGAATAAACGTCAGAAAATGACCCATCACTAGAATTATTCATGAAACCACCATATAGCCTATAGAAAGATCTACGTCCTATAAAAGGTCTCATATAAGAGTAAAAAATCAACAACTTCTGTGCATTTTCCCAAAATCAAGACCAACCTATAATCCTGCAAATATAAACACAAAAGCATATAAAACCAACTAACACCCAAAATTCCATGTATTAAGCATCAAAGTGATGTATTTTGGCAGCACATCAACACCCTCAACTTAAAATTTTTGCTTGTCCTCAAGCGACAGACTCAATCTATATAGATAATACAGTAACACAAAGACCTCAACCCTATGGCATACATCACATAAATCTCAAATTCAGTTACCCACACCAACTTTTCAAAATAGAATCAGATAGCTACCTAGAAAACTAATACAAACTATTGCATGTGACAACACAACCATGACAAGCGAGGCAGTATCAACAATGCACAATCACTAAATAGGTCTAGTACTAACAATGCAATGAAAGTGCTTTTACAAAAAAAAAGTCCCATATCTTAGACACAATGATGTTTTTCATGTATAACCTTGGGACTATGCAAAATCACTCACTCTCACAAAAGTTATTCATGTATCATGCCTAATACCATAGGCTTGCTCCTATACTCATGATTACGACCTTCAACTAACTGGACTAGGATCACTTTAGGACTTTCTAGGCTTGTAACCTAGGCTCAAGGGGCTTTGGTGTGACATTATAAGAACATAGTAACTAAAGGCCCACTTTGACACTGCGATATTCTACACTTTTTACCTACCAGCTTTGTTACTTTCACCTTATTCTCCCTTTTTCGTATTTTCAAGCTTTTCCGGGTGCTTTCTTTTCATTTTTTAGCTTTTTGCCTTATTTCTACACTTTATTTTTCTTTTTAGCTCTCAACTAAGGTGTCATTTATTTTTCTTGCACCCGGTACATGATTTCTTTATATCACTAATTCACCCCCTCGTTTTTGTGTTTCACCCTTTCACCAGCCACCCTTAACTTATGCTTTTAGCCTGTGTTGAGGTGCATAATTGTCATCCTCAGAACCGGAGCCACTTTTGGTAACCACCCTAACCTTGGGCTTTTAACCTCAATCAAGGTGCACAATGTTCAATGAAGGACCAGGGCCAATTTCAGGATTTTACAACTAACAAGGCTAGGTTAATCATGTATTTTCAAAGAATAGGTACATGTTAGGCTCAAACATTAGGAACAAAGGATATATCATAATTTGGTTGGTCATTTTAAGCTAAGTGGACTATTAAAAAAGATGGCCTAATATCCTTTCCTATTCCAATTAATCTACAATCAAACTTAGAGTAACAGGACAAGTTCTGAATTAGAACAACACACATGAATCCAGCAAATTATGCTCACACTCACATGGCACTACATACATCATCAACAAAAGACTCTCAGATCATGCTTTATATCTCAATTTATCCTCACTTATTAGAACAAACATTGTGTCACACCTTATCATGCATGGTTACTATCTAACTACTAATCAAAACAAATTTTTAGTGGGTATTATTTTTAAAACAAAATACAACAAACATTTTATATGCCACAAGTATTCGTACTATATGCTACAAATACTATCTAAACATTCTAAACATGTCGGTCCAACAGAAATTAAATATCCATGAGGAAGACGTACATAAGCAACAAAACCCCTGGATAAATAATTGGGGTAGTTATGGACCCAAGCTACTAAGACTTCACTAAGGCCTATAACTATCCACACCCCATCAAAAAAGATGTGCATTGTCCCTAATGCACAAAACCAAAGCAAAATAAAGCATATATGGTAAAAAATATACCTGGGAGCCTAAGCGCTTGTGTCCACCCTGGGTTGCCTCCCAAGCAGCGTCTGATTTATTATCGCAGCATGACTTGGAAAAATTGGTTACTATAACTTCACCAATTGCCCAAACTTCACTCTTCAAATCATATGGATGTTTCATACACTAGCGGATATTGAAGACAACCTCTTCATCGTACAATTTAATGTAAACCTGAGTTGACCGGCTTTCATATCCACTAGTGCTCGCCTAGCGACTAGGAACTGTCTTCCCAAGATGATTGGGATGTGTAAGTCAACTTCGCAATCAATGATCATAAAGTCTGCAGGGGAATATGAACTTTTCAACTTTGACCAACACATCATATAGTATCCCCACATGTTTTTACACCATGTGATCCGCCATTAATAACTGCATGCTAGTTGGAGTAGGGGTTCCCAATCCATGCTTCTTGTAGACTGCAAGGGGCATCAGGTTAATGCTAGTACCTAGATCACATAATCCCCTTGCGAACTCCACATCTCCAATGGTGCAGGGTATGGTGAAGACACCTGGATTTTCTTGCTTCTAAACCAAGGACCTTATAGTAATAATACTGCAATGTTGAAGCTCTTGGGAGGGCTCTTGACTCACAGTGCACTTTTTAATGACCAAGTCCTTCATGTAGTAGCATACCCTAATATCTACTCTAATGCCTCAATGTGGGGGATGTTAATGGAGAGGGACTTCAACATGGAGAGAAAGTGTTTGAATTTGCCTTCCTCCTCCCTCTTTTTGATTCTATGGTGGAAAGAAGCAGGAGTCCTAAGAATGGGCTTCAACTTCTGTGGCACATCAATGACTCCACTCACCCCATCCTTACCACGTTCATCTCATATCTTCGCATCCTTGGCCGCATCCATCTCCTCTCGAATATCTTCCTTATCATTGGAATGGGAGGATCAATGGTGCCGCATCCATCTCCTCTCGAATATCTTTCTCATCACTGGCATGGGAGGATCAATGGTGCTCTTGCCACCCCAAGTAGTTATCTCCATACACTGCCCTTCATTTTCAAACTCTGAACCGTGTTACCAGCCAGTGTACCCCTCCGACGCTGATTAAGTTGATTCGACACTTGATCGAACTGTTGTTTATGTTGTTTGATAGCCACAAAATGGGACTCTATTTTCTGATTTATACTTGAAATCTCTTATTTCATGCCCTTTAGAGTGTTATCCTGTGTCTCAGCATTCTTTAATAGGTGATCAAACATCTTCTCAATTCTGGAACTCCCAGCACCAACATCAAAATTATGTGGTGGCACATAAGGACAATTTTTGAAGCCTTCTATGCTTCCCCAATCTTCATCTCTCTTTGGACACATGTTTCTGTCATAGTAACCTCCGTGGTTATCTCTGTAAGCTCCATCTCTATTAATGTTCTGACCTTAGTTTCTTTGACCTTGGCACCAATAGTCCTGATAGAACCCTTGGGCATTGGTCCAGAAACCCCCTTTTGATCAGCAACAAAACACGCATCCTCATCATAATATGGATTATCATACATGGGTGCGCGTATAGGTTGATGAACCACTGCATTCACTAGCTCTTGGTTCTACTTCATTATCACCTCCATACCTGTTCAAATCTGGGCAAGTTGTTGCATGATTTCTTGATTGAGTTTTGCTTGCTCCAGACCAACACTGGCAGCACATGATCTTTTAGTAGATGCTTTGTCTCTCTGCCCCCATGCACGATTAGTCTTGACCACTCTTTTCATTCGCTCAGTGTCCGTGCAAATGGTTGATTAAGAACATGCCCCTCATGGTAGTGTCCACATAGGTCTGGTTGTTCTCATCAAGGGCATGGTAGAATTTCTCCACCAAGGCATTATCAACTATCTTGTGGTGAAGGACACTTCTAAAGCATTTGGTGAATCGTTCCCAAGTAGTACTGATCGAATCACCAGGAAGTTGCTCAAAGTTATGATCTGGTCCTTCAACTTGAGCATCTTTGACTTGGGAAAGTACCTCTCCAAAAAGGCCTTATCCAAGTCTTCTGAATTGGTGATTAAAATTTACAGGAGCTCAAATAGCCATATTGTTGCATTTCCCATACGAGACAATAGGAAAACATGAAGTCCCATAATATCCATCGACAAATTCTATGTTCCCATTACAGTCTTGCAGGCGAATGTCACATTGTGTACGTGGCTATAAGGATCGTCCGATGGTAAGCCAGTAAATAGCACGGTTCAGTAGCATCTGAAGTAACCCACTCGAGACTGTTAACTTCATGTATGTCGATAGTAGTTGCAACACAATAGCTCCAGTCACCTCCATAGTCATAGGATTCAGCCTGTGTTGATTCCCCCGTTTGCATTGTAATAGAAATCCTGAGGCTATGGAGCAATGTCCTCCAAAAGAGGTGGGTTCTTATTCTTAGCATCCTCATTGTTATTCCTTTTCAGAGCTATATTGGTCATGTTATTGGCATTTTCTTGGGCCATCTCCTCAAATTCTGTGGATATTTGAGTCAAACGGAGTTTAGGGATTGCGTTGACTTCGGGTATTGGGCATATATTACACTTAAACCCTAAAAAAGAACCAAAACAACAAACAAAAGTAAAATAAGGGGAACGAAGGATTAACAACTGAATTACTTATAAATTTACTAAGTATATTTGTATTCCCCGGTAATGGTGCCAAAATCTTGATGTCGCCCAAGTTACACCTCCTTTTTAGAGGATAGAGCGGTTGCTGTCAACAAATAGAATCTAAAAAAGGTTAGGGTCAAACCTATAAGGAATACATAGACTTAAGAGAATTCAATGATCGCAATTCGAATGGTTAACCGACTTACTTCCCCGAAAGGGGGGGGGGTTCTTGAAATAATCGATGAAAAATATAACTAAACTAACTAGCACAAGAGAGAATTCAATATAGAGAGAAACTTGGGTATTGTGCTCACCATGATTTCCCAACTCAGTATCACCGGATAACCTAATTCTTTTCTAGTGTATAACATGTGGGATGGTAAGTTATGTTCACCAAGCCCTTTGCTAAAGGATAAAGGTGAATTTCACTATGCGACTTGGCCCATCTCCATAGTGTGCATTACTAATCCTTACTTATTATTCCCAGTACAACCTCCCCTTCGCCTAGTTCGGTTGATTACACGATAACACATTAATAATATCCTGTTAAATACTCTCTTTTCCTATTCCTTACTGCCTTGGTCAAGTTAGTAACACTAGGTAAGTTATATTGTTGGTCACCATCAGAATACATGCAAAACGAAGAGGGTTAATTAAGACACGCATATACATCTTTAAAGAATTATGAATTATCCAGTTTTACTTTGTTAGTTCTTCATGGTTCCCACAACCCTAATTTTGGATTTAGCTACTCATGCTTTGTGTAAATGCAGTAATTATGGATTGAGAAAACATAATTGAACACTTACACAACAGTATTAAGAACAAGCAAATCTAACTTCAATATGAATCACAAGTTTAATGATGAAATTCAAACACAAGTGTTCTCAAAGACTCTCCAATATGGTCTCCAGATTTTCTCCCACTAATTACTGAGTTCTCTGAGTACTAGGTGAAAGAACTTTTGAAAGATAACCTAAAAAAAACCTATTTATAATAAGTAATATACAAGTCTAAAAAAAATAGGAGAACTGGTCGACACGCCATACGTAAGGGGCTTATGGGTCGTATTACAATCCACCGCCCGTAGTCAGGGTCTCATAATTCACTACTAGAATTTTGGACTTCAACTCTATGATACCCCTCTACGACTCATAAAGTGGTTTACTACTCGTAAAGGGGATTTCTTCTGATGAACTTTATAAAGTCCCAATCTCTAATCCTTAGGGCATGAACGATCTTTTACGACTCATAAAATCTTCTACGGCTCATTTGCATATTCGTAGAATAAAGTTTAGAAAATGTCCCCTCATTGAAATTGTTCATGAAACCACCCTATGGCCCGTAAAGGGTCTCGTATAATAGGAAAAAATAGCAACTTTTGCACTTTTTCCCAAAAGCAAATCCAGCCTGTAACCCTATAAATATGAACATGAAAACACATAAAACCAAATAACATCCCACTAAGAACACACGAAATTCCATGTTTGAAGCATCAAAAGTGTTGTATTTTGGCAACACATCAATCACTCACCTCATCCTTAGCACGACTATCTCTGGTATCAACATCTTTGACCTCAACTGTCTCCTCTCGAACATCATCATTATCTACCGGCATGGGAGGATCAACGGTACTCTTACCACCATGAGTAGTGACCGCCATGCACTGCCCTTCATTCTTTGGGTTCTGAACTGTGTTGCTAAGCAGTGTACCTCTCTGATGCCGGTAGAGTTTAGTTGATATTTGACTAAACTGTTGCTCTAGTTGTTTGATAGAAACAAAATGTGACTTAATTTTTAGATTAATACTGGATATGTCAGACTTCATCCCTCTCAATGTATCATCCTGTGTGTCAGCCTTCTTCAACAGACGGTCAAACATCTCCTTAACTTTAGAAATACTAACATCGATATCACAATTATGTGGTGGCACATAAGGACCATTTTTGTATCCATCTCTGCCACCCCAATCTACATCTTTGTATTGGTCCCTATTCCTATCATAGTAACCTCGGTGGTTGTCTCCGAATGCACCATCTCTGTTATAGTTCCGACCTTGATTCCCATGACCTTGGTGCTAATAGTCCTGATTTGACCCGTGGGCGTTGGTCCAAAAACCCCATGTCTGATCAACAATGAAGCAAGTGACCTCTTCATAGTAGGGATGCTCGTACATAGGTGCTCGTGGAAGTTGATGAACATTTGTATTAGCTCGTTCTTGATTCTGCTTTATCATCACCTCCATGCTGGTAGGAATCCGGGTAAGCTCTTGCATTATCTTCTTGTTTAAATTAGCTTGCTCTGTATAAATATTGAAAATACATGAATTTTTAGTGGATGACCTATCTCTTTTCCCCCATGCATGATTCGTCTTGACCACCTTCTCCAGCTTCTCAGAAATCCTTGTAAATGGATGATCTAAAAGCAGCCCCTTATTATGGTAAAAGTTCTTGATTTGATCTTTCAACTTGAGCTTCTTTGATCTCGGGAAGAACCTCTCCAAAAAGGCCTTCTGTAACTCATCCCAACTAGTAATCAAACTCTGTGAAAGTTCGGATATCCATGGCATTTGTATTGCCTGTCAAAGATAATGGGAAGACATGAAGTCCCACAATATCAATAGACAGATTATGTGTTCCCATTACACTCTTACAAACAAACACAAAGTTGTGTAGATGACTATGTAGATCCTCTAATGGTAGGACCGCGAACAACCCCCGGTTCTACAATATTTTTGAAGCAACCCACTCGAAACCATGAACTTCGTGCCATAAGATTCAGCCGATATTGATTTCATTGATAGGCTTCGAGATTGAAGTCCAGTGGTTGTGGATCAATGTCATTAAGATGAGGTGGATGTCATTATTTGCATTCTCATTCTCATTTCAGTTCTTTTTTAGAGCTATGTTAACCACGATGTTTGCATTATCTTGGGCCATCCTTCTTAGTCTTCTCCGGATCTCTAGGTCAAATAGAGTCAAGGGAATGCCTCGACTTTGTATATTGGGCATACACTACACCTGTACACTGAAATGGAGAAAAAACAACACAAATCATAAAATGAGGGAAATAAGGATTAATTCTTGAACTACTCAAATTAAACTAGTCTAGCCGTATCCCTGGTAACGGTGCCAAATATCTTGATGTCGCTGAAGCTGCACCTCCTTTTTTAGGCTAAAGCGGTTGTTTTCAAGATATATAACCTAACCAAGGTTAGGGTCTATCCCAAGGGAATAAGGTAGACTTACAAAAATTTAAAGCAATTCTAGTGGATTAACAATCTTATCTCCCAAAAGGGGGGGAGGGGGGGTTTGTAAAGCCTATGCAATGTAATCCTAAACTAAGAAAAGTGTTAAATTAGTTTAAAAAGTAACTACATGATTTGGTCTATCCCAGAGTGTGACATTACTAACCGTTATGTATTGTTCTAGTACAACCTCCCCTTAGCCTAGTTTGGTTGATTAGATGAGAAACATGAATTGAATCATGTTAATTAATCTCTTTTCCTATTGATTACTACCTTGATCCAGTTAGTAACACTAGGCGAGTTCTAACGTTAGACGTTGTTAAAGAACATTTAAACCGAAGAGGATTAATTAATAAATGCATGCACACTTTTCAAGAGTTATGAATGTTTCGATTTTACTTTGTTAGTTCTTCATGGTTTCCACAACCCTAGTTATGGATTTAGCTACTCATGATCAATGTAGATGCAAGATTTATAAATTTGAATAACATAATTGAGAACTTACACAAGAGAATTAAGCATAAGAAATCCAAACTCTTAACCAAGAATCACACGATTTAATTAAAAGTAAGAAATAATGTTTAACAAGTGTTTCTACTATTCTCTCACGTTCCTCTACTGTTACCACACTATTTCTTATTAAAAATAACCTAAAAAAGCAATTTATAGTGTTTAAATATACAAAATTGAAATAAAATAAGATAACTGGGTTGCCACATTGTACGGGAGCTTCCATGGGCTGTATAATGTTTTACAAATCGTAGTCGGGCTTTCATGGATTGCATCTTTAGCTCTGAGGCTGACTTCTATGACACCCTTCCACAACCCGTATAAAGTTTTACGACCCGTAGGGGATTTCGTCTGATGACTTTTCAGCAACTCCTCACTTTTGGATCCTCAGGGAACGATACCAAGTCTATGGCTCATCTGCATGTTCATGAACTCATATTCAGAAAATCACCCTTCACTAGAATTGTGCACGAAACCATATCTATGGCCCATAGAATTCTCTACAGCCCCTAAAAGGTCATGTGAAACCTCTACTTCTGCAAAATCTGCAGACTTAGCCTAAAAATTATGTCAACCCTATAATCCTACAAAAGAAACATAAAAATACATCAAATCTACTAACATCGCTTTGAGAACAGACAAAATTCAAAGTTTTATGCATCAAAGGTGTTGTATTTTGATAAGACATCCTATTAGGAACAATATAGAAAACTCCATGACCACCACTAGCTATGGGTCTCTACAGGCATGACCTCTCCTTGTACCACGACCTCCTCTAGCACTATCCCTCATGCCCTTAGAGGCGTCTCCACGTGTCGGTGCTAGAGTTGGACGAGCTAGCTGAGACCCTAAAGTCTTAGTGTGTAAGGACTCGAACTTTTTATCACCTTAATGGATCTTGGGATTTGGTCCTAGAAAGTGTTTTACCAAGGTGACACCATACGGGCAGCTCCACGGGTTGTATGACTCACCATGGGTCATGTGGAGGGGCCCTTGGCCTTGTGTGTAGAGAGTTGCACTGATGTAGGGTTTAAGACCGAGTCATACATCATATGAATACCACACGGTCCATGTGAGGCTTTACTATCCATGTGGTAGACCGTGTGGAGGGTCGTTTCATTGCGAAATCCATATGTAGGCCGAGGCATTTCACACATGGACTTCTCACGGAATGTATTTTCCTTCACAATCCATGGAACCTTTCGTATAGGCATTGGTGTGGAAATTTTCTAAGTATGGGATCACCATCTCGAAACTTTAGCGATGAAGAATTTTTCTAATTAAAGCTTCATGGGAGGCCCCATGGTCCATGTGACTTCTCATGGATCGTAAAGCCCTCTGTATGGGTGTTGGCATGAAATTTTTCTAACGATGGAACTACAGTCTTGGAACTTTGTTAGTGAAATATTTTCTTAATGTTCGGATCATGGAAGGAGTTACATGGTCCATGTGACCTTGTACGAACCGTGAGCCATTCTTACGGGACCTCTGGCAACATGTTTCTATGCGGTTCAGTAATGGCGTTTTCATAATTTTGGCTTCTCCTAAGGGAATTTTGTGACCTTCAATGCTATCCTAATGCATTCAAATGACCTATACTCTTCTTCCCTCAATGTAATTCAATCTCATACTTAGAATTATATTCAACTCTCTTAAGAACCCCTCTCAAAGACTCTAGTGAAGGATTAGCTTGGGAATCAAGGAACGACTCCATTGATCATCAAATTCTTCTTATTTCTTCTTGGTGAACATAGGTATGTGGGAATTATATTCTTCTTGTTTCTTCTAGTGAAGGATTAGCTTGGGAATTATATTTTTCTTGATTCATGGTCCCTTTCATCCATGAAGACCCAAACTCTTCTACACTTTATTTATGGAATTTAAGCTTACTTAATTTTTTGGTTTTTAAGATTCAATTAAGGTATAGGCTGTGTTTTATTGTTGATTTTAAATTTATCTAAGGCCTAATATGTTGGATTGCATGAATATTACGAAGATTTGAATATGCATTGTCCCTTTAATGTTTGATTTATGTATGGGTAATCTAAATTGTGATTTGAATGTGGGTTTTACTTATGGATTTACTTGAATTTCCTATGGTATTGTTGATTTTAGTTTGAATGTATATTATCCATGCTAATCTCATATAATCCATGGCAGATGCATTCATGAGCATTGGATTTTGATGAAAATGATTCGGTGGGTTAAGCCGACATATGTGTCAAGGCCCGATTTCTTGAACCCTGATGGCGTCTACTAACCCCACGTAGACAAGCCAAAACCCTACGGCCCGTAGCATACGCGGTGGGCCATACAACACTCACAATAAATAATAATAAATAAAGGAGGAATAAAAAAGAAATGCAAAAGCAAATCATGACATAAGTAGATACAAAATCTAAATCCCGACCCAAGAATAGTGATGTGGAAAAAACAGGAGCTATATAAATACAGTATCCAAAAGAGACCCAGACATATACAGATGGTCAGACTGAATATAAATGGGTCTAAAGTCTGTCAAGAGATAAATGACAGAATAAACAACTCTTGAATAAAAGACTCGATCAGCGGGGCGGCAGGCTCACCGAATCCTCCAAAATGTGACTCCTCAGTCCGCACGATCGCGATGCCTACGCTGACCCACACCTGGCTCTGCACCACGAGAAGGCACAACAAGTGTAGCATGAGTACCACAATAAAGTGATACCCAGTAGGCTAGGCTGACTAGGATCAATAAATATAACATAATAATAACGAGGTAAGTAAAACAGGCAATATCAGTGAGAAAACAAATACCAACATGACATAATGTAAATACCCAATGGACAACAATAGTAACAACCTTGGGCACCCCTAGCCCGAATAATAAGAAAATCTCGAAGCCACCGCTAGGCAAATAATACCATACCTCTATCACAGCCTGAACCAATATAGTATCGAATACCGAAACGCAAGAATAATAAACAAGTAAGTAAGTAAATGCGGAAAGTAAAAACGAATATAACAAGCAAAACTTACCTGGCGTCCCATACCGCCGGCAAGTACAAACAGTCAAAGCAAAGCCCACCGTGACTTCCCCCGTAAGCCTGGTGGACACAACAAGAATATAAGAAAGGAAATAGGGGCGGAAATTAAGTAAGTAGAACCAAATCCGTCAACTAAAACAACACCCGCTCGAGCGAAACCACCACCCCTAGGATGACGCGAGCCACAATCCATATAAACTAACCTCTATGGAAATATATGCGAACATGCTTAGTGTAGGTCGACCTCTACGATGACACGAGCAAAGGCTCAGCATAGCTCAACCTCTATGAAAAATGCGAGCTAAGTAGGGCGTGCATGTCAACCACTATGACCGCTATACAAAACAACATCAACAACAAATCTCAAAAATATTGGAATCCTACTACTAAGGATCTCACGATGCAACTCTCACAATAGATTATATCCACACATCCCATACTCTACGTACCCCCCCTATGGCACCACAAGCCTACCTGACACAACTCAAATCGTCCCGTCTACGTCCCGCGACGGGACCCTAAGTTCACTAGTGAGGGGTAACAATATAAACGAGGTCAAATCAACCTAAAGATCATCCCATTCACTAATCACTATCATATTACATTTAATCAAACCAGTCTCACATTGCTACGAGGTAAATCGAGCCTACCTGGGCGCCAGCGATAGCCAAAACGAGCAAGAATAGCCCCAACGTTGCAAATCAGCTCACAAATCAATGAATACCTATCAAATATACATTCTAGACATCAATAGGAGCGTTTTGATACCCATATTGCAATACAAAAATTGCCAGGTCAAGTAGGCCTAAAAATGAGCCCTCGAGCCCGAAGCTCCGAAAATCGAACACACCGGGTCGTCCCTCATTATTTATGGGACTCATGGTTCGAATTTGAGCTCCAACGGACCACCTAAAGGTCCTCAAACGCTCAAATTACACAAACTAATTAGCGCGAATTGACAATATGGCGTTCAAAAATTTCGAGACTTACCCGCGGTGATCACACTAGCTCCAAGACCAAGAATCAATCCCCAAACACCCAAGAAGCTAGCAAAAATCATTGGGTTTAATTATAGTTAGTAAACACCCCCAAAATCACTAAAAACGAGTTAAGGGCGAAGAAATTACCTTAATACCGCGATAACAATCGACCGCACGCGTTCCAATATCGACACCCACGAATTTTCCACTCAAAATCCACCAAGAATTGCCACCGTAACCCTTATTTTCTTTCAAAACTCGAAATAATGAGACATGGGGGGCTAAGGGGCTGTTTTGGAGGATTAAATAAGATGGGCCCAATTGTTTACCCTTATTAACTAACAAAAAACACATATTGCATAAGTAAATCAGCAGCCCAAGTGGCCTTGGGCCAAACTATCCTCCAACATGGGCCGGGTTCGAACCCTACTAGCAGCGCCCCTTTATACAATTTTTTTTATTTTTAACAGCAGCTGAAAACTTCTTATCAATTTCGTCGGTTATTTCGAAACTCAAATGGAGTCCGATTTAAACAAACTTTATATGCACTTATATGTTTTTCGACATTCCGGAACCATCTGTTTTTTCATACGACGCTCCGATATGACTGAAATAGCAGAAAGACAGCAGCTGGAAATAGCTTTTTATCAATTTTCTTGGAATTCCGTCGGTTATTTCGAAACTCAAACGGAGTCCGATTTTAACAAACTTTATATGCACTTATATGTTTTTCGACATTTCAAATCCAACGGAACCATCTGTTTTTCATACGATGCTCCGATATGGCTGAAATAGCAGAAAGATAGCAGCTGGAAACAGCTTTTTATCAATTTTCTTAAAATTCCGTCGGTTATTTCAAAACTCAAACGGAGTCTGATTTTAACACACTTTATATGCACTTATATGTTTTTCGATGTTACGGACCCAACGAAATCGACGAAATTGTGATCGGGGGTCGTCTTCTCAAAAAGAGTCATTGAGTTCCTTTAACGAATAAGGAACTCGGGGGGCCAAAATCACAACGAAAACCCCGGGAATCGAAACGACACCTCCCCTAGTCTAAAATCATCATTTAAAACTGTTAGGAATCGACGGAAATGCAATAGGATGCACCGTTTGATGGGAAATGCAATATGGCTCCACTTTTACCGGTAAACTTCAAAACTTACAAAATCGAGCCTATAATCAAACCGAACTCATCCGGAAGCAAACCTATAGTCTATTTGACTATTTTCGACGTTACAGAGCTAATGGAAGTGACGAAAACGGGTTTTGATGCTCCGATCAATAAGTGCTCCCTTTTTGGGCCATTTCCTTAAGCCTTAAGAACTAAATTTTCATATTTTAGCTCAAAATCTTCCGTGAGGTTCCGGGAACCAAACCGAGATTTCACCTAAGTCATATTCGATATTTCGGAGCTAACGGAACTGTCAGAGCTCGATTCTGACATCGTTTGCTAAGATTTCACTTTTTGGTGCACTTAACTTAAGCTTAAGTTCCAAAAATGAGGAAAATGAGATATTTATGAATTTAGTCACCGGGGCACCGGACTACCGGTCCCGGCAGGTCGTATACGACTTGGGGTAACTGTATATACACTCTAAATATGAAATAAATACATGAAAAATATAATTTTGGCCATACGGGTCATCACAATATCCCCTACTAAATGGGACTTTTGCCCTCAAAAGACAAAGTGAGAAAGGTACCTGGAGTCTCGAACAAGTGTGGATACTGAGTCTGCATGTCCCGCTCTATCTCCCAGGTGGCCTCCTCGATTGGTCTGCGTGCCCAGCGAACCTTCACAACTGAAATCTCCTTAGTCCTGAGCTTCCTCACATCTCTAGCAATAATAGCCTCAGGCTTCTCAATGACTAAAAGTTGGTCATCAACCTCCACCTTAGTTGTATCCTACCGAAGCACATGTGACGGGTCCGATACATACTGTCGGAGCATGGAGACATGAAATACAGGATGTACTGCTGACAACTCAGGTGGTAAGGCTAGTCTGTAGGCAACCTCCCCAATCCTCTCAAGTATCTCATATGGCCCAATGTACCTCGGACTAAGTTTGCCTCTCCAGCCGAACCTCCATATTCCCTTCATGGGCGAGACACGCAGAAACACCTTATCACCCATGCTAAACTCCAACGGTCGATGCCTATGATCTGCATAAGACTTCTGCCTACTCTGGGCCTCACGAAATCTATCCTGAATTACACGGACCCTATCAACGGTATCCTGAAGTAGCTCAGAACTCTGGTGCGTCATCTCGTGACCGCTAAACCAACCAATCAGCCACCTGCAGCGTCTACCATATAATGCCTCAAAAGGAGCCATGCCAATGCTGGAGTGGTAACTATTATTATAAGAAAACTCCGCTAATGCCAAGTACCTGCTCCAACTACCGCCAAAATCAAATACACAATCCCGCAACATATCCTGTAGTACCTGAATAGTCCGCTCGGACTGGCCATCTGTCTGGGGGTGAAATGCTGTGCTCAACAAGACATCAGTGCGCAACTCAAGCTGAAATGCCCTCCAAAATCGAGAAGTGAACTGAGTACCACGATCTGAAATGATAGAAACAGGCACCCCATGCAATCTCTCCACCTCAGAAACATATAACTCCGCCAACCTCTCCGCTGTCCAAGTCATCTGAGTAGCTAGGAAGTGTGCGGACTTGGTAAATCGATCCACGATGACCCAAATCTGATCATGACCCCTAGGCGAACGAGGAAGACCTGTGATGAAGTCCATAGTAATGTTCTCTCATTTCCATAAAGGAATAGGGAGGCGCTGCAACTCACCGGCCGGTCTACGATGCTCAACCTTAACCTGCTGACAGGTCAAGCACCTAGACACAAAAGTAGCTATCGAGCTCTTCATGCCCCGCCACCAATACAATTGTCGAAGATCCCTATACATACGAGCCGTGCCAGGATGAACTGAGACCTAGTACTATGGGCCTCTCTCAACAAGGCCTGGATCAAATCACCAACCTTAGGAACCGCAAGTCTACCATGAACCCAAAGTACCCCGTCAAAATCAATCTTAGCCCACTCGAACTCACCGCTAGCAACCCGCTTTCTCAGCTCAACTAAACTAGGATCCTCGAACTAGCGACGACGAATCTGATCATATAAGGCAGAGCTAGACTCAACATGAGTTGTAACTCTATCTGGAGACGAAAGATCCAACCTAACCAAGCTGTTAGCCAAGGACTGGACGTCCCGAGCTAAAGGTCTCTCCAAAGCTGGTAAGGATGCCAAACTACCCAAGCTGACCACTCTCCTACTCAAGGTATCTGCTACCACATTAGCCCTGCCCGGATGAAAAAGAATACTCAAATCGTAGTCCTTCAAAAGCTCAACCCATCTCCGCTGTCTAAGGTTAAGCTCCCTCTGACTAAGAATGTAAGCTCCCTCTGACTAAGAATGTACTGTAGGCTGCTGTGGTCAGTGTAGATATCACAATGCACTCCATATAGGTAGTGTCTCCAGATCTTGAGCGCAAATACTACCGCCGCCAACTCTAAGTCATGAGTGGGGTAGTTACGCTCGTGAGTCTTCAGCTGGCGAGAGGCATAAGCAATCACGTGGCCCTCCTGCATAAAGACACAACCCAACCCAATACCTGAGGCAACACAATATACGGTATACGGCTGAACCTCGACCGGTAATGCTAACACTGGGGCTGTAGTCAATAACTCCTTTAGCTTTAGAAAGCTGGACTCACACTGCGCGGACCACTAAAAAGAAACCTCCTTCTTCGTCAATCTAGTGAGGGGTGCAGCAATAGACGAGAAACCCTGAACAAACCGACGGTAATACCCGGCTAGACCCAAGAAGCTACGAATCTCGATAGGAGTAGTAGGTCTAGGCCACTCACGAACGGCAGCCACCTTGGCTGGATCAACACTAAGCCCAGCACCTGATATGACATGGCCAAGGAAAGCAACGGACTCCAACCAAGACTCACACTTTGAGAACTTAGCATAAAGTCGCTCAGTCCTCAAAGTCTCCAACACAATTCGTAGGTGCCGCTCGTGCTCTGCTCGACTCCGCGAATACACCAGAATGTCATCAATGAACACAATCACGAAGGAGTCAAGGTAACGCCTGAACACCCGAGTCATCAAGTCCATAAATGCGGCAGGAGCATTAGTCAACCCAAAGGACATGACTAGAAACTCGTAGTGACCATAGCGGGTCCTAAAGGCTGTCTTCGGGACATCCTCAGCCCGAATCCTCAACTGGTGGTAACCAGACCGTAAGTCAATCTTAGAGAACACGGTGGCTCACTGCAACTGATCAAACAAATTACCCACTCGAGGCAAGCGATATTTGTTCTTTATGGTCACTTTGTTCAGCTGCCTGTAATCAACACACATACGCAAAGATTCGTCCTTCTTTTTCACAAACAAAACCTGAGCACCCCAAGGAGATATACTAGGACGAATAAAACCTCTATCAAGTAGATCCTGAAGCTAGGTACTCAACTCACGAAGCTCAGCAGGAGCCATACGATACGGAGGAATAGAAATAGGTCGAGTACCCGGCTCAAGGTCAATACCAAAATCTATATCACGCGGGGGAGGCAAACCAGGAAGGTCAGCAGGAAACACATCAACATACTCACAAAAAATAGGAACAGAAGCAGGAGACAGTACATCAGCACTAGTATCACGGGCATGCGCTAAGTAAGCAAGACAACCACAAGAACCAAGTCTACGAGCCCGACAACATGATATCACCCTCACCGATGTATGACTAGTGGGTCCACACCACATCACCGGGGGCACACCAGGCATAGAAAAGGTCACCGTCTTGGCATAACAATCCAAGACCACACGATAATAAGATAACCAATCCATGCCCAGAATCACATCAAAATCAAGCATGTCTAACTCTATCAAGTCTGCCCGAGTGTCACAACCCCGAATAGTCACAATACACGATCTATATACACGGTCAACCACGAGGGCCGCCCCAACAGGAGTAGATACACTCAAAGGGAATAGATAACGGCTCACTAGTCAAACCCAAACGAGAAGCCAAGTACACAGACACATAAGATAGAGTGGAACCCGGGTCAAATAGTGTAAATGCGGAATGCCCACAAACAGATAACATACCAGTGACGACATCATCAGCACCCTCGGCCTCAGCGCTGTCAGGAACGGCATAAAGCTGCTGCGGTGCTCCCTCCTGTCTCTTACCACCCCGGCCCCTCTGACGTCCCCTCTAACCTCCACCCCTAGCTCCCTGAGCTACCGGTGGTGCATCTCTGGCCGGCGGTACTACTTGAATGGGTTGTGCAGGTAGTGCGGCAGTACGCTGTGGCCTACGATGAGGACAGTCTCTCACGTGATGACCAGCATCACCACACTCAAAGCAACCACGACCACGACGACCCCAAATCTCACTAGGACAATCTCTAGAGTAGTGACCAACCTCACCATAACTATAGCAAGCCCCTCTCTCTCTGGCTGTACCTCGAGAACCCTCAGCTGAAGTACCAGAACCGGAACTCTGGCCCCTGGCGGGCTGGCTGGACTAACCCTGCTTGGAAATATGTAGTGCAGCATGATAACTCTGGCCCTGACAGCCCTGTGACTGACGAGACCTCGAACCACCACTTCTGTGACCACCACTCGCTGATCGGGTACCCAAAAAGCTACCCTGATGTCGTGCCTTCTTATCACCGGCCTCCTGGGCCCGACGACCAAAGAGCTCCTGCTGGCGAACCTTCTCAATGATCTCAGTGAGGGTACCACCTTGCGCAACAGTACGGTCAACCTGTCTATGCCTCTCCAAAGTCAACTGGTCAACAAAGAATCTAACTCTAGCCTGCTCAGTAGGTAGAAGATCAGGAGCATAGCGGGCCAATCTCGTGAACTGGGCCTCGTACTCGGAAACCAACATCGACCCCTGCTTCAACTGTAGGAACTGAGAATGAAAGGACTCTCTGACACTGCGGGGTACATACTAGTCCAAGAATGCATCTCTAAACTGCCCCCAAGTAGGAGAGGGCGATCCTATAGGCCTACAATCCATGTACGAACGATACCAGTAACCTGCCTTCTTATCCAGGAGGTAAGAGACAAAGTCCGGTCCATGCAACTCCAATACCTGCAGAGTCCTCAGTCTACACTCAACAACGGTGATGAACTCGGTGGCATCCTGAGATGGAGCTCCAGAAAACCGTTTAGTGGCAATCCTCAAGAACCTGTCCAAGGCCTTCCCGACCTCAGACGCCGGGAGAACAGTAGAAGTAGTGGTTGCGGCGGCACTATCATCTGGAATAGGCGCCTGAACCCTCTCTGGTGGCGGCTCAGTAGTTGGAGCCTCAACGGTATGCAACACAGCTCGTGCTGCACCCTGGGAAGAAGACTCCGGAATAGATGTAGTGGGGGCGGCTGCCCCGCCAATCATCTGCAGGAATAGTGTCTGGAATGCAAGAGACTGGAATAAAGACGGCGTGACCGGTGAGGCGGCTGATGCCGACTGGGGCACTATAGGCGGGTCTGCCACTCCCGCAGGTGCTGTAGTAGTAGTAGTGGTAGGCGGAGGATCCTGAACTGGTATAACAGTCCTCTCAACTCCCTCCGTAGCCGGTGGAGGAGTATCCTCTCCCTGGGTAGCTCGCGTGCGTGCCATCTGCGACAAGAGTGAAGCCGATAAGCTATATTCAAGAAACTGACTTAACCCATTCGCACGAAGAGATTAGAAAGATTAACTACTTTCCTAAAGCGCCATGTAGTTTCTTGTGAATGAAATTCCAGGCGTCCCCGAAACCATTCACAAGACTCTACCGACACCGCTCCTATTTGCCACAAAACTACAAGAACCTAGGCTCTGATACCACTCTGTCAAGGCTCGATTTCTTGAACCCTGATGGCGTCTACTAACCCCACGTAGACAAGCCAAAACCCTACGGCCCGTAGCATACGCGGTGGGCCATACAACACTCACAATAAATAATAATAAATAAAGGAAGAATAAATAAGAAATGTAGAAGCAAATCATGACATAAGTAGATACACAAGCTAAATCCCGACCCAAGAATAGTGATGTGGCAAAAATAGGAGCTAAATAAATACAGTATCCAAAAGAGACCCAGACATATACAGATGATCAGACTGAATATAAATGGGTCTAAAGTCTGTCAAGAGATAAATGACAGAATAAACAACTCCTGAATAAAAGACTCGATCAGCGGGGCGGCAGGCTCACCGAATCCTCCAAAATGTGACTCCTCAATCCGCACGATCGCGATGCCTACGCTAACCCACACCTGGCTCTACACCACGAGAAGGCACAACAAGTGTAGCATGAGTACCACAATAAAGTGATACCCAGTAGGCTAGGCCGACTAGGATCAATAAATATAACATAATAATAACGAGGTAAGTAAAACAGGCAATATCAGTGAGAAAACAAATACTAACATGACATAATGTAAATACCGAATGGACAACAATAGTAACAACCTTGGGCACCCCTAGCCCGAATAATAAGAAAATCTCGAAGCCACCGCTATGCAAATAATACCATACCTTCATCACAGCCCGAACCAATATAGTATCGAATACCGAAATGCAGGAATAATAAGCAAGTAAGTAAGTAAATGCGGAAAGTAAAAACGAATATAACAAGCAAAACTTACCTGGCGTCCCATACCACCGGCAAGTACAAACAGTCAAAGCAAAGCCCACCGTGACTTCCCCCGTAAGCCCGGTGGACAGAACAAGAATATAAGCAAGGAAATGGGGGCGGAAATTAAGTAAGTAGAACCAAATCCGTCAACTAAAACAACACCCGCTCGAGCGAAACACCCACCCCTAGGATGACGCGAGCCACAATCCATATAAACCAACCTCTATGGCAATATGCACGAACATGCTCAGTGTAGGTCGACCTCAACGACGACACGAGCAAAGGCTCAGCATAACTCAACCTCTATGAAAAATGCGAGCTAAGTAGGGCATGCGCGTCAACCGCTATGACCGCTATATAAAACAACATCAACAACAAATCTTAAAAATATTGGAATCCTACTACTAAGGATCTCATGATGCAACTCTCACAATAGATTATATCCACACATCCCATACTCTACGTACCCCCCTACGGCACCACAAGCCTACCGAACACAACTCAAATCGTCCCGTCTACGTCCCGCAACGGGACCCCAAGTTCATTAGTGAAGGGTAACAATATAAACGAGGTCAAATCAACCTAAAGATCATCTCATTCACTAGCCACTATCATATTACATTTATTCAAACCAGTCTCACATTGCTACGAGGTAAACCGAGCCTACCTGGGCGCCGACGATAGCCAAAACGAGCAAGAATAGCCCCAACATTGCAAAGCGGCTCACAAATCAACGAATACCTATCAAATATATATTCTAGAAATCAATAGGAGCGTTTTGATACCCATATTGCAATACAAAAATTGCCGGGTCAAGCGGGCCTAAAAATGAGCCCACAAGCCCGAAGCTCCGAAAAATATTTTGAACACACCGGGTCGTCCCTCATGATTTATGGGACTCATGGTTCGAATTTGAGCTCCAACGGACCACCAAAAGGTCCTCAAATGCTCAAATTACACAAACTAATTAGCGCGAATTGACAATACGGCGTTCAAAAATTTCGAGACTTACCCGCGGTGATCACACTAGCTCCAAGACAAAGAATCAATCTTCAAACACCCAAGAAGCTAGCAAAAATCATTGGGTTTAATTATAGTTAGTAAACACCCCCAAAATCACTAAAAACGAGTTAAGAGCGAAGAAATTACCTTAATACCGCGATAACAATCGACCCCACACGTTCCAATATCGACACCCACGAATTTCAACTCAAAATCCATCAAGAATCGCCACCCTAACCCTTATTTTCTTTCAAAACTCGAAGTAATGAGACATGGGGGGCTAAGGGGCTGTTTTGGAGGATTAAATAAGCTATGCCCAAATGTTTACCCTTATTAACTTAAAAAAAACACATATGGCATAAGTAAATCAGTAGCCCAAGTGGCCTTTGGCGAAACTATCCTCCAACATGGGCCGGGTTCGAACCCCACTAGCAGCGCCCCTTTATACAATTTTTTTCATTTTTAACAGCAGCTGAAAACTTCTTATCAATTTCGTTTGTTATTTCGAAACTCAAACGGAGTCTGATTTTAACAAACTTTATATCCACTTATATGTTTTTCGACGTTCCGGATCCAACGGAACCATCTGTTTTTTCATACGATGCTCCGATATGGCTGAAATAGCAGAAAGACAGCAGCTGGAAACAGCTTTTTATCAATTTTCTTGGAATTCCGTCGGTTATTTCGAAATTCAAACGGAGTCCGATTTTAACAAACTTTATATGCACTTATATGTTTTTTCGACGTTTCGGATCCAACGGAACCATCTATTTTTTCATACGATGCTCCGATATGGCTGAAATAGCAGAAAGACAGCAGCTGGAAACAACTTTTTATCAATTTTCTTGGAATTTCGTCGGTTATTTCGAAACTCAAACGGAGTCTGATTTTAACAAACTTTATGTGCACTTATATGATTTTCGACATTCCGGACACAACGGAATCGACGAAATCGCGATCAGGGGTCATTTGCTCAAAAAGAGTCATTGAGTTCCTTTAACGAATAAGGAACTCGGGAGGCCTAAATCACAATGAAAACCCCGGGAATCGAAACGACACCTCCCCTAGCCTAAAATCATCATTTAAAACTGTTAGGAATCGACGGAAATGCAATAGGACGCACCGTTTGACGGGAAATGCAATATGGCTCCACTTTTACCGGTAAACTTCAAAACTTAAAAAATCGAGCCTAAAATCAAGCCGAACTCATCCGGAAGCAAACCAATAGTCTATCTTGACTATTTTTTACGTTACAGAGCTAATGGAAGTGACAAAAATGGGTTTTGATGCTCCGATCAATAAGTGCTCCCTTTTTGGGCCATTTCCTTAAGCTTTAAGAACTAAATTTCCATATTTTAGCTCAAAATCTTCCGTGAGGTTCCGGGAACCAAACCGAGACTTCACCTAAGTCATATTCGATATTTAGAAGCTAATGGAACTGTCAGAGCTCGATTCTGACATCGTTTGCTAAGATTTCACTTTTTGGTGCACTTAACTTAAGCTTAAGTTCCAAAAATGAGGAAAATGAAATATTTATGAATTTATTCACCGGAGCACCGGACTATCGGTCCCAGCAGGTCGTATACGACCTGGGGTAACTGTATATACGCTCTAAATATGAAAAAAATACTTGAAAAATATAATTTTGGCTATACGGGTCATCACAATATGTTTATGAAATGATTTTGATAATATTATAGTTATGAGAAGAATGTGATCACATAAATGTCTATGTTACTGAATCTATGAGTATATTTGTTGTTTACACCATATTGTTATAAGTGAATGAGTTATTCCTATGAATGTGAAGTATGTATTGAATTATTATTTGGCTTTTTAGCCCAAGTGTAAACGATTATGAAGAATTTTGGGATTTTAAGCCCAAGTATGCATTGAAATGATTTTAAATGACTTGTGCCACTTTAGAAAGCATGTATATGTATAAGTATTCTAGTGGGATGAGGACTTAGCACCAAATAGATTGGGGGCGTCAGGTCTATCCCCAAGGGTCCTCTCCCTTTCCTTGAACTATTTGCCAGCATAGGTACATGGTAACCATTATCAAAATGACTGGGTCGTAAGGAATAATTTTTACACATATTGATATGATATGATACGATATAATATGTAAATATTTCTTAAATGAATAAGTCGTAGGGAAGGTGTTTATCACATCGAAATGATGGGATTGTAAGGTGATGTGCAGATTACCCTTGGCAGGTAATTTTCTCTAACCGATGGGAAGTTTACATTAGGAAAATTCATGTAATAGCTCATATGAGTTTGAGAGGCCGGTTATGGTCATCCCTCTTTATAAGAGTATTATGGCATTATATGCATCATGAATTTCATAGCATATTGTTATATTGTCTTTCCTTGCTATATATATCTCTTCCTATATTATGTGCCCTTGTCATCTAAAATTGAATGCAAGTTTGATAACTCATATGCATTGCATGCCCGCATACCAGATCAAATTTGAGATACTTGTTGTGGTGAATCGTACGTTCGAACAACAAACCACCATGATCCTAACTATGATGCTTTTTGTTTATGTTATTTACTTTGAGGGTGAGCCCGGGACATGTATTTGCCCCCATCCTATCTTATGACTAGAGGGAATTGTTGGACATCTTGTAGATTATTGTATGGATATATGCTATGTGTTGTATTTGGAGAATATGATTATGGCTACCTATTATAATGGTTAAATGGATTGATTATGAGTACTGTGATATGAATTTATGCTATGATGTGGAAGATCCTAAAATTTCCCCCATAGAGTGAGTCATGCTAACCCACCCCTTAGTTTTTACATTCTAATTGTTATGTGATTCCATGTTAATCCCTATCCTTATGACATCCTCTTTGCACGAGTCCTACTTTCTTGTCACTTAGAACTATGTGTTTACTATTACATATACGCTTCCAAACTGATAACGTGTGAATCGATGCTATGAGGCTTATTTGGGGACTCTCGGGTTCCCATTCATCATATCACTCCTAGACATTAGGTCTGGCTTATGAAAAGCTTGGTATCAGAGCGCTAGGTTTGTAAATGATCCTTGAAGTCCAACATGCCATGTCAAATAGAGTCATATTATTGGATGTGAAGTGCATCATACCTATGAGTGGTAGGCTATGATGACGTTCTATAAACTGTCTCACTTCTTCATGTCTCATGTCCTTCTCTAGATCATATGTTATGGTTTCCTAATCCCGATGATGTCCTTGTCGCATTATAAAAGATGCCTCTACAAGGAGCTCCCTTATTAAGACCAGCCTCGGCTAATGAGGACCAAGTTCTTCAAAGGCCAATGGAAGAGCTTGTCACAAATGTTAAATTCCATACTTCTAATTCTACGCTTGCACAAGTAGTGATTACTCATACTAGGCAGGCTAATCTTGCTCCTCGTGATCCCACTCTAGCTTCTAGAGTAAGAAATTTCACCCAGATGAATCCTTTAGAGTTCAATGGATCAAAGGATTATAAGGAAGCTCAAGAGTTCATTGATGAGCTTTCTAAGGTGTTAACTTTTATGGGGTGACTTCTGGGGAGAAGGCTATGTTGGTTGTAAATTAGTTGAAAGATGTGGCCCATGTGCGGTACACTCAATGTTGATAAAAAGGATCTATAGTAATGTTATTAATTGGGAAGATTTCAAGTTTGCATTTCTGGATCGTTTCTTCCTACTTGAACTTAGAAAAGCTAGGATGAAAGAATTTATCAACCTCAAATATGGTGGCATGGGTGTGAGAGCTATGCCCTCAAGTTCACTAAGCCCCCAAAGTATGCTCCTATGCTTGTGGTTGACCCCTATGGTAGAATGCATAAATTTATTTTTGGTATCTCTAATTTGGTTGTGAAGGAATGTCATACGGCTATCCTTATTCAGGATGAATATCTCCAAGCTCATGGTATATGCTAAACCGATGAAAGAGAGAAGCTTAAGGAGAAGAGGGTGTATGATTCCAATAGGTTCTCTAACTCCAGTGGTTGTGGTTATGGTCACTTCCAATAGGGACAAGATTCTAATGCAAGGGTTGCCAGTGCTAGGGTGTCTCCTCCCAAAGCACCTATTCATGGTGGGCCACTATTTCCCTGGTGTGACATGTTTTGAAAGAATCACACGGATGCTTGTTGAAAAGAGTTGAGTGCATGCTTTGGGTCTGGTGATAAGAACCAAAAGTTTTCTGATTGTCCTAGAGTTGCTTAGAAGAGTTAGGGTCAAGTGGACCAAGGTGATCAAGGCTAGAAAAGACCTTCACAAGGTGGTTCTCCAAAAAAACAATAGGTTCTATGCTTCGCAAGCTCATCAGGAACTTAATGAGACACTAAATGTTTTGCTTGGTATGTTAAAAGTCTTTGATTTTGATCCGTATGCTTTGCCAAATGCGGGTGTCAATTTTTCTTTTTTTGACTCCTCTATTGGTTTTTAAGTTTGGTTTGAGTGCTGAAATCTTGAGGGAGCCTTTTTCAGTCTATACTCCCATGGGTAAATCTAATGTTGCTCATAAAGTTTATATGGGTTATCCTGTTTCTGTGTTGCATAAGGTCTTCCCGTGTGATTTTGTGGAACTTGAGATGTTTGATTTCGATGTTATTCTGGGGGTAGATTGGTTGCATGCTTCATATGCCTCTACAGATTGTACAACCCAGAAAGTCAAATTCCAATTTTCGGATGTGCCCATTGTTGAACGGAAGGGTAGTGATTCCGTTATTAAAGGTTGGTTATTTCCTTCCTTAACACCCGAAAGATGATTTGTAAGGGGTGTATCTATCATATTGTTAGAGTTAAGGATATGGATTCCAAGTGACCTTCTCTTGAATAGGCCCCTCTGGTGAATGATTTTTCGGATGTGTTTCTTGAAGATTTGCCCGACATTCCTCCGGAAAGGGAAGTAGACTTTCGCATAGATATTCTCCTAGACACTTAACCTATATGATTCCTCCTTATCGTATGGCACCGGCTGAGTTGGATGAGTTGAAAGATCAGTTGAAGGACTTGTTGGAGAAAGGCTTTAATAGGCCAAGTATATCTCCATGGGTGCTCTGGTGTTATTTGTATGAAGAAAGAGGGGTCTCTTCGAATGTGCATTGATTATAAGAAATTGAATAAGGTGAGCATCAAGAATAAATATTTGTTTCCAAGGATCGACGATTTTTTTATCAACTTCAAACGGCCACCTATTTCTCAAAGATTGACCTCCATTCTGCTTATTATCAATTGAAGGTTAGGGAATGTGACATTCCCAAAACTGCTTTTTATACTAGACATGGGCATTTTGAATTTGTGGTGATGTCGTTCGGTGTGACTAATGCTCCAACTCTATTTACGGATCTCATGAATCGGGTGTTCAAGTCATTCCTTGATAGTTTTGTGGTTGTCTTTATCGATAATATCCTTATTATTCCCGAAATTAGCGGGAGCATATGGATCATTTGAGTTTGGTTCTTCACACCTTAAGGGAGAAGCAATTGTATGCTAAGTTCAGAAAGTGTGAGTTTTGGTTGGGCGAGGTAGCATTTATTTGTCATGTGGTATCCGGTGATGGTATTAAGGTTGACCCAAAAAAGATCGAGACCATGAAGAATTGGCCTAAACCATTGACTCCTTTGGATATTCAAAGTTTTCTTTGGTTGGCTGGTTATTATAGAAGGTTTGTTGAATGTTTCTCATCTACTGCATCTCCATTAACTGAGTTGACTCAAAAGAAAGCGAAGATTGTATGGTCAGATGAATGTGTGAAAATTTTTGAGATTTTAAAAAATCAGCTCATATTGGCTCCTATTTAACTTTACTTAATGGCTTAGATGGGTATGTGGTATTTTGTGATGCCTCTAAGATTGGGTTGGTTGTGTGCTTATGCAACATGGTAACGTTATGGCTTATGCATCAAAGCGGTTGAAGGTGCATGAGCGTAATTACTCGACTTATGATCTTGAGTTAGCGGTTGTGATGTTTGCTTTGAAGATTTGGGGACACTATTTGTATGGGCTGCATGTTGATGTTTTCACTGATCACAAGAGTTTGCAATATGTGTTCACTCAAAAGGATCTTTACTTGAGACAAAGGGGGTGGTTGGAACTCCTTAAGGACTACGACATGAGTGCGCAATATCATCCCAGCAATCTATGGGAAGTGTAGCTTATATTGATGAACGGAAGAGAGAGTTTGCAAGATATGTTCATTGTTCGGCTAGATTGATTGTTAGGTTGGCCACCTCTAATGATGGTGGTATTCATGTTCAAAATTGGGCCGAATCTTCTATGGTTATTGATGTCAAAGCTATGCAAGATCTAGACCCGTCATTGGTTGAGTTGAAGAAGTTGGTTGCCAAAAAGCAGATTGAGTTTTTGTCCGAAGGGGTAGATGGTGAGATTCAGTATCAAGATCGGTTATGTGTTCCAACTATGGATTATCTTAGGAGGGTGATCATATGAAGCCCATATAACTCATTATTCTATTCACTTGGGATCTACTAAGATGTATCGGGATTTAAGAGAAGTGTATTGGTGGTATGATATGAAGAAAGATATAGCCAAGTTTTTATCAGTATGTCCTAATTGTAAACAAGTGAAGATAGAGCACCAAAGGCCCGATGGTTTGGCTCATGATATTGAGATTCTTACTTGAAAGTTGAAAGATGTGAACATGGACTTTGTGGTTGGTTTGTCTCAAATCCGAAGGCAATTTGATTTGATTTGGGTTATTGTTAACCGGATGACTAAATCCGCTCAGTTTCCACAGGTCTAGAGTATATTTGGTGCTGAAGATTATGCAAGGCTGTATATCCAAGAATTGTTGAGGCTACATGATGTGCCTAGGTCTATTATGTCGGATCATCGCACCCAATTTACTTCTCATTTTTGGAGATTGTGTCAAAGCGGACTTGGTACTAAGGTGAACTTCATTACCACTTTCCATCCTTAAACTGATGGACAAGCCGATAGGACGACTCAAACGTTGAAAGACATGTCGAGGGCTTGTGTGTTGAAATTCAAGGGTAATTGGGATGATCATCTACCACTCATTGAGTTTTCTTATAACAATAGCTTCCATGCTAGCATTGGTATGGAACTATTTGAAGCTTTATATGGCAGGAGATGTAGATCTCCGGTGGGGTGGTTTGAGTTGGGAGAGATGGCCTTGATTTGCTTGGATTTGGTATTTGAATCAACGGAGAAGGTGTAGTTGATTAGGAGTCATTGAAAACAGCCTAAAGTCGCCAAAAGTCTTATTTGTGTATTACGAAGAGGGATCTTGAGTCTTATGTTGGTGATTGGGTGTATGTGAAGGTCTCACCCATGAAGGGTGCAATGTGTTTTGGTAAGAAAGGTAAGTTGAGCTCCTGGTATGTAGGTTATTATGATATTGTTGAGCAGATTGGGAGAGTGTCTTATACGTTAGATGTGTCTTCGAATTTGAGTTCTATTCACCCAATTTTCCATGTCGCTATGTTGAGGAAGTTGATTGGTGATCCTAGTGCAATTGTGCCTTTGGAAGGTGTTTAGGTTTAGAAGAACTTGTCTTATGAGGAAATTCTGGTTGAGATTTTAGATAGGCAAGTGAAGCGGCTTCGGTCAAGGTGCTTTGGAGAAATCAACATGTGGAGAGTGTTGCATAAGAGGCAAAGTTGGACATGATGAAACGATATCTGTATCTTCTCCAATCTACTCAAGCCTAAGGTATTAGGTTCTTCCTTTTTCCAAGTTGTCCTAGTTTTTTTACTCTTTTATTTCATGGCTTTACATGTATATATGTGCACAAAAACGATTTAAAAATGTTTTGAATGATTTAAAGATGTTCTGATATGAGTTTTAATGACTTTATGATTTTTAAATGATGAGATATGCATTGTATCTTGAGTTTGGATGTTTTATGCCTAAGTCAAGCATTTCAAGCCTTGTTCCAGCACATTCGAGGGCAAATATTCCCAAGGGGGAGATGATGTAAGGACTCGGACTTTGTACAACCTCAATGGATCTTGGCATTTGGTTATGGAAAGTTTTTGACCAAGGTGACGTCTTACAGGCACCTTCACAGGCCATGTGACTCACCGAGGGTCATGTGGAGGGACCTCGAGGGTGGCCCTTGGCCTTGTGTGCAGAGTATTGGCATTAATGTGGGGTTTACGACCAAGGCACACATCACATGAAGCCCATACCGTCTATGTGAGGCTTCATTGTCCCTGTGGTAGACTGTATAGAGGGCCTTGGGCTGGAAAATCCATATTTTGGCCAAGGCACTTCACACATGGACCTCTCATGGACCGTATAAACCTTCATCGTCCCTGAAGCCTTTGATATAGGCGTTGTTGTAAAAATTTTTGATGTATGGGATCACTGTCTCGGAACTTTATTGACGAAGAATTTTTCTAAGTAAAGCTTAATCAGAGGCCACACAGTCCATGTGACCCCTTATGGGCCGTGAAACCCTCCGTATGGGTGTTGGCGTGCAATTTTTTTAAGTATGGAACTACCATATGGACCTTCACCAGTGAAATATTTTCCAAGTGTTGGATCACGGAAGGAGTCACACGATCCGTGTTACCTTATACGGACCGTGAGACCTTCTCATGGGCCCCATGGCAACATTTTTCTATCCAGTTCATTAATGGTGTTTTTGTAATTATGGCTTCTCCTAAGGAACTCTTGTGACCTTCAATGCTCTCCTAAGAAATCCAAATGACCTATACTCTTCTTCCCTCTTTCAAACTCACTTTCACACTTAGAATTATGTTCAACTATCTTAAGAACTATCTCAAAGACTCTAGTGAAGGATTAACATCAGAATCAAGGAAGGGCTCCATTCTTTATCAAATTCTTCTTTCTTATTTTTGATGAACTTAGGTATGTGGAATTGATTCATTTTCCCTTTCAACCATGAAGACCCAAACTCTTCTACACTTGATTTATGGAATTTAAGCATACTTTAATTTTTGGCTTTTAAGATTGTTATTTATTTAATTCAATTATGATATGGACTATATTTTATTGTTGATTTTAATTGATTTAAGCCCTAATATGTTGGATTGCATGAATATTTGAATATACATTGTCCCTTTAAAGTTTGATTTAAGTATGGACAATCTAAATTGTGATTTGAATCTGGATTTTACTAAGGGATTTTTTACTTGAATTTCCTATTGTATTGTTTATTTTAGATTGAATCTCTATTACCCTGCTAATCTCATATCATCCACGGCATACGCATTCATCAGCATTTGATTTTGATGAAAATGATTCGGTGGGTTAAGCCCACATATATTTATGAAATGATTTTGATAAAATTATAGTTATGATAAGAATGTGATCATATAAATGTCTATGTCATTCGCTCTTTGTGCATATTGGGTGTTTACACCATGTTGTTATAAGTGAATGAGTTATTCTTATGCATGTGAAATGTGGATTGAATTATGATTTGGATTTTTAGCCCAAGTGTAAATGATTATGAATCGTGTTTTGGTTTTAAACCCAATTATGCATTAAAATGATTTGAAATTACTTGTGCCTCTTTTGAAAGCATGTATATGTGTACACATTCTTGTGGGATGATGACTTAGCATCGAATGGATTAGGGACATCAGTTCTATTGCCAAGGGTCCTCTCCCTTTCCTTGAACTATGAGCTAGCATAGCTACATAGTAGCCATTACCGAAATGACTGGGTACTAAGGAATGCTCACACATTTTGATATGATATGATATGGAAATCCTTTTGAAATGACCGGATCATAAGGAAGGTTTCCATAATACTGAAATGACGGGGTCGTAAGGTGTGGTGTAGATTACCCTTGGCAAGTAATCTTCGCTTACTGATGGAAGGACTACATCAGGTAAATTTATGTAATAGCTCGCATGAGTTTGAGAAGTCGGTTATGGTCATATCTCCTCTATATATGAATTCTGTGGCATTTCATGCATCATGAATTTCATAGCATATTGTCATATTGTCTTTCCTTGCTATATATATCTCTTTCTATATTATGTGCCCTTGTCATCTAACATTGAATGCAGGTTTGATAAGTCATATTAATTGCATGCCTGCATACTTAGTACATTCAAACATACTAACACATACTTTTTTCCTACATGATCTTACCATGTAGGGACTGGAGACTACCTTCATCCACTATTTGACGGCTAGATTGGATTTGAGATACTTGTTGTTGTAAGTCCTATCTTCCAAGGACAAACTATCATCCTTCTACCTACGATGCTTTTTTATTTATGTTATTTATTTTGAGGGTGAGCCCAGGACATGTCATGAACCCCGTCCTATCTTATGACTAGAGCATTGTTGGACATCTGGTAGACTCTTGTACGAATATATGCTATGTTTTGTATTTGCGGATTATAATTATGGCTACCTATTGGAATGGTTGTTTGGATTGATTATAAGTATTATGATATGAATATATGCTATGACGTAGAAGTCCCATAGAGTGAGTTATATTTACCCACCCTTTAGTCTTTATATGCTAATTGTTACGTGGTTCCATGTTAATCCCTATCCCGATGACATCCCATAACGCGAGTCTTACTTTCCCATCTTTTAGAACTATATGTTTTCTATTTCGCATATGATTCTGAACCTATAACATGTGAATAGATGCTATGAGACTTTTTTGGGGACTCTCGGGTTTCCATTCGCCATGTCACACTTAGACTTTAGGTCCAGTCGTGATAAAGTAGGAGATGTACGATAGGGAAACTATCTGGCCAAATGCCCCTCCTCATCAAAACTATGGGAATCCCTTGTGTCTCGGCCCTTAGATGGCTGTCCTAAAAAGTCACCACGCCTTTGTGCACTACCTACCAGAGTAGATCTATTTATCAACACTATCAGATGCTGGAAGAGGTGCCTGTATTGCCCGACCTTGATGGCTCTGTCTCTGAATCTCTCGGTCCCGTGGTGAGTGCCCACTAAACTTTCCATGTCGATGGAACCTATTCCATCTACCTTGTCTATCCTGCCTGATATGTTGTATATTATGAGCGTGATCCACAACGCTTTGGAAAGTACATCCAGCTTACACTAAGGATGTTGTAGCCTCCTGTAGATACCCTATAAAGCCTTTCGCAAATTGTTGGATCCTATCAAACTCAGTAGGAATGCTAAACAATGCATATCTAGATAAGGCATGAAATCTGGCCTTGTAGTCAGAAACATACATAGATCCTTGCTATAGCTTATCAAACTTATCTCGGCAGTTGTCTCGGAGGTTATAGGGCACAAATCTCTCTAAAAATATCTCAACGAACTGTCCGTAGGTCATAGCTGGTGATCCAACAGGTTGACGAGCACAATTAACCTCCACCACTCCTGGCAAGGCCGGTGAACTGATATGAAATGTAGGCAACTCCATGTGACTCAAGAATAGCCAGTTACATAACCGGTGATGGCACTCTAATAGAAAATCAAAAGCTCTATCACCAGGAGTTCCATCAAGTCACGGTGGAGCCAACCGTACAAACCTGTCAAAACTCTTCTGCTCTGCTGTAGACATGGTTGGACTGGCAGAAGATCGTGGCACCACAAAAAAGGGAGGCGCAATAGATGGAGCAACAACCAAACTCTAGAATTGAGTACTCAAACTCGGTCTAGATGCCTGAGGTGAAGTAATAATAGTCGTAGGAGGGTTTACAGGAGCTTAAGAAGGACTCACATGAATCATAGTCAGCTCTAGTGCAACACTAAAAGGACTAATCTATGTGGTAGAAATCAGTATCTCAATAGTAGCTGCGGCTGGAGGAGCTTCCTCCAATCTGGCCAATAACCTCATCAGTAACTCCTGAACCGAGGGTGTAGTCTCTAGAGCTGAGGGCAGTGGAATAGGATCCGTAGGGCTCTCTGGCTCATGAACAGGCTCTTGAGAAGCCGATCCCAAACTCAAAATGTTGAAGAAAGTCAAATTTTGGTTCTGGAAACGACTAAAATCACAACTTTGGGCCTAAAATGCTTATTTCAACTCCAAATTCAGTTATGCAATTTCCTATAGTTCAATTTCCACATTCTACAGCTAGTGGAATTGACAAACACCCGATCCGACCTCCAAAACTCAAAATGACACCAAAAACCCACTTTTTCAACAACTTAAGCTTTTAAAGAGATCAAAACTCATATTTTCAACTTTTAAGACTCAAGATTTCGATTCCACCCTTTCAAATAGTTCAAATAGGCCCAAAGCAACTTACAAAAGGGTAAAAATAATAATTTTCACAAAAAAAGTCTAAAATGACCAACCATATCATTATAAAAAAGAAACAAATGGATTTGCTGGAGGAACTAAAGTTGAGGACGGATAGGCTAGAGGCTATTTTTGATGATCATAGGGCACATTTGATGGAATTTCCTAAAAGAGTCATTGCTGTTGAGAAAAACAGTGTTGGTAGTGATGACTCATTGGCAATAAAAGCCAACATCGAATTGTTATAGGAGGTGGCATCTCTAAAGTCCATGGGTATTAGTTTTCAATGGAATTTGTTAGACTTTCCATCTAATGTTGATATAAATGTGGCTCCTGAAGGTACTACTGGAGTTGATATTCTGGGTGAGGAGATCAAAGGAGTAAATGTACTAGTCTCCCCAAAGACTGATGAAGAAGCATTGGAAATTATGCCACACCAAGCAGAGCTTGATGAGTTGAGGTGGTGAAAAGAGGAGATTATAGCCATTATGACAAATGAGTCTCTTCGAGACACTTCCATGATTGGAATGTCCAATGAGCCAGAGCCTGTGAGGCCGCAGATTGACTTGAAGAGTACACCACAAGATTTGCACATTGATGCCCCCATGACCTCTTCTTCAACTCCTCCACCACCACCACAATAGGATTAATATGACCAGGGGAATTCTAATTCTCACTTCTTTTTTAGCATAATTAATATTGTTCATATACATTGAGTATAATGTTCTTTTCTGGAGAGGGTGAGCAATTAGGATCCCATTATTTTCTATTAATGATGACGATTCACTGTTTTATTTTGGTTATGATATGTGTTGGTTGAGACAATGATGATCATTTTTTGGTTTTGTTGATGTGATTTTTAGACAATTTTTAATTTTTAGGGCTTGAAAATATTATATTATTTTGGGTTGTAATAAATAGTAATTTCTTTTTAATTTAATTTTCTATTTTGTAGATATGATTGTGGATGGTGTTGTTGATGTCTATGAGTTACTTTTGGCGAACCCGTGCACATTTCAAAAGCCATTGCAAATATGTTTTATCGTTTCTCTAGTCCTTAGCAATCAGCATATCAATAGTCCATATCTTTGATTTGGATAATGCAATGGATGAGGAGCATATACTAACTCGCCAATTAGTCTATCTCTTCTAAAAACAATTAATGCATGGATTTGTTGCATCTTGAGGTGACTATGTGAGTGTTGAGCTTAGATATGCAATGATCGTAAAATTGTGGGTGTGTGTTGCCTAGTTAGTGTTTAGATTTGGATCCATTTTGCAATGTGTAGTGAGGAAATTACTGAAAGGCATGTGTGTGATACCTAGAACTTAATCTTCTTTGTAGTAAGGGAAAATGGTGATTTTTTAAGTAGTGATTAGCAATGGCAATTGTGATTGAGAACATAACCTTGTCTTGAGCACTCTTTAGCCACCTCTTGAGGCTTCAAAATCGCGTAAGTGGTTTGTGGAAGCTTTTAAGATAGACAACAAAAGGGGGGATTGTATGTGCTGCTCCCTATGGCCCATTTGCAAGCAATTGGTGCTTGAAAGACTGGTAGTAGATTTTCTTAAGGGTAAGCAAAAGTTTAAGTTGGGGGTGTTGATGATTCCATATTTTGGACTCATTTAGGTGTTGATGAGTGCCTCATATACTCATTTACCTTTGTGTTTTATGCCAGGAATGAGGATAAAAGTGCATAGAAGGGCAATACTTAACAACACAAGGAAAAGGATAAAAAATCCGAAAAAGGTGGTAAAAAGCAATGTTACCATTTCATTCGGTGGTGTCACAACCCTAGCCTAAGGCCTAGGTGTGACACGGTGAATATGAAACCAAAGGTATCCCAAACAAGCCTCTTAGCATATTGTTTGCACATCCTTAATTGAGAAATACAAAACAAGTATCAATAAATAAGTCTAAGAGAATTGGGGATATGGACTCATGCTATGAGAATAGATAAGGGACAAGGGATTTGTATGAACCATATAGCAAGTAATAACTAAGGGGAAGGTAAGTATGACTCAAGCTATGGAGAAGCAAGGACTTACGACTTTTATCACTTTCCATCAACATTAATGACCTTATATAGCATCACATAGGGGATAGGGACTAAAGGATAAGTCTCCAAAAAAGCTCAATATCTCATCATAGGTACATAGCATAATTATCCAACAACACCTCTAAAACATGAGTAAGTCAGGGGCCGAGAGAAGTCCCAGGCTCACCCTACAAGTAGAAAGTAAAGCAAAATAAAATCTCAACATAAACAAGATAGGAGTCATATATTATCCCCGAAATTGAGGATTCACCACTCAATGATCTTCACGAGTCCAAGCTAACCATGTGGTGGAGGATGAATAGGAGCTCCGGTCCCTACATGGTTAGATCATATAGGCAAAAAGTATGTGTAAGTACTTGAAATGTACTAGTATTTGGGGTGCAATACAACAATAACTGATGACCTTCATAAATAAGATTCATAATCATATAAGCAACACCCCACATCTTACATGTACTAGTCCAACGCAGATGAAACATGATATGGCGGGGTCAAATCCGCACAAATTTTAAAAGTGCGTGAATTTTAGATTAAAGGGGTATATGTACGTCTAACACTTAAGATGACCGAGTGTATATAATTTTTAAGTCAAGTTAAGGAGATTGTGACCTTAAATGAAGTGAAATATGTGAGGTGCTTGTGAGGCTTAGGAAGCTAGCAGATGAGTCACCTACGTGCTTAGCTTGAACTAGGTAAATAGAGACAAGGCCCAACACCGAATTTGTTCAACTTCGATAAAGAATAAACCCCGAGTTAAGGATGTCATTTGGGCCCATGGTTTAGCATCATAAAAGGACAACATTTTCAGCCCAAGATGAATAGGAAAAGGGAAAAATTACATTCACAACCCAGTTCACAACTAGGGCCCAAATAAAGTGGGTTTAAGTGAGAAATATTTGCAACAAAGCCCATCCAATTGAAGCCCAATAAGGCCCAAGTGAAAGGGCAAGTTGCTGCATCATAACCTTAATAATGTAAGGCTGGAAATCCAAACGAAAGTCGGCCAAAAGTGGCCTTATAAAAGGGAGCGAAATCCAGCAACTTTTAGTCATTTTCTTAAAGCCAAAAATCAGATTTGTCTTCAATTTTCTCCTTGCTCTCTCTTCACTTTGTAAAGAAGCCAAGGCTCACCTCTAGGGTTCTTGAAGAGAACCTAATCCTTGAGGGCTAAGGTAAGTAAAAATACCTATTGTTTGGTATAATTCTTCCATGAAAAACATGAAGAGTATGCTGGTTGTACTTGTGCAGGAATTTGGGACAGCATGTGTTCCAAAGATTGTTGTCCAATTTTCTTGTTAATTAAGAGGCTTTTCTCTTGTTGGTTGGCTGGATAATGAAGTAACATGTATGTTTTTAACAAGTTTTGGTTCTGTAGTTGTGTAAGAAGGATGCTGCACCATTTTTACCTTCCGCGAAAATGAGTTCTTATATGATACCTAAATTGCGCCCATAGTAGGAATTTGTGGACTGAATATTGGGAATGGTTGTTTCATGTTTTCCATCCACTTGGGGGGACTGTTTTGGTACTATTTTAGGATTATATTTGTGTGTAAATATGTTGAGGACAGTTTGATTGAGGTTGAAACAGATTTGGAATTGTTGACGCCGAAATGTAAAAGGATGTAATGTTACGTTGCCTACTTGCGTGTTGTGTAGAATTGTTGTATGTTGTACTTTATGAGCTGTTGTAACACTGTGATGGGACTGAAACAAGATAAATAAGACATGTATATGAGAACATGTATTAGAAAATACGATTAAGAGTGGAAATGTTGAAAGAATACTCTTTGGTTGCTAATTTCGAGCTTGCTGCCCAGATATTATTTTTGGGTGAAATTTGATTACCAAGATGTGTTTATTAGCTGCTAATACTAGTTTTATCACCTGCTATATTGTATATAAGTGTTTGGAGGAAAAGGATACTACTCCGAGGTAATAATGACATAGTACAGCGACGTATTTAAGGCTACTTGATTTCCTATTACTTGGCATGAAATCTACGTCCGTCCTTGGTACATAGAGGGCATTTACTAACTACGACATCACTAATAATTGTGTCTTCACTCTTTACCATGTTCATATATTCCCATACATATCCATTGTCAAACCTGTTTACGTACTTGGATACCAAATACACATGAGTTCCTTTTTACCAAACAAAGTCCATGTGTTGTTTAATCTCCTATACGGTTCATTAGTTGTGTATCTCCCTTTTCATTGTGGCATTATTTTGTATGGTTTTTTATATGTCACATGTCTATATTCCTACAGTTCTAAAGGTTATGACCACCAAAAGAATCATCTGGAAAGTAAATAAAAGATAACTCACAGTTGCTTATTAATTGGTGGTATCCCAGGGGTGGAAGAATCACCTAGCATGGGTCAATCCCATATTACGGGGGGTATCCCAGGGGTGAAAGGAAAGCCCAACATGGGTCGATCCCGATATTGATTTACCACTGATCAGCTGGTCATTTACTTGATATATTGTGCACAAATTATACAGTAAAGAATGGTAAAGTAATAAAAACACATAAAGTACATGATTCAACAGTGTGACTAAAAGTGGTCTTTTCACCCTTACACACCAGTGTGTGATATCATTTTGAGTTCTTATTTCATATATAGTATTTTCTGCCTTACATATTCAGTACATTATCTCGTACTGACGTCCCTTACAGGGGACCTGCACTTCATGTTGTAGGTACAGGACTTACTAGATCTCCCTAGTAGTTGTACAAGACTTTCCAGCTGCTATTACTAAGCTCCGGGTTGCTTCGAGGCTTGTGTGTTTAGAACTTGTATTTTGTATTGTATAGTTGGTCATGAGGCGGGGCCTACCCCGACCCATATCGATATTGCTCCTTACATAGAGGTATAGACTATGTAAATTAAAGTGTGGTAAATTAGCATACAATAGACATCGTGGCTCCAACGGCCTAGTCATATGTATTTACTTTTGGCTTGTTAATATGGTTTACTTTCTATTGACAGCATATTGAATATGGGAACCTCTTAAATTTTCATAGTAGGTGCGAGTCCGCCTTAATGGGACTTAGGGCGTGACAGAAGTGGTATCAGAGCAGGTCGTCCTAGGGAGTCTACAAAGCCTTGTATATGTAGAGTCTTGTTTATGGATGTGTTGTGCACCACATTTATAAGCAGGAGGCTATGTGGCATTTAGGAGTTGTCACTTTCTTTTCATTTTTTAGATCGTGCCATAGAGCCAAGTGTTGTAGGTTGATTATTTCTAACCTTTAAATTGTTTTGTACAACAAGTATGCCTGAAATAAGGAAAAGTAAAGGCAAAAGGAAGGAAGTGGAAGTGGTAGTTGGTGCACCCAGTCAGGTGAGACGACTAAATGAGGCCCAAGATGAGTCTCTATCGCAAACATCTCCAACTCCTCCAGCTCCTGATGAACCAGGAAGTAGTGAAACTCCCCTTGAACTACCTACCGATGCTACCGTGCAGGATCTGAGAAATGCAGTCCAATTATTGACTCGGATAGTTGCTGGCCAGAGCCAAAGACAAGAAGGCCCAGTTATAGGTGCAGGTGGTGTGAATAGAGCATCTAGCACGAGGATACGTGACTTCCTTAATTTGGACCCTCCATTCTTTACCGAGTTAGATCCTAATGAAGATCCACAAGACTTCATCGATCAGATCCAACGCACTTTAGATGTTATGCACATAAGCGGCACAGAAGCTGTGGAACTGGAAACATATAGATTGAAGGGTGTGGCTATATTGTGGTATGAAGCTTTGAAGCAATCTAAGGGTATAGATGCACCTCCAACTACCTGGAGGGAGTTCAGAGAGGTATTTCTTGACCATTACTTGCCATACGAGATCCGAGAGGCCCGGGCAGATCAGTTTCTGAATCTCCAATAAGGGAATATGAGCGTGAGGGAGTATAGCCTTCAATTTAATTCCTTGTCCAGGTATGCTCCTAATGTAGTTGCTACTATGGCAGATAGAGTTCATCGTACGTAGATAGGTTGGATTCGCATCTGGTCAGAGACTGCACCATTGCTTCTTTGAATAAAGATATGGATATAGCGAGGATGCAAGCATTTGCACAAAAACTAGAGGATCAGAGGCAAAGAAGAAGGACACAAGAGATAGAAAGGGGGCAGTCCAAGAGGGCCAGATCTACGGGGCAGTTTGTACCGTCATAAGGTGAGTTTAGGCCCCGATTTCCTAATAAACCACCTAGACCATCATCCTCCTACTCTGCAGTTAGTGCTCCACCACAACTTCAAAGGTCTAAAGGTAATCAGTTCAGTCAAAGAAGTGAGGGCCAAGGTGCACGAACAATAGGATATTCGGCCAGCCAGCAAATTCCTCCTAGGCAGCCTTGCAAACAATGTGGGAGGAGTCATTTAGGTACATGTCGTGTTGGGACATATGCTTGTTATTGGTGTGGTGTACCAGGGCATATGGTGAGAGATTTCCCAAAAAAACGTATGGGTGATATAGCACAACCTATTGGGTCAGCTGTTGCATCATCATCGTCAGTTCCTCCAATCGGTAGGGGTCAGCAAACGCCTGCAGGTCGTGGTAGAGGGGCAGCTAGCTCCAGCGGAGCCCAGAATCGCACTTATGCCCCGGGGAGTCGGCAAAATTTAGAAGCTTCACCCGATGTGGTCATAGGTACATTTTCCATCTTTTCACATAATGTGTATGCATTAATTGACCCTGGTTCTACATTATCATATATCACTCCACTCGTGGCTGGGAAGCTTAAAAGAACACCTAAATTATTGAACGAGCCATTTGAAGTGTCTACACCAACTAGTGAATCTATTATAGCTAAAAGGGTCTATTATGACTGTGTAGTAACTGTTTGTGACCGTGACACATTGGCGGACCTTGTTGAGTTAGATATGGTGGAATTTGATGTTATAATGGGTATGGATTGGTTAGCTTCTTGCTATGCTACTGTGGATTGCCGAACTAAGAGAGTGTATTTCCACTTTCCAAATGAGGCGGTCCTTGAATGGGAAGGTAATGTTGGGGCACCAAAGGGTAAGTTTGTTTCTTATTTTAAGGCGAGGAAGATGATGTCAAAGGGATATATATATATATATGTCATCTAGTTAGAGTAAGGGATATGGAAGCAGAATCACCAACTCTTCAATCTGTTCTCGTAGTGAATGAATTTGTTGATGTGTTTCCTAAAAAGCTTCCAGGTTTACCTCCATAACGAGAAATAGATTTTGGCATTGACTTACTTCTAGGCACTCAACCCATTTCTATTCCCCTATATAGAATAGCCCCGACAGAATTACGTGAATTAAAGGAACAATTAAAAGATTTGCTAGAGAAGGGTTTTATAAGACCTAGTATGTCCCTTAGGGGTGCGCCAGTGTTATTTGTACGTAAAAAGGATGGCACCTTGAGAATGTGTATTGACTACCGACAATTGAATAGGGTGACAATTAAAAACAAATACCCCCTCCCCAGGATTGATGATTTATTTGATCAGTTACAGGGTGCCAAATGCTTTTCAAAAATTGATTTGAGGTCAGGTTATCACCAAGTGAGGGTGCAGGAGGAAGACATACCCAAGACAGCCTTTAGGATATGCTATGGTCACTTTGAATTTCTTTTTATATCATTTGGGCTGACCAATGCACTAGTAGTTTTTATGGACTTAATGAATAGGGTGTTCAAGCCGTTCTTGGATGTCTTTGTGATAGCATTTATAGATGACATTTTGGTGTATTCAAGATCTAAAGAGGACCATGCGAATCACTTACGGCAAGTATTACAAGTTCTTCGTGATCGGCAATTGTATGCCAAGTTTTCCAAATGTGAATTTTGGTTGAAATCAATGGCATTCTTGGGTCATATTGTATCTGATAAAGGAATAAGGGTTGATTCACAAAAGATAGAGGCGGTGAAAGATTGGCCAAAGCCAACAACACCCACAGAAGTTCGAAGCTTCCTAGGGTTGGTAGGTTATTACAGAAGGTTTGTTGAAGGGTTTTCTTCATTTCTGCACCTCTAACAACGTTAACACATAAGGCGACCAAATTTCAATGGAATGATGCATTTGAAAAAAGCTTTCAAGAGTTGAAAAGCAGGCTAACTTCTGCACCTGTACTAGTGCTTCTAGAAGGAACAGAGGGGTATGCGGTGTATTGTGATGCTTCAGGGGTTGGCTTAGGGTGTGTACTAACACAACATGGAAGGATAATTGCTTATGCCTCGAGACAACTGCGGCCACATGAGAAAAACTACCCAACACATGACCTTGAGCTAGTAGTTGTTGTGTTTGCCTTGAAAATATGGCGCCATTATTTGTATGGAGTTTATGTTGACATATATACTGACCATAAGAGCCTACAGTACATCTTTAAACAGAAAAACCTAAATTTAAGGCAAAGGAGGTGGCTGGAGCTAATAAAGGATTATGATGTTGATATACTATACCATCCGGGGAAAGCAAATGTGTTAGCCAATGCTCTGAGTCATAAGGGCAATTATGAATATTGGTGAGCAGTCCATGGTACGTCAAGGAGTGGTTAAGGATCTACGTCAACTAGCCAATTTGGGAGTTCGCCTCATTGAAACTCCAAAAGAAGGGGTTGTTGTGCATAATGCTGCAGAGTCTTCATTGGTAACAGAGGTAAGAGAAAAACAGTTCAAAGATCCTGTTTTATGACGACTTAAGGAGAAGGTGAGTCAAGGCACGATGAAGGGCTTTGAACTTACCCAAAATGGAGTACTTTATTGTCACGATAGATTATGTATTCCTAATATAAATGGATTAAGAAGGAGGATAATGGAAGCAGCCTATCATTCAAGATATTCTATCCATCCAGGATCAACTAAGATGTATCATGACCTGAAGGGAATGTTTTAGTGGGAAGGCATGAAAAAGGACCTTGTAGAATTTGTGGCTCACTGTCCAAATTGCCAACAAGTTAAGGTAGAGCACTAAAAGCCGAGAGGTTATATGCAATGTATAGAGCTTCCAACATGGAAGTGGGATATGATTAATATGGATTTTTTTACTGGGTTGCCTCGCTCATTTCAGAAGTTTGACTCTATATGGGTTATAGTTGATAGACTCACAAAGTCAATACTTCTTGCTAGTTAAGAGTGATTATACAGCTGAAGAGTATGCAAAGTTATACCTCAAAGAGAGAGTTAGGCTACATGGGGTCCCAATCTCCATTATATCTGATCGGGGAGCTCAATTCACTGCAAAGTTTTGGAAATCCTTCCGAAGGAGCTTAGGGACACAAGTGAATTTAAGTACAACTTTCCACCCGCAGACAGATGGTCAAGCAGAACCCACCATTCAAACACTTGAAGATATGTTGCGGGCATGTGCATTGGACTTCAAAGGTAGTTGGGTGGACCATTTGCCACTTATTGAATTTGCCTATAATAATAGCTACCATTCAAGCATCAAGATGGCACCGTATGAAACTTTGTATGGAAGGAAATGTAGATCACCTATAGGATGGTTTGAAGTGGGTAAAACCACCTTGCTTGGTCCAGATCTAGTCCGACAAGCCATGGAAAAAGTCAAGGTAATACGACAACGGCTAGAAACAACCCAAAGTCGTCACAAATCCTATGCAGATTCTAGAAGAAGAGGACTGGAATTCTCAGCCCAGGATGAATAGGAAAAGGGCCAAATTACATTCACAACCCAATTCACAACTAGGGCCCAAATTAAGTGGGTTTAAGTGGGAAATATTTGCAACAAAGCCCATCCAATTGAAGCCCAATAAAGCCCAAGTGAAAAGGGCAAGTTGTTGCATCATAACCTTAATAATGTAAGGCTGGAAATCCAAAAGAAAGTCGGCCAATAGTGGCCTTATAAATGGGAGCAAAATCCAGCAACTTCTAGTCATTTTCTTAAAGCCAACAATCATATTTGTCTTCAATTTTCTCCTTGCTCTCTCTTCACTTTATAAAGCAGCCAAGGCTCACATCTAGGATTCTTGAAGAGAACCTAATCCTTGAGGGCTAAGGTAAGTAAAAAGTACCTATTGTTTAGTGTAATTTTTTCATGAAAAACATGAAGAGTATGCTGGTTGTACTTGTGCAGGAATTTGGGACAACATGTGTTCCAAAGATTGTTGTCCACTTTTCTTGTTAATTAAGAGGATTTTCTCTTGTTGGTTGGATGGATTATGAATTAACATGTTTGTTTTTTAACAAGGTTTGCTTCTGTAGTTGTGTAAGAAGGCTGCTGCACCATTTTTACCTTTCGCGAAAATGTATTCTTATATGATACCTAAATCGCGCACTTAGTAGGAATTTGTGAACTGAATATTGGGAATGGTTGTCTCATGTTTTCCATCCACTTGGGGGACTGTTTTTGTACTATTTTAGGATTGTATTTGTGTGTAAATATGTTGAGGACAGTTTTGTTGAGGTTGAAACAGATTTGGAATTGTTGACGCTGAAATGTAGCGAAAAGATATGATGTTAGGTTACCTACTTGCGTGTTGTGTAGAATTGTTGTATGTTGTACTTTATGAGCTGTTGTAACACTGTGATGGGACTGAAACAAGCTGGATAAGACACGTATATGGGAACATGTATTAGAAAATACGATTAAGAGTGAAAATGTTGAAAGAATACTCTTTGGTTGCTAATTCCGAGCTTGCTGCCCGGATATTATTTTTGGGTGAAATTGGATTACTAAGATGTGTTTATTAGCTGCTAATACTAGTTTTATCACCTACTATATTGTAGATAAGTGTTTGGAGGAAAAGGATACTACTCCGAGGTAATAATGACATAATACAGCGAGGTATGTAAGGCTACTTGATTTCCTATTACTTGGCATGAAATCTACGTCCGTCCTTGGTATATAGAGGGCATTTACTAACTATGACATCACTAATAATTGTGTCTCCACTCTTTACCATGTTCATATGTTCCCATACATAGCCATTGTCAAACCTGTATACATACTTGGATACCAAATACACATGAGTTCCTTTTTACCAAACAAAGTCCATGTGTTGTTTAATCTCCTATACGGTTCATTAGTTGTGTATCACTCTTTTCATTGTGGTATTATCTTGTATGGTTGTTTATATGTCACATGTCTATATTCCTATAGTTCTAAAGGTTATGACCACCAAAAGAATCATCTGGAAAGTAAATAAAAGATAACTCACAGTTGCTTATTAATGGGTGGTATCCCAGGGGTGGAAGAATCACCTAGCATGGGTCGATCCCATATTACGGGGGTATCCCATGGGTGAAAGGAAAGCCTAGCATGGGTCGAAACCGATATTGATTTACCACTGATCAGTTGGTCATTTACATGATATATTGTGCACAAATTATACAGTAAAGAATGGTAAAGTAATAAAAACACATAAAGTACATGATTTCACAGTATGACTAAAGGTGGTCTTTTCACCCTTACACACCAGTGCGTGATATCATTTGAGTTCTTATTTCATATACAGTATTTCCTTCCTTACATATTCAGTACATTATCTCGTACTGATGTCCCTTACAGGGGACCTGCATTTCATGCTGCAGGTACAAGAGTTACTAGATCTTCCCAGTAGAAGTACAGGACTTTCCAACTGCTAGTACTAAGCTCCAGGTTGCTTCGGGGCTTGTGTGTTTAGAACTTGTATTTTGTATTGTATAGTTGGTCATGAGACGGGGCCTGTCCCGACCCATATGGATATTGCTCCTTACATAGAGGCTTTGTAGACTATGTAAATTAAAGTGTGGTCAAGTAGAATACTATAGACATCGCGGCTCCAACGGCCTAGTCATATGCATTTACTTTTGGCTTGTTAATATGGTTTACTTTCTTTTGACAGCATATTAAAATGGGAATCTCTTAAATGTTCATAGTAGGTGCATAGTTATATGTTGGTTCTCCCGAGCCTTATCAGCAATGGGTGCCAGTCCGCCTTAATGGGACTTAGGGCGTGACAATATAATATAGAATATAAGAAAAATATGACATACACAAGTATGCTTTAATGAAAACTTCCATGAAACATATCTTATTTACATCATACTTATGTGGGAGAAAATCGTAACTGACATACACCATGGGAGCTACTACATTGAATCTAATAAACTCCTTCCATTGGGAAACACCAATGCGCTCATTCCATTGTGAAAAGCCCAATGTACTCCTTCCATTGAGAGAAGGAGAATCTACTTCCCAATGTTGAACCCCATAAACTTTGTTAACTTCGCAATTGCATCTTTTATGAACATTATGGCTTACATGGATCAACTAGCCTATATTTATCCTACAAGAGCTCCTATGGTGGCACATAATTTGAGAGAAAAAGGTGGCTTCTAGGGCTCCCTTACACACCCTCCCAATTGTCTCATTCAGTGCCAAGTCATTCTCGCAGAATATATTTGAAAACATATGCATAATCATAATCATTATAAACTTAAAATCATATATATATATATATATATATATATATATATATATATAGTAGTAGCTCATCTTAACTTAACATCCACATATAGGGCTTTCCCCTTTAAACGAAGGATCTATCTTTTGGTGAGGCTTGCCCTTCACCATCTTTAACTTTAACTTTAGGGATTCAAAACATCATCTCTATAACTTTTATAACTTTAATTGAACCCTCATCTTTAGATCATGTCTCCTTTTGAAACTTTGATATGATGATTGGGTGGATACATACATGCAAACTTTAAATCATGTAACTTGAGGGGACTATGCATCAATTTAATTGAAATCGTCAATTCAAATCACTCTAAGGTAACCCACCACAATAATACATATTATCTTTGAACTTTAGACATAGAAACATGCAATTGATCTTATAAAATCACCAATCTCATAATAACTCATAGTATAATAACTTTAATGACTTTGAATCTCAGAAATAACTTCATAATATGAAACCTTTCAACTCATGCAATTTCATGCAATAGATGAAGAATCATAATATAATTCTTTCTTGATAGAAGAATTAGGAAGAACCCATAAAAAATCAACATGAAAACTTGAAGGATTTAGTAAATTAGGTTTTAGGAATCCATGGGTGGAAGAACCCACAAATGAAGAAAACCCACATACCTTTGATCCTTGAAACTTGAAGAACTTTGAGAATCCTTTTTGGAAGCTTTCTCTTCAATGGCGGAAGCTTGATCTCCAAGAAATTTGAGAGAACTTGGTGAGGGATTGTAGAGAGAGATTTTGGGAGGATTTGGGGTTGTTTAGAGAGAGAATAAGGACCTAAAATAAGAGAACTTTAAAGCATTTATATATATAAAGTTGTTGGGATAGGTCTCGACTAACTTTCCTGACATAGAACGAAATTTGAAAATTTTGAACAATGGGAGAATAGGGGCGCCTCGCGTCTCTGTTATAAACCCTACTATTTTATGCAATTTAAACAAAAAGTTATTTTTCGAATCGGGTGAGATAAAAATCGAAGATGGACTTTTTCCTTCACAATTTTTCCTCCTGGAAAAGAATACGAAGTTGAATTTGCAAAATAATTCAGGGATTTTAATATATTCAAGAAACACATCATAGATTCTTTCTGAGCCAGGTTGGGAGGTGTTACAATATCTCTCCCTAGGGGACATTCCTACCCTAATTTATTGAAACTACACTTGGGAAGAATGACATGGTACTTTTCATCCCTAACATAAATGCGTGAATGGAATGTAAACATCATTTTCATAAAAGCACAAACTTGTGTATAAAAATATCATTAAAACATGATACCATGAGTATGAATGCATACAACTTGACTCTAAGGGATGAAGTACATGACTTCACATCTTAGACATGATTGTCTTACTACCTTAGGCTTGAGTAAAGTGGAAAAGATAGGGATATCTTTCATCATGTCCGATTCTGTTTTCTAAGTCGCCCTTTCAACTTGTCGGTTCCTCTAAAGGACTTTAACAAATGCTACTTCTTTGTTCCTCAATCTCCTTACTATTTTGTCTAGTATATCCATTGGAACTTCTTCATATGTTAAATTCTCCTCAATATTAACATCTTGCAATGGAACTATGTAATTTGGATCTCCTATGAACTTCCTTAACATTGACACATAGAACACCAGATGAATTATGTTCATTTCCCATGATAACTCCAACTCATATGCCACCTTACTAACGCTTCTCACAATCTTATAGGGACCCACATACCTAGGGCTCAACTTTTCCTTCCTACCAAATTGTACAACACCCATCATAGGTGACACCTTCAGTTAAACCCAATCATCAACATTTAACTCAAGGTCACTTCTCCTCACATCGAAGCAAGCCTTTTCTCTACTTTAGGTGGTTTTTAATATTTCTCTTATGAGACTCACCTTTTCCGTGGTATCCATAACCAAATTGATCCAAACAAGGCAATTTCCCCAACTTCAAACCATCCCACCGGTGACCTATATCTTTTACCACATAGTGCCTCAAATGGTGCCATCTCAATACTTGAATGGTAACTATTCTTGTAGGCATACTTGATGAGAGGTAGATGATCATCCCAACTTCCTTTAATTCCAAGACAGAAGCTCTCAACATGTCTTCCAATCTTTAAATTGTCCCTCTAGCTTGCCCATCGGTTTAGTACCAACACCTTTTTGAAATGACTTCCAAATATTGGAGGTAAATTGAGTACCACGATCAAAAAATAATGTACAATGGAATCTCATGCAACCTCATCAACTCCCAAATATATTACTTAGCATAATCCTCGGCACCAAAATTGTCTTAACCGATAAGACATGAGCTGATTTCATTATATAATCTACTATCACCCATATAGAATCAAAGTATCTCTTGGTATTATACAATTTAACTAAAAGACCATATTAGTCTCGTCCCACTTCAAAGTAAGAATACTAATATCTTGAGACAATCCACCCAGTCATTGGTGTTCCACTTAAACTTGTTGACAATTGGAGCATTCAGCCATAAATTTAGCAAATGTCTTTCTTTATTCCCTTCCACTAATATACTTTCCCCAATTCTTTATACATCTTAGTGGAACCGAGGTGAACGGAAGAGGTAGAATGTGAGCCTCTTGCAATATTAAATTTCTCAAACCAAAAACATCTGGCACACATAATCTCCCTTGATAACGAAGTACCCCATCCACTAGGTCTGATAAATCCTTCTCTAGCAAATCCTTCAATTGCTCCTTTAGTTTCTTAAACTCTTCTAGGGCCATTCTATAAGGAAGTATTTATATATCTTGGGTGTTGGGCAAAATATCTATGCGAAAATCAATCTCCCTTTCGGGATGGACATGGGACAACCCTTTGAAAATGCATCAAGAAACTCATTCACTATGGGAACCCACTCAAATGATACAATTTTGGATATGACATCTATAAACCTTACAAGATGGTATATACACCCCTTAGTGATCATTTTATGGGCTTTAAGATAGAAAATTAGCCGACCCTTACATGAAGAACTATCACTGTTCCACTTAAGAGTAAGCTAATTTCAAAATTGAAACTTGGCAATACGGATTCGACAATCTATGGAGGCATAATATGCATGCAACCAATCCATCCCAAATATAACGTCAAAATTCACCATAGAAAGCTCCGCCAAATCACAAGGAACAACTTTATGCATTATGGACACGGGCAACCATTATAAACCTTTTGTGCAACAATAGACTCACAAAAGGGAGTGCTAACTTTGAAAGGCTCAACAAGAGTTTTGGAACATGTATGAAATCTATTAGCAAGAAATGGTGCGAAAAAAGACAAATTCTTCCCTGGATCTAAAGTGTATAAGCATCAAAATCACAAACTCTTAACATATCGGCAGCCTCAACCGGGGCTTTTTCCACCTCTTGAGGACCATGAAGGGCATAAAACCTATTAGCTTTTGGGGATCCTTGTACTGACCACCTTAGCTTTGAATCTTTTCATTTCCACTCTTATATTCCTTTGCAAAATGGCCAGGCTTACCACATTTGTAATAAATATCTTAGTCGACTAGACATTCACCTATATGGAGCTTTCCCACTTTGCACACTTTTGAGAGGCGTGTGCATCTATACCTCCTTGGAGCTTTAGGTTGGACCCTGTATCGTTGTTGAACTTAGGAGGACAAGTGCTATTGACCCTTGATTCCCTTATTTGTGACCACCTTGGATTTTACCATGGACACCACTCCATTTTATTGAAGATTCCACCACCATCCATCCTATCCCTCTTGGACTCCCTAGACTTCTCCCTTAATTTCTCATCCTTAATGTTTTCTACATAAGTCATCAATCTATTTTTTATGAGCATAGCCATTTTGCATTCCTTAGAGACCATGTCTGAGACACCAAATATGAATTTACTTATTCTAGCCCTTAGATCCAATACCATGAATGAAGAATACTTAGAGAGCTTTGTAAAGTTGAGAGAATACTCTCTCACACTTTTGTGAACTTGGTTGAATTTTATGAACTTTTGTACTTTCGCCTCCCTAAACTTTAATGGAAAACACCTATCAAAAAATGCCACTTTGAACACCTATTTCTTTAACCCATTGGTCATAACAAACCTTTGCCACACCTTTCAATTAATAGGCCACAAGCTCGGCCTTCTCCTATGATGGCACACCCATGACAACTACATATCTATAAGCCTCATCAAGAAACTCAACCAGGTCCTCATCAACCTTTGACCCATGAAAATCTGACGAATTCATCCTCATAAAATCATGTGCTCTTATTGTCGAGGTAGGTACTTGAGGAGGAAGGAAAACCACTCTATTAGCTTGATTAGCTAAAGATTGGGCCAACATAGTGAAATCATTTCTTAACTCTACATGAGAAACATTCTCCTCTTGTTTCACGGGAGGGGTTTGATCTTCGGTCTCACCTGTTGGCAAAGGTGCTTTTCTCGGTGTCATTTTCTAGAATTGATAAAGAGGGCATCCGTGGTAGGCAGAATAAACTTAGGTACCTCTAATGGCATGACATGACTCTTAATGAAGTGAAACATTTCCTAAAATGCCTCATAGCCTCCTATTCTTACTTGTGGCACGCTTCAAAACCATGAACAAGAATATACTCAATGCATTGTGTTGGATTTCTGAGGACCATTTACAAGCCTCTCTAATACCAAGCTTTTCATGGCTTGAGCCTAGGGCCTAGGTGCGATCTAGTGAATGGAAAATATAAAGGTAACCCAAATAAGCCTCTTAACATATCATTTGCAAATCCTCGATTGTGGAATATAAAACAAGCATCACTAAATAACTCTAAGGGAATTAGGGCTTTGGACGCACATTATGGGGATAGATAAGGGAAAATGGATCTGTATGAATCACTTAGCAAACAATAACTAAGGAGAAGGTAAGTATGACTCAAGCTATGGGGAAGTAGGGACTTAGGACTTTCATCACTTTCCATTAACATAAACAACATCATATAGCATCACATAAGGATAGGGATGAGAGGATAGGTCTCCATAAAAGTTCAACATCTCATGATAGGTACATAGAATAAGTATCCAACAACGCCTCTAAAACGCGAGTAAGAAAAGGCCCATGAAAAGTCTCACTCTCAAACTAGAACGTAAAGTGAAACAAAGCATCAACATAAGCAAGATAGAAGTTAAATATTGTCCCAAAAATGGAGGACTCGTCACTCAATGATCTTCACGAGTCCAAGCTAGACACATGGAGGAAGACGAATAGGAGCTTCGGTCCTTACATAGTTAGATCATGCAGACAAAAATCATGTGTTAAAACTTTAAATGTACTATTAAATGGGGTGCAATGCAAGAATAGATAATAAGCTTCATAAACCAGATGCATAGTCATATACAATAGGATATAAGATCAAAATGACATGCATGACTCTGGTTTAATGAAAACTTGCATGAAACATTACTTATTTACATCATACTTATGTGGGAGAAGACCGTAATCAACATAGATGAGCGATACTACATGGAATCCAATAAACTCCTTCCATTGGCATAAGGCCAATGCACTCCTTCCATTGGGAAAAGGCCGATGAACTCCTTTTATTGGGAGAAAGGAAATCTACATGCAAAGGTGGAACTCCATAAACTTTGTTAACTTCACAATTGAATCTTTTATGAACATTCTGGCTTACGTGAATCCACTAGCCTAAGCTTAGCCTACAAGGGCTCATATAGTGGCACATAGTTTGAGAGACAAATGTGGCTTCTAGGGTTCCCTTACTGAACCCCACCAATTGTCCCATTCAGTGCTAAGTCATTCCCTAGGAATACATTTGAAAACATATTCATAATCACAATCATTCTAAAGATAGAAATATAGCTTCAACATCTCGTATATATAGAGAGAGAGAGTATAGCTTATCTTAACTTAAGATCCACATGTAGAGCTTGCCCCTTTACACAAAGGATCTATCATTTAGTGAAGCTTGCCCTTCACCATCTTTAAGTTTAACTTGAGGGATTCAAAAAATCATAGCTTTAACATGCGTAACTTTGGATTGAACCCTCATCTTTAAAGATCATGTCTCATTTTGAAACTTTGATAGGATGATTGGGTGGATACCATGCAAGCAAAATTTAATCATAAAAATCAAGAGGACTATTCATCAATTTAATGAAAATCATCAATTTGAATCATTCTTAGATAACCCACCACAATCATGCTTATCATATTTAAACTTTAAACATAGAATCATGCAATTCATCTCATAAAATCATCATTCATAATAACTCAAGGTATAATAACTTTCATAGCTTTAAATCTCATAAAATAACTTCATAATAGAAAACCCTTATTTCATGCAATAGATAAAGAATCTTAATATATTTCATCATTAATAGAAGAATTAGGAAAAAACCCATAAGAAATCAACATTAAAACTTGAAGGATATACTAAATTAGTTTTTGGGACTCCATGGTTGGAAGAACCCATGGATGAAGAAAACCCACATACTTTTGATCCTTGAAACTTGAAGAAAATGATTTGAAGAACATTGAGAATCCTTTTTGGAAGCTTTGTCTTCAATGGAGTAAGCTTGATCTCCAAGAAATTTGAGAGAGCTTGATGGAGGATTTTAGAGAGAGTTTTTGGAGGATTTGAAGGTGTTTAGCGAGAGAATTAGGACAAAAAAAAGAGAATGTTTTAGCATTTACATATATAAGGGTGCTGGAATAAGTCCCACTAACCTTCCCTACTTAAAATGAAACTCCAAAAATTTTGAACTACGAGGAAACAAGGGCAGGACGCACCTTTGTCGCGGAACCTACTGTTTTACACAATTTCATCAAATATTATTTTTTGATATGGGTGACCTAAAAATCAAGGTGACCTTTTACCCACTCAATTTTGCCTCCTAAAAAAGAATACAAAGTCAAATTTCTGAAATAACACACGAATCTTAAGGTGTTCAAGAAATACATTATAGGGTCTTCCAGAGCAACGTTGGGAGTTGTTACAAGCCATCGCCGAAAGGCAACTCAGATCGCCTAAAGTTAAAGTGTTCAACCGCTTAGAGTGGAGCAGAAAAGCGATATTAGTGTAGGTTCGGTGGATCGCCGAACATGATCAGCGATGAACAATAGCTTCACCGAAAGTTTTAAAGACTAAGGCTTTCAATTGGGGCATCAAAAGGAGATGAAGTGCATATTCGGCATATAATCAAAGAACTCAGCGATAGCCAACCTTGACCACTGAATGGTGCAAACGTGTATGAAGTCAAGAAAATGTGCATAAGTATAAACTGAAATCGAACATCATCTTACAAATATTTTGAATATTTTGATATTTTAAACTACCATATTGAGAGAGAATAGAGAGTATAGAGAACCTTCTTGGAGGCTAAGTACAAGGGCTTTGATCTTCAAGCTTGGGAAGAAGAATTCTAGGGATTAGGAGAAGAAACTCCAATTTGTCTCTTTGTAATTTCTCTTGCCCACATCCATGGTGACTAACGTTGGCATATATTTCTTACTTTTAAGAATATGTAGCTAAAACCCTAATGTTGGGGGTGTGTATTTGATATGGGAACTATAATTATTAGTTGAGTCTATTATATTTTGAAAGTTTTGATGTTAATTTAAGTGAGTTCATACTTATTTCCATGTATAACTATAACGACCCCCAGTTTAGGAGCATAAGCGTGCAAAACAAGTTGGGCTAAAAATGACCTGGAGTCAGTTTACAAGGGTGACTTACAGCTCGTCGATAGATTTACAACCGATAGGTCAGTTCTTAAATATGAACTTCAAGAAAGGGAAAAAGTTTCCAAGTGTGGGTCAAGCCACAAACCCAATGATAGCCCGTAAAAAGGATGATAGATCATAGATAGGTTCGTAGATGAGGGCCTCTACATGAAAATTTGGAGTTTGCTAGAAAGTAACCTACAATTAACAACACAACCCGTAGACAATATTATGGCCTGTAGAAACACTTCGCGAATGAGGTCCAATAAATAAAGAAAATAAATAAGTGTGAGAGGACTCTACGAGTCCAACCAGGGGTTGTAGAACAAAGAGTGAACATATAAAAGGTTTCATACTTTTGGGTCAGCTAAATAGTTTCAAACGTTTTTGGAAACTTTAACAGGGACTATAGTCCGTGGTTCAATCCACGGCCAGTAAACAGGATTTTGAAGACTTCATCCAGCAGTTTTAATGAAGGGAAATTTTGATATTTCCGCGAATCCTAATCTTATATTATGTCATTTTTAGGACCTAAAGAGGCCTAAATCTGATCTTAAACCCTAAGGGACCCCCCATTCTTTTCATTCTTCCAATTTCTAAAAATTTCCTAAAGCGTTATTCTCTCTAGAAGGTAAGACAAAAAGGGCTAGGGTATCAAGGTTCTTCCCAAAGGCTTCAAGTTCGTTTTCTTTATGTTTTGCAAGGTATGTGAGTTTGATTTGTGGGTTTGCTTTCACCCACAATGCCCTTCATAATATATTTTACCTTTTCTTTAAGTTCCCTCAAATAAATATGCATGCTAATGATGATTTTATGATATATATTACGTTATTAAATGATCTTGATGATATCCTATGATAATTTTACTGAGTATTTACATGTATCTAAGTTATTGATGATAACCCCAATGATGAGATTTGTGAATGATGAAGTGTGCAGTGCATTACATGTTTTAAGTGAGTATTTCCCATGAAGATGTAAAGAAGGTCTCCAAGATGAAAGGAAAATTCTCACTTGGTGGTTCCTAAGTTCAAGCTACTCCTATAATTGCTACTTATGATTCTAAGTATCATAACTTGGCTAAGTTACATTTTAAGAATCCCATGGGATGAATTAGCACCGAACGTGACATTGAGGTGGGGTTCAGTAAAGGGATCCTAGTAGCAACCCTTTGTCTCATAAACTATGTGCCACCATTTGAGCCCTTGTAGGCTAGGCTAATAGATTTACGTAGGACATTCATGTTATGTAAAGATGCATGTGAACTGAAGGATTTCCACTTGACAAGTGGTCTCCGTGCCAACGTTGGGGTTATGTTGGATTTCATATAGTAGCTCATAGGGTCATATGTGTCGATTAAGGTCTGCCCACAAGTTTATAATTCTATTATATGATTTTCTCTACATATGATTTCTCATGCATCGACTCTTGTTAATATTGAGTGATATTCCTTGTACATGCTTAGGCTCATAATTATGTATCTTACCACCTCATGTATATCTATATGTTATATTTATGGATGATAGCATTATAATTTCATGCTTGCATTGCATAATATATACTTAGTACATTCAAACGTACTAATGCATATTTTTCCTGCATGGTTTAACCATGTAGGGATAGGTACTCCTCCATTTGCTCGTGGCTACTTTTTGGTACTTAAGACTAGTATTTTAGTATGGTGACCCCCTCGTTTGGGACTCTACCGTTTTCCATTCTAACTTGTATTTTCTTTTGAGAAACTATGCATATATTGTCCTTTTAAGGCTTTTACATCCTATGTTGTTTAATTATAAAGTCTACTCTATTTGACAGAAACCGACCGTTATTGATTTCGTCCATCAACGTATTAGTTGGTATGCCTTATGGATAAAAGTATGTTGGTTGTACATGTTTTTCAATGTTGCTTCATTTTCATAAAATGTGCATAGACCTCCCCATCATTTTAATTCAATAAATGTTTTCAATTTATGCCTATGAATACTTAAGATATTAAAGATGGCTTGGGTGAGGTGCCTTTGTGTTTCTCATTCACCATGTGATGACTAGGCCCTAGGTGGTGTTATTACAAACTTGGTATCAGAGCATGAGGTTTTAAAATGTACCTTGGATATCCATGCATACCCGTTGAGTAGAGTCTTATTCAAGATTATGAACAATACCACTATCTTGAGTGAGAGGCTACGAGATAGTTTAGAAAAGCTTTTCCTTCTTTATAGTTCATGTCATGCCTTTATAGAAGGCTAAGGTTTTTCTACAAATAATGATGACCCTTTTTATTGTTTCTAGATCATGCCACAATGAAGAGCTCTACATTAGAGAGGCACTCCCGAGAAACAAGTCCCTCCTCTCCAAAAAAATGATGGAATATCTCATCCAGAGTTCCGAGCCACCTTCACCTAGTTGGCCCAAGCATTGGCCAACCAAACTGACTAGGAGATCGCTGTTCCTTCCCAAGTACCTACTCCATCTACTAGAGTGAGAGACTTCATGAGGATGAACCCTTCGGAGTTTCATGGTTCCAAGACAAAGGACGACCCCATTGATTTAATTGAGGAGGCCTACTGGGTAATAGTGGTCATGGATATCCCTTCAAAGGAAAAAACTGAGTTATTGTCCTACCAACTGCAAGGGGTAGACAAAGTATTGCACGAGTAATGGGTAGATGAAAGGGGTCATGAAGTGGGTCCCTTTAGATAGGAAAAGTTCAAGTGTTCCTTCTTGGATTGGTTCTTTCCTATTGAGCTAATAGAGGTCAAAGTCCAAGAGTTCATCAACTTCAAGCAATGATCTATAAGTGTGAAGGAGTATGCCCTCAAATTTACCAAGCTTTCCAAGTATGCTCTCTTTATTATTGCAGATCCAAGGGCATGTATGAGCAAGTTTATCTCCTGCATATCTGACTTGGTGTCCAAAGAGTGCAAGACAAAAATGCTAGTGAAGGAGATGGACATCTCTAGATTGATGACTCATGCGGAGCATATAGAGGAGGAGAAGCTATGAGAGAGGGTAAGATAGTCTAAAAGGTCTCAGATAGATGTTAGGAGCTATTTTCAACAAAAGGGTGGTGGTCACAAGTTCCAAGATGGCCAAAAGCAAGGTGGATGAGGGTCTACAAACACTCCTCCTCCCCGAACCACTAAGGACAAAGGGGTAGCTCCTAAGCCCCAAAGCCCAAGTTGCTCCAGGTGTGAAAGACTCCACAAGAGAGAGTTCCTACTCGGGTGCAATGCTTCTTCAAATGTGGAAAGCCTGAACATCACGCAAAGAATTGTAAAAGTTGTAGTGCAAGGCCCCAAGTCCAAGGTGGGCAAGTACAAGGGGCACAAAGGACCAACTAGTTCTATGCTCTCCATGGTCACCAAGAAGTTGAAGAGGTTCCGAATGTTGTCACCGGTATGTTAAGAGTTTTCAATTTTGATGCATATGCCTTACTATATCTAGGAGCTAATTTGTCATTTGTGACTCCATTTCTTGCTAAGAAATTTCATGCATATCCGGAAGTCTTTCATGAGCCCTATGAAGTGAACAACCTTGTAGGAGAGTCCATTGTTTCCCCAAGAGTCTATAAGAATTGCCTATATCAATTTTGCATAAAGTAGTCTCTTGTGATCTAGTTGAGCTTTCCCTGGTAGACTTTATGTAATACTTGAGATGGATTGGTTGCATGCTTCCTATGCTTCCATTGATTATAGAACTCATAGAGTCAAGTTCCAATTCCCAAATGAGCCTATTCTTGAGTAGGAGGGTAGTAATTCTTTATGTAGGGTCCGGTTCATTTCTTTCTTATAGGCTCGGAAAATGACATCCAAAGGGTGCATCTATCATTTAGTGAGAGTCAAAGATGTCACCTCTAAAGTTCCTACCGTTGAGTTTGTCCCCATTGTTAATGAGTTTCTCGACATCTTTCTAGATGAGTTACCGGGTGTTCTTCCTAAAAGGGAATTAGTTTTTTGCATAGATCTCCAACCTGACACTCAACCTATCTCAATCCCTCCATATAGAATGGCTCCCGTGGAGTTCAAAGAACTAAACGAGAAATTGAATGATTTGTTAGAGAAGGGTTTTATTAGACCTAGTTGGTCTCCATGGGGTACTTCGCTGTTTTTTTGTGAGAAAGAAAGATGGATCACTCTGTATTTACATAGACTATCGACAACTCAATAAGGTCACTATTAATAACTAGTATCCACTCTCGAGGATAGATGACCTGTTTGATCAATTGCAAGGGGCAACACATTTCTCTATGGTTGACTTGAGATTTGGGTATCACCAATTAAGGGTGAGGGAAAGTGTCAATTCCTAAGATGGCATTCTAGAATAGATACGGTCACTTTGAGTATGTAGTAATGTCATTTGGTCTCAATAATTCCCCGGCTATATTTAAGGATCCTAAGGATAGGGTCACCATTAAAAACCTTTACCTTTGAAGCCGAGGTGGAAGCGTTCATAGCATTAGCACCTTGGTTGACTTGATTAGCTAATATTTGTGCCATCATGGTGAAAGCGGCCCTAAGCTCGACATGAGAAACATTCTCTTCTAGTTGAATGGGTGGGAGGGGGCTTGATCTTCGGCATTGCCCCTTGGTGAAGGTGCTCTTATTGGCGGCATTTTTCTTGAAATGGAAAAGAGAGCATTGTTGGTGAGAGGAATAACCTTATGTACTTCTAATAGCACGAAATGAGTCATAATAAAGGAAACTCCTACTCATAGATGTGGTGCGCTTCACACCCATGAATAGGACTCTATTCGACGTGATGTGTTGGATTTTCGAGGACCATTTACAAACCTAGTGCTCTAATACAAAGCATGTCATGACCTAAGTCTAGTTCTTGGATGCGACACGTGGAATGGAAAACCCGAAGGCAACCCAAAAAAGCCTCTTAGCATATCGTCTGTGCATCCTTGGTTGCGGAACACAAAACAAACATCAACATATAATTTTGAAGGAACAGGCGCTTTATGTCACGACCCAAGCTTAAGGCGTAGACGTGACACGGTAAATGGGGAACCTGAAGGGACCCCTAACAAGCCTCTTAAGCATGCATAGCACATTCTTGGTAGCGGAAGCATAATTAAAGAACAAGCAAATAGCAAATAGTTCTAGGGAAAATGGGACTTTGGACACATGCTATGGGGATGTTATAGGGAAGAGGATTAGTATTGATCATATAGTTAATAATATCTAGGGGGATGGTAAGTATGACTCACGCTATGGGGAAAGATAGGGACTTAGGACTTTCATCTCAACATTTATCACACAACAAGCATATAGAGGGAAAGAGGACTACGGGATGTTTTCCATAATTGCATAACTTAATGAGTCAAGCTCAAAACATACAAGCCACATCCATATCAAACAACACCTCTAGTCATGAATGGAACAAGAGCCAAGACATACCCCAGGATCACCCTCAAATGATAAATATCAAAAAATAGACAACCCTAAACAAAGAATGAAAGTAAAGTGTATATTGTCCTGAAGTGGAGGACTCACCAATAGCACTTTTCAAATGAACTGTCCGTCCATGTGGCAGAGGAGGATGGATAAGAGCTCCAATTCCTATATGGTTAGATCATGTAGGGAAAAAGTATGCATTAGTACTTGGAATGACTAAGTATGGGGGTGCAATGCAACAAGGAATATAATCCATAAATTAAACAATATGCATAACCATATACAATAAATATAGGCTAAATATGACATGAATGGTCAATGCTTAGTCAAAATGTGCATGAAGAATAATTAAATCATGTGACATATCATACGTAGGTGGGAAGAGACCATAACAGATAAGTAAGACCAAGTGAGCTGCAACTTGGAATCCCATGTTCACCTCACACCGGAAAAGGAGTGGTCTACTTTGCAAAGGTAAACTATCCACTCACCTTATGATATAAAATTTTCGGATAGTGTTGTCAAACATCTTTACCTTACAGCATGGCCCTTTTTGAAAGGTGCCACAAGATATCCTTACCTTATGAATACCCTTTTTTATAGGTGTCACAAGATATGTTTACCTTACGACATACCCTTTTCCATAGGTATTAAGATATGTCCTTATCTTATGATATAATCTTTTTTTATAGGAGTTACAATGTATTTAACCTTATGGTATGACCTTTTTGGAAGATATCATACAATATCCTATGGTGGCACAAAGTTATGGGACAATGGCTACCAACCAAGGTTCTCTCGGTGTTAGGTCAATAATCCCACGAAATACTTATTTCGTATACATAGCCATATTATAAAAAGCTTCATACTTCATGGTAGTATAATAAGTGTATCTCATCAAACCATTACATCATAATATAAAAGAAAGGGCTTCATATAATTCATACCATTCGTAAAATTCTCGTGAGCTCATAGCATGCATAATAGCCCTTGAACATTCACAATATTCTTAATTCACATGTCTTGCCACAGGGCATTTATCAACTTAAGAGATATGTCACATAGCTTGATCAAAACATGGTGGGCATATGTACATATACTTAAAATCATGCAATTCAAGTGTATAGGACATGAGAGGAATGAATTCAATTCATTTCAAAGTCATTCGAACCAACCCACCAATTTAGTAGCAAATCCCTAATTTGGGGTATTATGAAATCCAACTAAAATATATAGGCTCTTCATAGCTTTCATGGAATTTTAAAGTACATGGATTTAGTATCATAAAATCCATCATAATATAAAACCACAATGGTATTCAAGCATAATCAAATCATTACTTGAAGAATTCAAACTTAAATCACGTGTACAATGCATCATAAGAATTACCCATAAGGTATTCAACCTTAAAATCATGCAAATTTCATTAAAAAGGAGGATTGGGATTTATGGGTGAATGAAACACATACCTTAGACTTGGTGTTTCTTAAAGGATAATTCTAGGAAGACATGGGGCTTCACTTGTATTCTTGAATTCCAACAAAAGTTTCTTGATGTCTTGAGATTGAATGGAAGGTTTTGGGGAGAATTTGGGAGAGGATTAGGGCTAAAATGGCTTATAAGAGTATATGATATTAAAATGAGTCTAAACCCTATCTTGAGAAATTATAAATATTATCAAAAGGTCAAAAATGATGTTTTGAAGAGTCCCGCTAGCAAAATCGATGGTCTAGAGGTCCCATCTCCAAAATATTTGGTAGTACGCCAAATGGGAACTTCATACTTCCCTTTTTGAAAGTTTCTAAAACTTTTTGGAGAGATTTGGCGACCTATTCCGCGATACATCGAATGCATTAGGCGGTCAAACTAGCCATCACCCTTTTAGACAACCCAGGCAGGCTTCAGTAAAATGGTCATAATATTTTACTCCAAACTCAGAATTAGGTGATGCATTGGAAACATAATTCATAGACCTACAATTAGGTAGGTATTGGGTCGCTGAATTCCTCATGTGCTAAGAGATTTCTCGATTTGAAGTTGACCCTTATACAAATTCACACCAAAGCTTATCAGATTGGAATCCTTTGGTCTTGGATCGATTTAAGAGATGCTTCGTGACCCAAACCATATGTAATAAACATTGAATAACTAGAAATTTATCTCACCACATTAGAAGTCATCAAGTTAAGCCTATATATATATGAGAAATGAGGCAAGTGTTAGCTTAAGATCTAGGGCATTACAATTTGGACTCGCGCTATGGGAATGAATAAGGGAATATGATTTGCATAAATCACACAGCAAGCAAGTACTAAGGGGAGGGTAAGTATGAATCAAGATATGGGCAAGTAGGGACTTAGGACTTTCATCACATTCTATCAATATCAACATTATCAAATATCATCACGTAGGGAATAGGGACTAAGGGATAAGTCTCTATAAAGGCTTATCATCTCAACAGGGGTACATAGCATAAGTATCAAACAACACCTCTAAAACATGAGTAGGGCGGGGGCCAAGACAAGTTCCAGGATCACCTTGGACTAGAAAGTAAAGTGAAATAAAGTCTTAACATAAGCATGATAGAACTCTACTATTATCCCCAGAATGGAGGACTCACCACAATAACAATCTTCACGAATCTAAGCTAGCAACGTGGAGGATATTGAAGAGCGTTGGTCCCTACATAGTGAAATCATGTAGAAAACTAGTATGTGGGATGCAATGAAACAATAGATTATAAGGTTCATAAACAAGATGCATACTCGTATAGAATAGAACATAAGCTCAATATGCTATGTATGTATATTCTTTAATGAAAACTTGCAAGAAACATAAATTCCTTACATTATGCATATGTGAGAGAAAACCATTTAGACTTTAGAAACAACGAGTTATATAAACTTTAAGACGCCTTTGGATATGAAATAAGGGAACCATCATAATCATCATAGAAGGACACCTTAGAACCATGAGGAGAACTTGAACATATGTGAGAGTAACCTTTAACCGACATAAACCATGTGAGCTAAACCATGGAGTTCCGATGTTTCTCCTACACCAGAATAAGGTGGAAGTCACTTGCCAAGACGACCTCCTAAGATGCTTAAGTGGATCCACTAAAGTGAGCTACTAAGAAACCTCTAATAACGGTTGGTCTAGAAGTCGACCTCTACTACTGGTGACTCTTATTTCATACGGTAGCACGTAGTAATAGGATGATGGGATTCTACTAATGGTCTCTTTCCCTATATATGGGGGGTATCCGCATATATCCCAAGGTCCACTTGATGTTAAATGTAACTGTCATGGAGTAACCATAGAATCATCTTGTGTGGGGAGTTCTTCTACTGACCCATCCTATAAGCCATTCGAAACAATGGAGAGGTATTTTACTAACCCATCTTGGAAGACTTTTGAACATAGATCATAATCATAAGGATAACTCTTAAATCTTGTCTAAGCCTCTACTATCGGCCTATCATCATCTCATAAGATTTACTAGGTGGAGGACTCATACCTCAATCATTTATTCATTCTTGACTTCAAATAGAGTAGTCCTATTGGACATACAAACATGGATATACTCATGACATGTATAATCTTGTGTCCCATAACATGGAGAGGAATTTACAATAATGCATAGTTTTCATAGGAATTCAATGCATTTCAAAACGTAGTTGATAACACTTATTATTCATAATATTCATAAATTGCATACATATAGTAAAACCTTTACATCATACATAAGAAACTTCATCATTACACCCTCACCATTAGAAATCATTCATTATTAGGAAACTCAATGTGCTAATTTGGTGAGCTTATGCATGTAGACTTTCATATAACTCAAGAGGACTATGCATAAATTTAATGAAAATCATTAATTTTGATCATTCTTAGATAATCCACCACGATCCTACATATCATCTTTCAACATAAGACATAAAATCATGCAATTTATCTTATAAAACCATCAATTTCATCATAACATCATAGTGTAATAACTTCCATAACTTTAAACCTCATAAAATAGATCACAGGAAAAAACTCTTGCAGTCAATTCATGCAATTTCATGCAATAGATAAAGAATCTTAACATAATCCATGCTTAATAGAAGAATTAGAAAGTACCCATAAGAAATCAATATTTAATTTGATGGAATTTGTAAAAATAAGTTTGGGGCTCCATGGTAAAAGGAGCCCATGGATGAAGAAACTCGAAATACCTTAATCTTGAGATTTCTTGAAGGAAACTTGAAGAAGGCTTGTGGGCTTCACTTGCATTCTTGAAATTCAAAAAGAGTTCTTGAAAATCTTGAGATTGAATAGAGGATTTGGTGAGAATTTTTGGAAGAGAATTAGGGCTAAAATGGATTACAAAAGTGGGGGAAAGGGTTTAACGGGCTGAATCCCCTTCTTGGGAAAGTATTAGTATTATCAGAAGTAAAAAAAATGAGGTTCTGAAGTGTCCAAGAGGCAAAATCGGCAGTCCAGAGGTCCCATCGCCAAACCATTCGGGGGTACACTGAATGGGACCTTCAGACCGCCTTTTTGACAGATTTTTAAACTTCTTGAAGCAATTCGGTTACCAGTTCGGTGGTATGTCAAATGCATTAAGTGGTCAAACTAAGCATTGCCCTTTTTGATAGTCCGGACAAGCTTTAGTGAAATAGTCATAACGTTTTACTCTGTACTCGGAATAAGGTGAAATAGGACTCATAGGAAAGCTAATTCAAAGACCTAAAATTTTGTAGCTAGTGGGACACCTAATTAATTATGTGGTAAGAGATATTACCCTTTGAAGTTGATCCTTATATGTATTCACATTGATACTTAGCCGATAGGAATCCCTTGGCCTTATCTCGATGTAAGAGATTCCCTATGACCCTAAATGACATGTAATCAACTTTGGATACCTAGAAATTGATCCCACCATATTAGATGTCATCAAGTTGAGCCTATACATGTATGAGGAATGACTTAGTTCCTAGCTTAAGATCTAGGGCTTTACATATTCTTATGTTTATGGACTGTTAGTAGACATGTTTCAAAAATAGATTTTGAAAATTTTATTAAATGATGTTTAAGTTGCATTTTGGCATGCATGCTGGGTTGATTGAATCCATAAACCTAGAAAGTTGTCATCACTGGTACTTTTTTATTGGAATTTCGTTAGCTAATAAGCTATTTTGTATAGCCTACCTTTAAGTACATTCTAGGATGAATATTCTGAAGGGGAAGATATTGTAACGGCCCCATGTTTAGGACCCTAAGTGTAGAAAACGTTGGGCGTAAAATGACCTGTAATTAGTTTACAAGGGTGACTTACGGCCCATCGATGGAATTATGGCCCGTAGGACTGTCCTTAAATATGAACTTTAGGAAAGGGGAAAAGGATTCCAAGTGTGGCTCAACTCACACACCCAATGATGGCCCATAGAATGTATGACAAATCCTAGATAGGTTCGTAGATGATGGCCTCAACACGAAGGAAATTTAACATTTGCTGGAAAGTAACCTACTATTAACAGTACAACCCATAGACCATATTATAGCCCATAGACACTCTTCATGAATGAGGTCTATTAAATGAGGAAAATGACTTAGTGTGGGAGGACTCGATGAGTCCAACCACGGTTGTAGAACAAAGGAAGGGTTGTTATAAAGGGTTTTGTAGTTTTAGGTTAGGAATATAGTTTTGGAATTTTCGGAAAAGTTAACAGGATGGACAATATTACAATCTGGTCCCAGTCATGATGGCGCCTATCAGATCCCATCTACAAGCAAGCCAATTACCCGACCCTAGGGTACCTATTCTATCTCTCTAGTCATAACTGAAACCGATACAACAATATAGATAATTGCATTCTACCCACGACCCGGAAGTTAACTTTAAAGCACTATAATAGACACAAGGACATATCACATACATATATCAATAACCATAACAATATAAAAACTAGGAATGCTTATAAAAATTTATAATCTTATTATACAAGACCTGTGTCTGAAAGTAAAAGACTGTCATCAAAGGAAGGAGGTTGTGACGAAGCCAAAGTTGTCAGTGCTCACCAAAAGTCTCATGAGCGCTTCAGAATCCCCAGCTCAGCAACCATGGCCTGTACCTGGACCTGCACCATGGGAAGATGCAGAAATGTAGGGGGTGAGTACCAAAATGAGGCACCCAGTAGGTATCATAGGCTGATAGAGTGAAATAAAGAACATATAAAAATTGGAATATGTATAGAGTACAACAACAATATAGAAAATCAAACTCATATCAAGGTAGAATCATGTCTAAAAACCAAAAAACCGCAATTGAACCAACCAAGGAGATGAACAACGATAACTGAACCAACAAATGATGAACAATAGTAACCTTAACCAACCTAAGCGATAAACAACAATATCCTAAACCAACCCAAGTGGTGAACAATAGTACCAACCTACTAAAGTTGCGTAGGCCCATACCACAACTGTCCCCAACTGGGAAATAGTACTGTACACAGGTGCAAGTCCCTAATATCATGCATGTACACCAACTAGGCCCCATAAGCCCAGAAGGTACACCCACACACAATCTGATTAATCGAATCATAATAGAACCTAACTCCCAATATCATATGATCACAGGTCAGTTGTACGTAGGTTTAAGGCCCTAGTGTCTAAGCTTGAACGCCCCTTGAGCCCCCATAAGCCCAGAGAGTACACCCACGCACAATCAGGGTATGAATAGGTGTGTGGATCCACAGGTAATCAATCATGGGGACTCGCCTCAACAACCACATATTAACTTGGTCCTCAACCATGTGCTGGCACATGGCACCCGATCCAAAATATACATGCAGAATGGTAGGATGTATTCCACATAGGGAAAGAATCCCCCTTGCATAAATAGCGTGTCTCAACTAAGAATATCAATCACAACACCTCACCCCTATAATGAACTCGAGATCCTTGACCCAAAACTCAGCCAACACTCCGTCTTTAGAATCTCCATCTGCAACTTGGCATCACAATTATGGCCACGGGGACACAAGTCCACAGGGAGTGTTACCTAGGACTCGGACTCTACAGACATAGCCAGTGCAGCCCAATAATAATGGGGAGGGTCATTTGGAATGAGATGTCAAACAGCCACTCACTCAACCAGTATATGCAAATCTAGAATTTTAAAGTCATATCATGCCCTAAGTCAACATAGGTAACGATTCTAACAATATAAATATCCATGTCCCCTCTAATAATCACAACCAAACCTCTGTCTCATATACACAAAACCCGAAGCCCACCAGCTAACAATAATACACAGGGCGTATATCATGATGATCAATATAAAGATGTGTAACATGTTATAACCTAGCCCATCATAAGCAAAGAAGGTATAAATCGACAACAACAGTGACATCATAAGTTTCTAAAACAACTAGGCCCAAAAAATGCACATCTAACTTAGAACAAGTCACAGTATGACAAGAATTTAACAAGTAGTCTCACATTCAACATGTCCTAGTAATACCGGTAGCATGCTCTCACAAACAACGGTATAGATCATAATATGTACTTGTCTCACGACATCAACCCATATTCGACCCTTACTAGACCCTTTCTCCATGTAAAGAAACTCATAGGGCAGCATTTTTGTAACCTAAGTTATGGCCCAAGAGGCTTAACAATCGAAAGAATGCCACCCACCCAAAATAATATCACCACCCGAGTACTATATAGGATATCACCTAAGGCAACCATGTGTCAGCCCACTAATAATGTTCCCTTCTCTAAGAAGAACGCAAGTTCCTATGACTAACCCATCTAGCTAGTGTCTCTTCACAGATATCCCAGGAAGCCCATAGGATATAATCTACATCACGCTAATAGGGTCACACTCCCATCTCTAACTTGCCAGTGGCTCAGTGGCAACACATCTCATATCACATGTCACGCCCCAAAAAGAAGGGAGGCACGACTGGTACCTGCTACCATTATTGGCTAGGTAAGCCACTAAACATGCTAGTTAACTAACTAGGGACCAAAAGAAAATCGGGGCAGCATAACGTCTAAAAGACTAAGCCTTGACATTTTAGGTCATGACTTGGTCAACACTAAATCATGTACAGCAAGATAAGTGAACCAAAAAGATAGAGTACTAGCTGGCTGACAAGGCTATAACAATAGAGGTACATGCACACACTATATATACATGTCAATCTAATGACTAGAGACTAAAAAGCACAAAAGAACCAACCCACAATAACATGTCCACAATAGCCTCTAAGAGAATCACTAACACTGTCGGGACAGGCCCCAACTATATCCAACTCTACAACAAAAAGTAAGCATCTTGTGAAAGTTCCAGGAAGTGGTGAAACTTACTAACTCACAGCTGAACGGGGCTCCTAGTGGAGGGGTAAATTAGAAATCCTATTTGAACCTGCACGCATGAAATAAAATGCAGCATCCCCTGGCAAAGGGACGTCAGTAAGAATAAACATGTACTGGTATATAAGATAGAATGTAAAATTATAGATAATCGTAATAAAAAGGTTAATACAAATACCACATGTAACCAAAACTCAAGTAGCCTTAATAGTCAATAATCAACCTCTTAGTGATCAAATATGCATGGTATGCTCGAGTATCGGATGTCGTGAATACATATATATAGATGCAAATGCATGACATACCCAACCAAATGCTAGCAATGGTGGTCCTTTCCATTAGCTAACCAGCATCATATTTGCCAACTGTGGCCATCTGTAACATATACATATATATAACCATTTGGGCAAATAGGCCCCATACCTCCGATTATAGCTCGAAGTCCATGCATAGCTTGCGACGTATGATATGAATGTTGAATGGACCTAGAAAGCCATAGCAAGAACTTAGCCAATCTTGGCTCACTAGTGAACTTATTCTGAGAGCATCATAATCATTGTCGTAGCATATACATCAGATTTGTGGAATCTCACATGTCTTTTGAATAATTTTGACAACTTAACTCAACATTTTGAATGAAGCCTTAACTTTTAAAGTGCTCATATTGGTGCTTTATATAATACTTATACTTGGTCTCATGTCAATTAGTAAAAGAAAGTATTTAAAAAGGATCAAGTTCTTTAGTATTTTAAATAGGAGCATTTCACTAGAGAATATTGGAAACTAATGCTTTACTTGTTAAATGCTTCAATTACATTTTTGTATGGAAGAAAGACTGATTATTAATACTACATTCCCTTCTCATTCTATATTTATTTTAATGGCACTACACCAAGAAGAGAAATACCTCGAACATATTAATAGGTAGCTGGGAAAACCAAAAAAATAATATATAGATATTGAATGTCCAGTTTAAGTGAACGAATGGAATATCAACCTAATACCATCATGAAAATAACTCAGTTGTAATCCCCATGTCTTTCATAGAAGGTCTTTCTAGTAACAGAATAGTAAGATATTGCATTCGACGTTTTAGGAAACTTCCCAGATTTCGTGCTAAAAGGAGGGACGGAGCTTAGCCTTAAAGATACCTCTCTGATGATCGCTCAATTGCTCAAAGTTTCCTCATGATAGTTTTTCCCTACATCCTAAGCTTCGCAACAAATATATATACACAACTTATAACCACCTATAAACAGACCATAAATTAGCATTAATCGGCAAATTTTCCATATAGCATTTATGCGAGTAAAAGTTCATATGCTGGCAGACAATCCCTCGCGTCCTGAGTCAATCCAGCTAAGGTTTTCTCTTTCAAATCTCTTCTGATGTTGCTCAATTTCTGAGATGAATTCATAATATTCACACGGTCACATTGGTTGTATTATCTTAAGAAACAGACAAAATTAGGCTTAAAATGCCTAAAATGGGAAAAATAGGTCCCACAACCAAAATACGAGACAAAATTTTGAAAAATGTTTCGCACAAATAACCTAAGTCTATAGCCAAAAATTCGGCCTAGAATGGGCCCTAGAAGACCGAAAAAAACACCAAAATTAAAGTTAAAAACTTTACAAAGAAAATATTCTTTTCTAAACTTTCTCAATCAAAATTCTCAAAAATCGGTCAAAATTAGTGACATCTAGCATAACATGGCATTCCCCTCGGAACTTAGATTAGTTTGGACTCAAGTTTGGCTAAATTCCATCGAGAATCGGTCACGATATCAACATGTAATTTTTTTCTCAATTTATGAGAGCAATAGTAGCTAAAATGGAAATTTTACCTCAAAATATGTGCCGAATCTCAAATATAACTTCAACACAGCATTCCTTGCAAATATTTGAGTCACGTGGACCTTTGAATTGCTCAAATCGGATATGAAATGCTCCCGAAATATCCATGTAAAGTTGCAAAAATGTATGTACATGTATGTGTGTTTGCTACTTGAAGGACACATCTCTATATAGGCTGGAATGCCTTGACACCTCGCTTCCACATGGAGCACTAGATCATGACACATGGCAATAGCAGATATTGCCATGTCATCTTATCCTTATAAATCTTTTAATCTCTTTTTTGTTGTTTCGGGCTCATTCAAACTTTGATTTTCGCAAATGAACTATGTAGCCATATGGATTTCAACATTACGGATACAACAGTATAGTTGGAATTCACAATGGAGCATTCCACAATAACATGAGGAGTCCCACTTCCTTATATGTAACTTTTAATAAAAAGCCCTCGGGGGGTCAAGTCGTATCTGGACATTGCTGGAATCGAACAAGGGGTTGTCTAGGGATAAAATCGATGTTCTAAAGCTAACCGTGCGATAAAAATTCTCTTCTAGGGCATGATTCTTGTGGGCGTTAACTAAATCAACAATTAACTGGTCCGGCGGCTAAATTTGTATACCACGATATAACCACACTGAACATGCTCCTAGCATAATCAAAATTCCACTCTAATGCCATTTACTTGGACATTACCTAAAAATTCATTTTATAGGGTATCTTCTTAATTAACTCAAGAATCCAAATAACTTCTGAATAACCCGACCAATAATCACCCCTATAGTCCCAAAGAATCACCAACGGCCCGAGATCACTATACACATACTTAAATCAATATAATAACTACAAAACCATAGAAATGACTAGGAGGGTCATTATAGACAGAGACTACGGTCCATGATTCAATCTATGACCCATAAACGGGCTTTCATAGACTTAATCTAGCAGTCTTAATGAAGGGTAGCTTTGTCATTTTTGCAAATTCTAATCCTATACTATGTCATTTTTGAGATTTAAAGAGGCCCAAATCAGACCTTAAACCCAATAGGACCCCATTCTCTTCATTCTTCTAATTCCTAAAAATTTTCTAAGGCATTATTCTCTCTAGAAGGCAAGGCAAAAAAGCGCTAGGGTTTCAATGTTCTTCTTTAAGGCTTCAGGTTCATTTTCCCCAAGCTTACCAAGGTATGTGAGTTTGGTTTGTGGGTCTCCTATTACCCACAAAGTCCTTCATAAGGTATTTTAACTTTTCTTTCAAGTTCCCTCAAGTAAATATGCATGCTAATGATGATTCTATGATATATTACGTTATTGAATGATATCTTATGATGTCTTTACTAAGTATTACATGGATCTAAGTTATTGATGATATCACCAATGATGAGTTTTGTTAATGAAGAAGTGGGGGGTGTTTTCCATGTTTTAAATGAGTATATTTTCATGAGTTAAGTATGAACATGTGATTTATGATTGTTTCAGTTTGAAAGCTTAGCCCGCCTAGTTTTCAAGTAAAGCTTTACATGATTTACAAGGATAATTAGGGAATTAAAGATGAGTTTTGAAGTTATAAGTTGCCAAAGATATAATCATGTTGACTATTTTCCTAAAACATGTTAAGAATATCCCCTAGATGAAAGGACAATTCGCACTTATAGGTTCCTAAATTCGAGCTACTCCTATGGTTGATACTTATGATTCTAGGTATCATAATTTGATTCAATTACATTTTAAAGATTCTGTGGGATGACTTGGTACCGAAAGTGACACTGATGTGGGGTTTAGTAAGGGAATCTTAGTGGTAACTCTTTGTCTCATTAACTATTTTCCACCATAAGATCCCTGTAAGCTAGGATAGTGGATCCACGTATGCCATCCATGTTATATAAAGATGCATGCAAAGTGACAGAGTTCCACCCGGCAAGTGGTCTCCCCTTGCCAACGTAGGGGTTATGTTGGATTCCATGTAGTAGCTCACATGGTCTTATATGTTAGTTAAGGACTTTTCCCACAATTTTATGATTTTATGATATGATTTCCTCTACAAGTGATTTCGCATGCATTGACTCTTTTTCATATTGAGCTATATTCCTAGTGCATCCTGAAGCTCATATTTATGTATCTTATAACCTCAGGTATATCTATATATTATATTTATGGAAGATGGCATTACAATTTCATTCTTGCATTGCATCTAACGTACTTAGTACATTCTAACGTACTGATGCATATTTTTCCTGCGTGATTTAACTATGTAGGGACAGGTACTCCTCCATAGGCTCGTGGCTAGTTTTTGGCGTTGAAGACTAGTCTTTTATTTTGGTGAGCCCTTAGTTCTGGACTCTACACTTTTCCATTCTGGCTTGTATTTTCTTTTGTGACACTATGTATATGTTGTCCTTTTGAGGCTTTTACATTCTAAATTGTTTAATTATGGCGTCTTTTCATTCGATGGAAATCGGTCGTTACAGGTTTCGTCCTTCTATGTATTAATTAGTATGATTTATGGACAAAGATATGTTGGTCTTACATGCTTTTTAATGTTGTTTCATTGTTATAAAATGCCCATATGCCCTTTCCCCATCATTTTAATTTCACATATGTTTTTTATTTGTGCCTATGAATGCTTAAGATATTGAAGATGGCTTGAGTGAGGTGCTTTTAGGTGTCTCCTTCGCCGTGTGAGGACTAGATCCTAGGTCGGGTCGTTACAATAACTTATAATCTTGAGTTTGCAAACTCTAGGTTATCTTTAAATCTTCAATACGAATAATGTTCCTTCTCTAAGAAGAATGCTAGTTCCTAGGACTAACTCATCTAGCTAGTGTCTCATCACAGATATTCCAGGAAGCCCATAGGATATAATCTACATAATGCTAATAGGGTCACACTCCCATCTCTAACCTGCAAGTGGCTTAGTGGAAAGACATCCTATATCATAGATCACAAGGCTCCCTTAGGAGCACAACTATAGTTGTTCCTAGAAGATGGTGTGTTTCTCCAATCACTACCTAATAGCACAAGTACATCACAGATAACAAAGTAAAAATGATCATATAAACCACAGGGAAATAAAGAATCATGTTTAAATTGGGAATTTCTACCATAAGTACTCATAGCAAATATAGACAACCACATCCATATCATACATATATATAGCAACTGCCCACCACCCCTAGAAATAGATATAGGTACCAGATTCGATGCACAGGGGTAGCATGTAATAACTTATCAGCCTCATGAGCTAGTATATTTTGGTAGCCTCAGAACGCACACACATAAAAGCAAGAGTCAAGCTCAGTGTACATACTTGTCACATGTTCACAGCCCCCACCAGCCCCCTTCAGGCTTCTCATAGTCAAAGCGTGTCAGAACTCAGCTAACACAACCCTCAATACAAAAATTATATTCCATATCATCATTCATGACACATACAGATATACAACTAGCTATATAAAATATTTGTTCCATAGCTCAACCCATACACAGTACATTTCTACATATTCTAGCTCAATTACACATGTATTTCAACTCATTCTAAGGTTTAGAGAATGCCCTAGCCCACCTGGCAGACAATCTCTCCCATCCTGAGTTAATCCAGCTAAGGTTTCCTCTTTTGAATCTCTTCATGATGTTGCTCATTTGCTGAGATAAAATTCACAATATTCACATGGTCACATTGGCTATATTATCTTATGAAATGGACAAAATAAGGCTAAAAAAGCCTAAAACGGGAAAAAATAGGGCCCGCACTCAAAATACCAAACAAAATTCTGAAAAACATTCTACACAATAACCCAAGTCTACAACCAAAAATTCAGCCCAAAGTGGGCCCTAGAAGACCAAGAAAAACCCAAAAATCGAAGTTAAAAACTTTATTTAGAATATATTCTTTTCAAAACATTCATAGTCGAACTTCTTAAAAATCAATCAAAATTAGTGACAATCAGCATATCCAGCATTCCCCTCGGAACTTAGATCAATGTAGACTCAAGTTTTGCTAAATTCTGTCTAGAATCAGCCAGGATATCAACATGTAAAGTTTTCACAATTTACTCAAGAAACAACAACTAAAATAGAAATTTTACCTCAAAATATATGCCAAATATTGAATCCAACTTCATCACGACATTCCCTGAAAAAATTCAAGTCACGTAGACCTTTGAATCACTCAAATCTAATAAGAAATGCTCCCGAAATCACCATTTAAAATTGAAGAAATATATGTACATATATGTGTATTTTCTACTTGAAGGCCACATCTATATATAGGTTAGAATGCCTTGACACCTCGCTTCAACATAGCAGCACCAGATCATGCCACATGGCAGCAACAGAGATTGCCATGTCATCCTGTCCACCTTAACCTTTTAATACCTTTTTCGTCATTTCAAGCTCATTCAGACTTCAATTTTTGCAAATGTGCTATGTAGCCACGTAGATTTCAACATTCCAGATCCAATAGTGCATTTGGAATTCCTCACGGAGCTTTCCATAATTACGTGAGGGGTCCGACATCTTTATACGCAACTTTTAATGAAAATCTCCCAGGGGGTCAAGTCGCATCTGGACGTCCCCGGTCTCAAATCGGGGGTTATCTTAGAATGAAATTGATGTTCTAGAGCCATTCGTGCTATCAAAATTCTCATCCAAGGCATGATTCTTGAGGGTGTTAACTGAGACAACTATTAATTGGTCTGGCGGCTGAATTTGTAAACCATGGTATAATCACACTGCAAATGCTCCTAGCCTAATTTGACCATTCCGGAGCTGATAAATGGTCAAAACTCTACTCTGGTACAATTTACTAGGACATTATCAGAAAATTAATTTTACAGAGTAACTTCGTGATTAACTCAAAAATCCAAATAACTCCCATATAACCCGACCAATAATCACACCAATAGTCCAAAAGAATCACTATTGGCCCGAGGTCACGACACACATTTTGAAATCAACATAATAACTACAAAACCATAGAAATAACCAAGAGGGTCATTAGAAACAAGGACTACGGTCTGGGGCTCAATCTACAGCCTATAAACGGGCTTTTGTAGACTTCATCTAGCAGTCTTAATAACGGGTAGTTTTGTCATTTCTACGAATTTGAATCCAATACTGTGTCATTTTTGGGATTTAAAGAGACCCAAATCAGACCTTAAACCCTACAAGAACCCCATTCTCTTTATTCTTCTAATTCCTAAAAATTTCCTAAGGCATTATTCTCTTTAGAAGGCAAGGCAAAAAGGGCTAGGGTCCCAATGTTCTTTTTGAAGTCTTCAAGTTCATTTTCCCCAAGCTTACCAAGCTATGTGAGTTTGATTTATGGGTCTCCTTTTACCACAAAGTCCTTCATAAGGTATTTTACCTTTTCTTTTAAGTTGCCTCAAGTAAATATGCACGCTAATGATGATTTTATGATATATTATGTTATTAAATGATATCCTATGATGTCTTTACTAAGTATTTACATGTATCTAAGTTATTCATGATCACCACAATGATGAGTTTTGTTAATGATGAAGTGTGGGGTGCTTTACATTTTTTTAATGAGTATATTTTTATGATTTAAGTATAAACATGTGATGTAAGGTTGTTTCAATTTAAATGCCTAGCCCACCTAGTTTTCAAGTAAAGCTTTACATGATTTACAAGGATAATTAGGGAATTAATGATGAGTTTTAAGGTTTTAATCTGCCAATGATATAAGGATGCTGACTATTGCCCTAAAAGATGTCATGAAGGTCCCAAAGATGAAATGACAATACTCACTTGGTGGTTCCTAAGTTCGAGCTACTCCTATGGTTTCTACTTATGATTCTAAGTATCATAATTTGACTAAATTACATGTTAAAGATTCTGTGGGATAACTTGGTACTGAATGTGACATTGAGGTGGGGTTCAGTAATGGAACCTTAGTAGTAACACTTTGTCTCATTGACTATGTGCCGCCATAGGAGGCTTATAAGATAGGATAGTGGATTCACATACACCATTCATGTTATATACAGATGCATGCAAAGTGACGGAGTTCCACTCGGCAAGTGGTCTCCCCGTGCCAATGTAGGGGTTATGTTGGATTCCATGTAGTAGCTCACATGGTCTTATATGTCGATTAAGGTCTTTTCCCACAAGTTTATGATTTTATGATATGATTTCCTCTACAAGTGATTTCGCATGCATTGACGCTTGTTCATATTGAACTATATTCCTTGTGCATGTTGAAGCTCACAATTATGTATATTACCACCTCATGTATATCTATATATTATATTTATGGAAGATGGCATTACAAACTCATTCTTGCATTGTATCTCACTTAGTACATTCCAACGAACTAATGCATATTTTTCCTACATGATTTAACCATGTAGGGAAAGGTACTCCTCCACCTGCTCATGGCTAGTTTTTGGCATTCAAAACTAGTACTTTATTTTTGTGAGCCCTTAGTTCAGGACTCTACTATTTTCCTTTCTAGATTATATTTTCTTTTGAGACACTATGTATATATTGGCCTTTTGAGGATTTTACATTCTATGTTGTTTAATTACGGAGTCTTTTCATTTGATGGAAATTGACTGTTACCGGTTTCATCCTTCTATGTATTAGTTGGTATGATTTATGGACAAAGATATGTTGGTCTTACATACTTTTTAATGTTGTTTCATTGTCATAAAAAGCCCATATACCATTCCCTATCATTTTAATTCCGCATATGTTTTCAATTTATGCCTATGAATGCTCAAGATATTAAAGATGGTTAGGTGAGGTGCCTTCAGGTGTCTCATTCACCGTGTGATGACTAGGCCCTAAGATGGGTCGTTACAATAACTTATAATCTTGAGTTTTCAAATGCTAGATTCTTTTTAGATCTTCAATTACTGTAATACTTTTAATGATTGTAATGGGTAATGTGTGTGATAACCGAAAATCTTTTTGGTTTCAGATGAATGCCACAAAATTGGATTCAATGGATAAAGTAGTAGAAGATACGTTTATAATTACTCAGTCTAAGTGTGTCCTTGAGTGATTCGTATGTGAAGTGATGAGTCGTAAAAATACGACTCTTGTAATGCTTTTAACATAGTATTTTTGTGCGTTCTCAAGCAATATTGTTGGTTTGATGTGTTTTTTTATGTTAATTTTTAGGAAAATGGACAAGGCATGGAGTTCCGACCAGCGCAATAGTATGCTCTTACTTCGTCTTTCCCTTAATAAGCCATCAAATTTGGTGTTTTTTGATCCCCAGTTGCTATGGGGAACAAAGGACGAGAAAAGAATTGAAAACGGAGCACAAATGTGGTCATATGGAGTCCTTCACGGCTCGTGTAGCTTCACACGGACCGTGAAATTACGCGTGGACGTGGTCTAGGATCATTTAAGAAAAAAAGGAGCTAAGTGAAGGACCACGGGTGCCTTCACAGCTATGTATCCCTAAATGGACCACGAGACCATCTGTGGCTTCATACATGGCATTCCAAGAGATGACTGGAACGAAGGAGACAAAGGCAAGTCCGATGGTGCCTTTCAGAAACTGTGGGAACTCACATAAACCATCCTCTTGACCATAGAATTTACGTGAATTAGGTGAGGTACCATAAAAAATATGAGGACTTTCATCAAGGGCAAGTCAACCAAACCATCCAGGAACCATGTGGAGGCTCGTAACACTAGTGTTGATGCTGGGCAATGAAGAAATTGCACAAGGCAAGAGTCACGGACTATTTTACAGACCATTAACTCTTACCACGGCTCGTGATGACTGCACTGTGATGACCCGTACGGCCAAAATTATATTTTTCATGTATTTTTTTAATATTTAGAGCGTATATACAGTTACCCTAGGTCGTATACGACCTGCTGGGACCGGTAGTCTAGTGCCCCGGTGACTAAATTCATAAATATCTCATTTTCCTCATTTTGGGAACTTAAGCTTAAGTTAAGTGCACCAAAAAGTGAAATCTTAGCAAACGATATCAGAATCGAGCTCTGATAGTTCCGTTAGCTCCGAAATATCGAATATGACTTAGGTGAAGTCTCGGTTTGGTTCCCGGAACCTCACGGAAGATTTTGAGCTAAAATATGGAAATTTAGTTCTTAAGGAAATGGCCCAAAAAGGGAGCACTTATTGATCGGAGCATAAAAACCCATTTTCGTCACTTACATTAGCTCTGTAACGTTGAAAATAGTCAAGATAGACTATTGGTTTGCTTCCGGATGAGTTCGGCTTGATTTTAGGCTCGATTTTGTAAGTTTTTAAGTTTACTGGTAAAAGTGGAGCCATATTGCATTTCCCGTCAAACGGTGTGTCCTATTGCATTTTCGTCGATTCCTAACAATTTTAAATGATGATTTTAGGCTAGGAGAGGTGTCGTTTTGATTCCCGGGGTTTTCGTTGTGATTTTGGCCCCCCGAGTTCCTTATTCGTTAAAGGAACTCAATGAATCTTTTTGAGAAAACGACCTCCGATCGCGATTTCGTCGATTCCGTTGGGTTCGAAACGTCGAAAAACATATAAGTGCATATAAATTTTGTCAAAATCAGACTCCGTTTGAGTTTCAAAATAACCAACGGAATTCCAAGAAAATTGATAAAAAGTTGTTTCTAGCTGCTGTCTTTCTGCTATTTCAGCCATATCGGAGCGTCGTATGAAAAAAAGATGGTTTTGTTGGATCCAGAACATTGAAAAACATATAAGTGCATATAAAGTTTGTTAAAATCGGACTCCGTTTGAGTTTCGAAATAACCGACAGAATTCCAAGAAAATTGATAAAAAGCTGTTTCCAGCTGCTTTCTTTCTGCTATTTCTGACATATCGGAGCGTCGTATGAAAAAACAGATGGTTTCGTTGGATCCGGAATATCGAAAAATGTATAAGTGCATATAAAGTTTGTTAAAATCGGACTCCGTTTGAGTTTCGAAATAACCGACGAAATTGATAAGAAGTTTTCAGTTGCCGTTAAAAATGAAAAAAAATTGTATAAAGGGGCGCTGCTAGTGGGGTTCAAACCCGGCCCATGTTGGAGGATAGTTTAGCCCAAGGCCACTTGGGCTGCTGATTCACTTATGCCACATGTGCTTTTGTTTTAGTTAATAAGGGTAAACAATTGGGCCCGGCTTATTTAATCCTCCAAAACAGCCCCTTAGCCCCCCATGTCTCATTATTTCGCATTTTGAAAGAAAATAAGGGTTAGGGTGACGATTCTTGGTGGATTTTGAGTGGAAATTCGTGGGTATCGATATTGGAACGTGTGGGGTCGATTGTTATCGCGGTATTAAGGTAATTTCTTCGCCCTTAACTCGTTTTTAGTGATTTTGGGGGTGTTTACTAACTATAATTAAACCCAATGATTTTTGCTAGCTTCTTGGGTGTTTGAGGATTGATTCTTGGTCTTGGAGCTAGTGTGATCACCGCGGGCAAGTCTCGAAATTTTTTAACGTCGTATTGTCAATTCGCGCTAATTAGTTTGTGTAATTTGAGCGTTTGAGGACCTTTTGGTGGTCCGTTGGAGCTCAAATTCGAACCATGAGTCCCATAAATCATGAGGGACAACCCGGTATGTTCGAAATATTTTTTGGAGCTTCGAGCTCGAGGGCTCGTTTTTAGGCCCGCTTGACCTGGCAATTTTTGTATTGCAATATGGGTATCAAAAAGCTCCTATTGATGTCTAGAATATATATTTGATAGGTATTCATTGATTTGTGAGCCGGTTTGCAATGTTGGGGCTATTCTTGCTTATTTTGGATATCGTCGGCGCCCAGGTAGGCTCAGTTTACCTCGTAGCAATGTGAGACTGGTTTGAATAAATGTAATATGATAGTGGCTAGTGAATGGGATGATCTTTAGGTTGATTTGACCTCGTTTATATTGTTACCCCTCACTAGTGAACTTGGGGTCCCGTCGCGGGACGTAGACGGGACGATTTGAGTTGCGTCTGGTAGGCTTGTGGTGCCGTAGGGGGGTACGTAGAGTATGGGATGTGTGGATATAATCTATTGTGAGAGTTGTATCGTGAGATCCTTAGTAGTAGGATTCCAATATTTTTGAGATTTGTTGTTGATGTTGTCTTGTATAGCGGTCATAGCGGTTGACGCGCACGCCCTACTTAGCTCGCATTTTTCATAGAGGTTGAGCTATGTTGAGCCTTTGCTCGTGTCGTCGTAGAGGTCGACCTACACTGAGCATGTTCCCGCATATTCCCATAGAGGTTGGTTTATATGGATTGTTGCTCGTGTCATCCTAGGGGTGGGTGTTTTGCTCGAGCGGGTGTTGTTTTAGTTGACGGATTTGGATCTACTTACTTAATTTCCGCCCCCATTTCCTTGCTTATATTCTTGTTGTGTCCACCGGGCTAATGGGGGAAGTCACGGTGGGTGTTTCTTTGACTGTTTGTACTTGCCGGTGGTATGGGACGCCAGGTAAGTTTTGCTTGTTATATTCGTTTTTACTTTCTGCATTTACTTACTTACTTGCTTATTATTCCTGCATTTCGGTATTCGATACTATATTGGTTCGGGCTGTGATAGAGGTATGGTATTATTTGCCTAGCGGTGGCTTCGAGATTTTCTTATTATTCGGGCTAGGGGTGCCCAAGGTTGTTACTATTGTTGTCCATTGGGTATTTACATTATGTCATGTTGGTATTTGTTTTCTCACTGATATTGCCTGTTTTACTTACCTCATTATTACTATGTTATATTTATTGATCCTAGTCGGCCTAGCCTACTGGGTATCACTTTATTGTGGTACTCATGCTACACTTGTTGTGCCTTCTCGTGGTGCAAAGCCAAGTGTGGGTCAGCGTAGGCATCGCGATCATGCGGACTGAGGAGTCACATTTTGGAGGATTCGGTGAGCCTGCCACCCCGCTGATCGAGTCTTTTATTCAGGAGTTGTTTATTCTGTCATTTATCTCTTGACAGACTTTAGACCCATTTATATTCAGTCTGATCATCTGCATATGTCTGGGTCCCTTTTGGATACTGTATTTATTTAGCTCCTGTTTTTGCCACATCACTATTCTTGGGTCGGGATTTAGCGTTTGTATTTACTTATGTCATGATTTGCTTCTGCATTTCTTATTTATTCCTCCTTTATTTATTATTATTTATTGTGAGTGTTGTATGGCCCACAGCGTATGCTACGGGCCGTAGGGTTTTGGCTTGTCTATGTGGGGTTAGTAGACGCCATCAGGGTTCGAGAAATCGGGCCTTGACATGCACACGAGGAAGTGATGAGTGTTGAATGCCAAGTACGGGATCACGGATCATTTCACAGACCGTTTGAAGCCTCACGGGCCGTGTAGCTGCCCGTAACCATGCCGACGCCCATTTTCCTATTTTAAGTTGAATTAGATTCTCTTGTATATATATTTTTTTTAATTCGTTTGTAATTGTCATTGGCTGCTGGAGACAGAGAATAACGAGAGAACATTATTTTGTGCGTAATTACGTTGAACTCTTGGATTTTTATCTTGTCTTTATAGATTGTAATCTATGAATTCATCACTTTATCAATAGTAAGTTATTTCTCATGATTTCTTTACATTGGCCGGAGTTATATATATTGAATATGCAAGGCTAATCCCACAACTAGCATTGTAGGAACCATGACAGCTCAAATGAGATAGACAAATTTGGGGTAAATATCGGGATTGCTTGTCGTATACATTATAGTGTTCTTCACTTTAATTTCTTCATTAAGGAGTTGCCGCATTAGGGAAAGCATGTATTTGTTACATGTTTTGGAGGGATTTAGTGATTAGGAAAAAACTTTACAATAGAAATTCGGGGTTATTAACCTATCTAAGTACTTAAGACCAAAAGGTGAGAGTATTTTAGGGTCCATAACAAGGGTTAAAGAGTACAAATTCTAAGACCAGAAGGTGATTAGTGAAATATATCTAAGAAGGACTGGAAGGTGAATTAGATGTTACATAACTTGTTTGATCTTGTATACGCAATCATGAATGGGTTTACTAAACAAATTTGGCTATCGCGTTGGGCATTATGGGGGACACAATCCTAGCTCCTAATTAATTGTTTGAAATCTAGTAGTTATTAGAATCTTGCCACTATTTTACTTTACTAAATTATTTCGCAACATTAAACCCCCCCCCCCCCATTTGCTTTATGCACTTTTATTTGGGGAATAGATATTACATCTGAAAAGGGATGCTAATAGATATATTCTCACGCATTTCCTGTGGGATTGATCTCAACTCTTGTTGAGTTCTATATTTGATCAATGACTGTTTTACTATTCCTTTTGGAGTGTAAATTTGGGGATATCAAATTTTGGTGTCGTTGCCGGGGAATATAGTGAAGTAAAAGTCTATTTGTTGCTACTTTCAGTGTGTAATACTAGTCCCTAATTTTGCTTCTATTTTGTGTTTTTGCTCTTTTTTGTAGGGAACCAGCATTGTATGCCAAACACCAGAAATAAGGTAAAGCACTTATTCCTTACAACCCCAAATTAACAAAGTAATTCCCCAAAATGAACACCTAGGACCAGGAAGCACAGAGGCAAAGAGAGTTGGTTGTGAATCCTGCAGCTATGGGAAATGATAGTCTGGGTATGGGTGACCTTGCTAATAATGCTGTGCCAGCAGTGGCACCATTTTGACAGGTGACGCTGGTACCACTGCGGCAGCCACAACCTATTAGGAGACACAAGTCCCCCAAAAGCCATGAGCAGCAATTGAGGATGATAATGGTGTTGGGACTAGAGGAGCAATAGTGCTTCCTCCATTGCCTGTAGGTTTCAAGGTCACCATCACAAGCACTATGCTATAGATGCTCCAATTGAAAGGGTTGTTTAGCGGAGCAGCACCTGAGGATACAAATTAGCACATCATGAACTTTTTGGCTACATGCCAATCGTCCGAAATCCCAGGGGTCAGTCAACGAGTGATCAGGTTGAGGTTGTTCTTGTTGTCTCTTACTGGTGAGGCTACAAAGTGGTTGAATGAGCTTCCTCACGATTCCATATGCACTTGGGGATAGTTAAAAGAGGTTTTCTTGGAGAGGTTCTTCCCTACATCTAGGAAGTTGCAGATCAAATATGAGATTGGGTCCCACAAGCAACAGCGGACCGAAGCAATAGATGAATCTTGTGAGAGATTCAGGCAAAAGATCTAGCTGTGCCCTAATCACAATATCACGGATGAGCATTTGAAAAAGGTTTTCTACAGGTCTTGCAACTTTATGACTAAGCCTATCATTCATGTGGCATGCGGAGGATCATACATGGCCAGGACTTTCCCAAACATTATTGTGCTCTTGGATTAGGTAGCTAAGAACAACAGGGCATGGTACACTAGAGATGAAGACTTCTTTTAGTTTATCTGTAAGATGACTAAAGAACAAAGGAAGAAAGAGGAAGAACGAGACCAAGACATGGCTCATATGCAAACCCAGATAGACTTGCAAACAAAGAGACTACTAGGTTGAGGACCAAAAAAAGTTAAAGTTGTGGATACAATACCCAGGTATGATGAATCAAGCTATGATTATGATGAGAAGGCTAACCCATTGGGCAGCTAAGGGGGTTATCGAACGTACAACTCCAGTAACTAAGGTCAAAACTATGGTCATGATAACTAACAAGAGAATGGGCAAAATAGATATAGCTATAGGAGTGACTAAGCGTGGGTGTATGTACCACCCATGGACCATGACTGTCAAAGCAATAGTGGTGAAAACTCAAAACTAGAAGAGATGATGACGAAGGTTCTTGAAAAAGTAGAAGCCACTGAGGCAGGATTGCGAGATATGAGGGAAGAGATGTCTAATGTTTAGCAACTGGTCCACTCACACTCCACCTCAATCAAGTTGTCTCATCAACAAATGGGGAAACTGTCAGCCTCACTAAATCAGAGGAAAGTGGGGTCACTCCCTAGTGATACTATTCAGAACCCAAAAAATAATGGTCACTACATGGCAGTGACCATAAGGAGCGGTAAGGTACTTTTTGACCCTGTTCTAGCCAGTGATGCAAGTACTGACAAGGCTGATGGAAAGGTACCTGACCTCATAAAAGTGCATGATGATGATGGGGGTGATGATATAGATGTGGAACCAGCGGAGACTAAGGTTACTAAAGATCCTAGAGAGTCAGAAAAATTAGCTACTCAGTCTTTATCTGCCATTCCTAAGCCATCACCACCAATCCCATTGAGGTTGAGGCAGAAGGTAGAAGATCGCAAGTTCTAGAAATTCTTGTTTTTGCTGAAAGAGTTGTCAGTAAATATCCCTCTAGTGGAAGACTTGAACAGATGTCGGGCTATGCTAAGTTCATAAAGGATTTAGTCACTAAGAAGAGGACACCCACGGTCGAGCCTATAAACAATCTTCATCACTGCAGCCATTGCTACAAGGCCACTAGTTGAGAAAATCTGGGAGCTTTTACTATCCCATGCACTATTGGGGCATATGACTTTGCACGGGTTCTCTCTGACTTGGGTGCCAGCATTAACTTGATGTCGCTGGGAGTTTTCAAGTAGTTGGTCATAAGAGCCCCCACATCCACTACTATGCGGCTACTCATGGCGAACAAGTCAGTGAAGTGGCTCGAAGGGATTTGATGTGAAGTGCTACTCTGTGTGGGTAGGTTCATCTTCCAAGTGGACTTCGTCATCCTAGACTATCAAGTGGGTTTTGAGGTCCCTATCATTCTCGAGAGAGTATTTTTAGCGACTAGCAAGGCATTGGTAGATGTAGAACATGGAGAGATGACTTTCTGATTGAACACTGAAGAGCTGAAATTTAAGTGTGTGCTACCATGAAGAGACCCAATGAGGTAGCAGTAATGTTAGTCATGGATGTTGAGGATGCTTGTCTTCATGAGATTCCTATTAAGGAAAAGATGAGCGTAGAAGCATTGGAAGCAGTAATAATGAACTTTCTCGAGGATGATATCAAAGGTTACAAAGACATTGTGCATACTTTGCATGGCAGGGGAACCAGACCCTTCGTCCCCAAGAAGATGGACTTGGACTTAAAGAATAGGCCAACTCCACCAGCCAAACCATCTATTGAGGAGCCCCCTGGTGTAGAGCTCAAAGAGCTGCCACAACACCTAAGGTATGCCTTTCTGGGAAAGAATAACACTCTTCCTATTATTATGGTTGCAGATCTTCAGGAGGAACAAGTTAAAGCATTGTTTGTGGTCCTCCAAAAGTTCAAAAGGGTCATTGGTTGGACCATCTCAAATATTATTGGGAATACTCTAGGTATACGCACGCACAAAATCAAGTTGGAGGACAACTGTGTGCCCAACATCGAACCCAGTGCAAACTGAATCCACCCATGTAAGAGGGGTGAATAAGGAAATCATAAAGTGGCTGGATGTTGGGGTTATTTACCCAATCTCCGACAGCAGGTGGTCAGCCCGGTGTAATGTATCCCCAAGAATGGAGGCATAACTTTTGTAGCAAATGACAAGAATGAGTTGGTCCCCTTTTGACTATCACTAGATGGAGAGTATGTATGGATTAACAGAAGTTGAACAGATGGATTTTGAAGGATCATTTCCCTATGCCCTTCAGGGACCAGATGTTAGACAAGCTGGCAGGTCGAGGGTTATACTGTTTCCTGGATGGTACTCAGGCTACAATCAAATATCCATAGCCCCGGAGGATCGGGAGAAGACTACATTTACTTTCCTATATGAGACCTTCGCTTTTAGGAGGATGCCTTTCAGAGTTATGCAATGCCCCAACCATCTTCCAGCGGAGTATGATATCTATCTTCTCTAACATGGTTGAAGACACCCATGAGGTATTTATGGATGACTTCTCTATAGTGGGTGATTCCTTTGACGATTATCTGTTAAATCTTAGCAGGGCACTATAGCGTTGTGAGGAAGCGAACTTAGTTCTAAACTGGGAAAAATTCCATTTCATGGTCAAGGAAGGGGTAGTCCTTGACCATAATATTTCTAACAAGGGCATAGAGGTGGACAAGGCAACGATTAAGGTTATTGAGAAATGGACACCTCCCATCTCTATAAAGGGGGTCTAGAGTTTTCTTCGGCACACAGGTTTTCACTGCTGGTTCATAAGAGATTTCTCCAAGATTGCACACCCACTGTGAAAGCTATTGGACAAAGATGCCAAGTTTCAATTTGATGAAAGTTGTCGGCAAGCCTTTGAGACCCTAAAGCAAAAATTGATTTCTGCACCTATGGTAATTGCACCTTATTGGGCAGCCCCTTTTGAGGTTATGTGTTATTTGAGTGGAATTGTTATGGGTGTTGTGCTGGGTCAGAAGCACAACAAGGCTTTTTATGGCATCTACTATGCCAGCAAAACTCCTAACGATGCATAAAGGAACTATATTGTGACTGAGCAGGAGTTGCTATCTATGGTGTACGCGTTTCATAAGTTTCGGGCCTACCTATTGGATACAATGGTGATAGTGCACACATACCATCAAACATTGAGATACCTTGTGGCTAAGAAAGAAGCTAAATGGAGGCTAATCAGATAGGTTCTCATGTTGTAAGAATTTGACTTTGTAGTCCAAGATAGAAAAGGGATGGAGAACCAGGTGGCAGACCATTTTTCCAGACTAGAGGATGAGTCAAGAGCTAATGACTGGTTAAACATCGATGATTCATTTCCCAATGAGAAGGTATTGACACCTTCTGTTGAATTATTTCCTTCGTTTGTTGATTTTGCCAAATATCTAGTGAGTGACATCATGCCTGAGGGCCTTACCTTCTACCAGAAGAAAAACGTTTCATCATGATGTACTCAAGTACTTCAGGGATGAACCGTACTTGTTCAGAACATGTGCTGATGGGGTTATTAGGCAGTGCATACCAGAAGCGGAGACGATGAGCATCATGGAGGCCTATCAACCCTCTTTAGTAGGGGGCCATCATGGTGGTACCTGGAGAGCAAAGAAGATCTTGCAATGTGGTACTACCGGCCCACCATCTATAGAGACACCCATGACTAGGTGTAGGGCTGTGATCAATGCCAGCGGCAGGACAACATCTCTAGACGTCAAGAGCTGCCCATGACTCTTATTCTTAAAGTGGAAATGTTTAACATCTAGGGAATTGACTTATGGGCCCATTTCTGAGCTTCTACGGCATGAAGTACATCATAGTAGAAGTGGACTACGTCCCCAAGTAGATGGGCAGTTGCATTGCCAAACAACGATGGCAGAAGTGCTATCACATTTTTTTGGCGAAACATCTTCTTCAGATTTGGGACACCAAAACTATCATTAGTACGGTGGTTCACACTTTTGTAATAAGATATTCCCTGTTGTGCTAGCTAAGTATGGGGTACGACAACAAAAGGTGGCCACGCCCTACCATCTGCAAACTAGTGGACAGGCTGAAGTTTCAAATAGAGAGATTAAGGAGATCCTTACTAAGTCTGTGAATAAAAATAGAACTAATTGGGCCCAAAAATTGGATGATGCATTGTGGGCTTACCGGACATCTTACAAGACCCCTATTGGTATGTATCCATATCAATTGGTGTTTGGCGAAGCCTGCTACCTGCCTGTGGAGTTAGAGCACAAGGCACTCTAGGCTCTAAAGAAATTGAATATGAATTGGAGGGAAGACCTTGAAATGAAACTTGACCAACTCAATGAGTTGGATAAGTTTTGCCTTCAGTCTTATGAGAGTGCAGCAATTTACAAGGACAGATGAAGTTCCAACATGACAAGCACATTGCACCACGAAGCTTTAGTGGTGGTGAAAAAGTTCTACTGTATAACTCCAGGTTGAGGTTGTTTCCAGGTAAGCTTAAGTCTAGGTAGTCTGGCCCGTATTAAATTTCCCAAGTATTCCCACATGGTGCAGTAGAGCTAGAAGTTGAAACTGGGCATTGATTCAAAGTGAATGGACAACAGGTGAAGCAATACTTGGGTGTTGCAGGTGAAGTTTCAGTGATAGAGGTAGTGCAGCTTGATGAAGTCAGTGTAGTCACATAGTTGCATCGTGCCACAACAATAAACCAAGTGTTTCATGGGAAGCAACCCATGCATTGTAATAGTAAAAACATGTCATTAGTTTTGTCTTTTTTGGTACAAAGTTTGGCAAGTGTGACAGCATGGGACCAAATCACGTCACACGCCTGCTTCCACGGCCCGTGGAACGTCAGACGGACCATCCAATGCTCCGTGTGATGTCGTGCATTGGATTGTTGCACTAAGGAAATTCCCATATGACCTAGCATGAGATGTTTACCCTCAGACGCTTTGTGTTGGGTCGTATGACCCAAGTATAAAACCAGTAAGGTTGGGTGGATGGATGGTCCAAAGCGACCATGACATGTTCCACGGGCCATAAGGCTGTCCGTGGAGACAGGAGTCGGTCAACACGATTAACCAAGGGCATTAATACCCTTATTTTGTCCCCAACACGCCCCATTCTTATTGTTCTCACTCTCTCTCCTTCCTCATGCCTTCCTCTCTCACACCCACCAAATTTTATCTTTTTTGGCACGATGAGTGAGTCAATCTCATGATCCATAGCATACATCTTAGTTTGTGTCTCTATATTTCAAGCACATCATCTTCTTCCTTGTGTCCTTCATCAAGTAAGTTCTCATATTCTTCATCTTCTAATGTGAATTTTAGAGTGCATGTGTGAAATCTTGCTAGAAATTGAGTCTTTCTTTGTCTAGAGTGTCAATTTGCATATAATTTGTGTTGGGTGGTGCATAAGGAGGTAATAACCACCATTGATGAGTTCTTGTAGTGTTGTCCATGGAGTTTCATGATTTTAATGGGTCTTTGTGATAAATCTTGGTAAAACCATGTCTTGTATGCTAGTATATTGGTGGATTAGTGATTAAGTAGCGTAGAATTGCATAAAATTGTGATTGTGTGTGTTGTGGGCTGAAAATCAGTGAAGCTCGCTTATCACAATACACTGCACAGACCATGTTACTCTACACAAACCGTATAATGACCCGTGCTCGAGCCATTGAACATTGCGCGGTTAAGGCACCCTTCATAGCACTTTACATGATCCATGCCATTCGGCATAGTCTGTGTGCAACCCATTATGACTGGATAAATTCCACGTATTGGCCAATTCCCCTTCCACGATTCATGTCATGCTACACGGTCTATATAGGGCCCGCCGTCCAGCATACCCTTTGCATGGTCCATTCAAGGACAGCTTCACAAACCTCCATACGGTCCGTGCACCATCGCGCGGTCCGTGAAGGTGGTCTTATCCAAGGGCCCTCTGATGCATTCTTGTGTTGTGTCTCCTAGTTTGTTTATAATTGAGTTTCCACACGTTTCTTAAGTGTAATTTCCCTATGATAGACCCGGTGACGCCACTCTTCAGAGTTATTATCACTTATGGCACAGGGGAAGTCTAAGTACCTGCTATTGCATCAACCTGCTTGTTCCAAAATTTCGAACCATTTTTATCCATTTTTTACATTTGCAAATATTATGGACCCATGTTGAAATTCCACCCAACCTAGGGAGGAGCTTGGATCACGTCTCCATGATTCTCCAATTGTATTTTTTAACCGTCAGAGTGGGAGTGACTCAAGCGATGACTCCTAAAGAGGGTTCAAGGTTTGATGCACTGGAAATGTCTCCCCGCACTCCCCTTGCACTGCAAGGGCTTGTGAAGTGAGACGAACCATAGCCCCACAGTCTGAGGAGAGGGTTCCTTATGAAGGAGTTGAGGAGAAGGAGACTACCCCAAAATAGGATGAATAGGCAAATACCCTGGAGGCTGACCAACACCACCATGAGGCTCATGTTGATGAGGTTGACCTCTGGGATAGTGATGATGAGGCCATTCATTATGTGGTCTCCCAGAAGATAGATCTTGAAATCATGAGGTGGCTTATAGTATTTCTATGAGCTCGATAGATATTCCCAGGCGCTAAGGAGATTTTCTCTCAAGGACTAACGAAGTGCTTCAGGGGGTTCTAATGGCAGGTCGTCATTCTTGAGGTGCGGGTCATAACGGATAATCTTGATGGGGTGCCTGATATCAAAGTAGTGTTTGACTCTTATCAGTTTGGCTTGATGGCACAACAACCCGAATTTTATGGGCCTACAATCATTGAGGAATTATATTCCAATTATGCTGCTAGTCTATTGAACTCCATACATGGTGGACGTTCCAAAAAGTTGAAGAAGTAGATAGCCTTTCAATTGGCCCCACGTGATCATGTTACTTTACGTGGTGCACTGGTGGACATTTCTGAAACCACCATCAATAGATTTTTCTTTGGCCCATATTACCAAGCCCCGCCGGATGGATTATATATTGACAGATACCTAAAGTCACTGATGAGGGGCAAATGTTAGATCCAACTTCCCAGGACGCTATATTGACATAGATCACAGAGTGATTGCCCTGCAAGGGGCTGAAGCAGCTTGGGTTACAGACTCACTAAAAATGTCAACAACCCTCTTATGCGGATGAGAACATGGAAGCTAAGGGGTCCAGTGATGTTTCCCTAGGCTGCCCCAATAGTCCTTGCCATTGGGAGGGTTCACCACTGCCCCACAATCAGGCAAAGCTTCTGAGAAGCCCGAGGGCAGTGTTGCACCACCTCCGATGCAGCAAGCATATGCATATGTCCCATATGAGTTGCTTTCTAGGTTAGTGTCGGATTAACGACAGACACAGGCCATTGTTAATCAAGTGGTTGAAAGGATGCCTCACATGGTTCAATCTCATGTACACCAAGAAGAAGAGTGACTTCGGATTGAGCTTCGGGGCCAAATCCACATCCTCCAGAAATACGTTAATACTTCGGAGGGATACTTCCATGATATGTTTGGTAGTATGTCTAAAGAAGAGATAAAAAAATATTGTGTAGATTGTGACTGACATGAAGAGCCAAATTGCCTAATTGAATACCCAATACAACCGCAATGTGCCAGCCCCACCTCCAGAATCTTGGATGACCATTTTGAATGCCTCGGTAGTGGCACCAACTTTAGATGAGTTGTGGGGTGCTCCTCCAACCCCAACTACTGCACCTATGCCAGCCACCAGTGTGCCTAAGTGAAAGGACAAGGGAAAGAGGTTTAGTCAGCAGAGTAGCCCTCCACCTGACATAAAATTAGTGGAGGATAAGAAGCTACATAAGGCCCTGAGAGCCCAGCGCCAAGCAGCCGCCAAACAAGAAGAAGGGGAGTGGCTTGCACTGGAGGCAACAAAGATAGGAGCTTCGGGGAGAACTTTTGGACCCGGTGCATCTTTTGATGATAGGGACCCTACCAGAGGGTCCAACCCTGATGGTGCGATTGACACTTAGAGTGTCTTAGGTATGGTCTACTCCCTATTGTACTTTATTTCTAGTTATGGTGCAATGGAGACACTACACTATATTTTTTGAAGGGGTGGGGCATCCTGCTACTTGAGAGTTTTTTTTGTCATGTTTCTTTTCTCTCAAATGTACTATCTAGTAAACTGGCATGAATAGGTTGTGTTGTTTGTCTAGATATAAGTGCTTATAGGAGTCTAGGGTAACCCGTGTTTGTTTGTGAAAAATGCCCAAAGTTACAAATATTGCAAAATGCTTGTATGTGCATGCATCCCATCTTAACTAACTTTTATGATTTTTGGAAGCATTGTATATATTGTATGGTTGGCATCTAGATGAATGAAGCATGATTGTGTTGATTAGTGCTAACTAGTGTAGGATATGTGCCATGTGTGTGTGAGCTTATTTGCTTAATTCAGTCGGTGCGCTTGTAAGCTAGAACTTGTTTGGTTAGTCCCACTAAGATGATTGGACGATTGGATTAGGAGCTGATCTTAGGCCATTTTTGTGGTGAAGTCATTTAGCATAAAAGCCTACCAACCAAATTTCAATTGTTCCCCTTGAACAAAAAGTTGAGCCTAACTAGACCTTTTTCTTTGTAATCACACAACTCACCTTCCTTATCTATTTACAGAATGCTACTTTGACCTTGGTCTCTCCAAGGACATTGTCAACCTTAGCCTAGGCCAAAGGCCTAAGTTGAGGGTGGCTTATATTGGCCCTGTTCAGCTGAAAGACATTGTGTAACTCAACTCAGGCCAACAACCTAAGTTGAGGGTGGCTATTATGAAAACTGCAGAAAAGTTAAGGTATGAAAAGAGTTACGTGAGGAAAAGAGAAAAGAAAAGTTTGCAGTGTGACCGTGAATAAAACAAAAGAGTAAAATAACAGAAAAGAGAAAGAATGAATGAAAACGGGCATCACACCCAATGGCAAAGAAAATTGAAAGAACAGGGGCAATAAGAGTTTGAAGAACCAAAAGTAGATGGCTAAGAAAGAATAGTGTCTTGGAGGGGCAAGCTAGTCACTTTGATCCTAAATGTACCTCACCCTAGCCTGAGCCTATGTTACAAGCCACAAAAGTCCTAATATGATCCTAAAAAGGTCGTTTTAGAGTCAAGGCGATGAAAATGAGGGCAAGCATATAGTTAACACTTGTGAAACTGCTGAAAATCACTTGTGAGAGTGAGTGTCTACCTTCCAGAGTCTGTTTTGCATTTATATACTGTGTGTGAGACTTCTTTGTAGTGAGGGAACTATCCTTGCACCGATTGGTTGCTATTATAACTTGTTCATCTTTTTTCTCGATCTTATGTGGGCCGACCATACCAGGTATAATGTTTACCTTGATTTGTGTGGGTCTGTTTGCGGTGTAATAACATTTTAAGCATGTTTTCTGGGAATATGTGTTGAAATTGAGGGGTTACTCATAGTTCCCATAGAGCACTTGTATTTATGCATTGTTTTGTTGAGCAGTCATTGCCTGAGGACAAGAAGTCATTCTAAGTTGAGGGTGTTGATGAGTCGCGAACATACAACTCTTGTAACACATTAAATATAGGATATTTGTGCATTTCTTGTTTGTTTGACGTGTTGTTTTATGTTAATTTTCAGCAAAATTGAGAAGGCATGGAGTTTCGAGTAGAATGCAAGAAAAGAAATGAAAAAAGAGCATAAGTGTGGTCACATGGAGGCCTCCACGGACCGTGTAGCATCGCACGGACTGTGAGACGCCATGTGGACCTGGTCTAGGCACATTAAAGCAGAAAAGAAGATAAGTGAAGGACCACGGGTACCTTTACGACTCGTGTATCGCTAATAGATTGTGAGACCCATCGCGGCCTCACAATTGGTGTGCCAAGAGATGGCTGGAACGAAGGAGAAAAGGCAAGTCCCACGGTGCATTTCATGGACCGTGGAAACTCACATGGGCCATCCACTTGATCATAGAATTGATGTGAATTGGGTCAGGTACCATCGAAAATCAGAGGAATATCGCGAAGGACAAGTCAACGGTACCATCCACGACCGTGTGACACACCACGGACCATGTGGAGGCTCGTGGCACTAGTGGTGACACTGGGAAGTGAAGAAATTGTACAAAGAAAGAATCATAGATCGTTTCCATGGACCATGAACTCTTACCACGGCGCGTGATGACCGCACATGAGGAAGTGATGAGAGTTGAAGGCCAAGTATGGGATCACAGACCGTTTCACAGTCCCTTTGAAGCCTCGCGGGCTATGTAGCTACCCGTATCCATATCGATGCCTGATTTCCTATTTTATGTTGAATTAGGTTTTCCCTTGTGTGTATATATATATATATATATATATATATATATATATATATTATTTTTATTCCATTTTTAATTGTCATTGACTGTTGGAGACAGAGTGTAATGAAAGAACACTATTTGTGCATAATTACATTGAATACTTGGATTTTGATCATCTCTTTTGAGATTGTAATTCGTGGATTCATCACTTTATTGACAGTATGTTCTTTCTCATGATTTCTTTACATTTTTGTGGGTTATTTATATTGAACATGCTAGGCTAAACCCGCAAGTAGGGTTGTGGGAACCATGATAACCTAATAAGATAGACAAATTTGGGGTAAATGTTGGGATTGATTATCGCATACATTGTAGTGTTCTTCGCTTTAACTTCTTCCTTAATGAGTCGACACATTAGGGCTAACCTGTATTCGTTACATGCTTGGGAGGGATGTAGTGATTAGGAAAAGAACTCTACAACAAAAATTCAAGGTTATTAACCTAGTCTAAGTACTTGAGACCAGAAGGTGAGAGTATTCAGGAGTCCATAACTAGGGTTAAAGAGTACACATTCTGAGACCGAAAGGTGATGAATGAAATGCATCTGAGAAGGACCGAGTAACTTGTTTGATCTTGTATATGCAATCATGAATGGGTTTACTAAACAAATTTGGCTATCGTGTTGGCCGTCATGGGAAACACAATCCTAGCTCCTAAATAATTGTTTGAAATCCAGTAGTCACTAAAATCTTCTCACCACTTTACTTTACTAAATTAGTTCGCAACATTAACTCCTGCCCCCCCCCCCCCCCATTTACTTTATGCACTTTTATTTTGGGAATAGATATTACATCTGAAAAAGGGTGCTAATAGATATATTCTCACGTATTCCCCGTGGGATCAACCTCAACTCTTGTTGAGTTTTATATTTGATCAATGACCGCTTTACTATTCCTTTTGGAGTGTAAATTTGGGTGTATCATGAAGTCATAACAAGTTCATGTTAAACATCATTGTTGTCTTAATAGAAGTAGAGGTTACTAGAAATTTTGGCTTACTCACATGTTATTAACTCAAACATTCAAGTATTTAGACTCGTTTAATTAGATCTTGTCCCATACTCGCACATCCGCGACATCTCTCTCTATTAGTTGTTTAGATCTAATCTCATAATTGTTTGTAGTGAATTCTAGTTTTATGTTACTCGCAACCCCCCATTTTAAAACTAAAATTGCCTAGTTCAACTCAATACTTCATTACTCGAACAACCGTTCCGGAGGTTTGACCCCGAGTCAATAGATGGGTTAAATATGTTAATAACTATCATCCACATTCTCCAAAATTGACGTCAGCAAGTGGATCCATATATAGCTCATGATATTAAAGTGTTCTCTACGAGTGTACTTTGGTAAGTAGCCTCTCTCTATTTTATGTGGGAGTTATACTGGACTCCTTGTTATAGCTCGTATGGTCTTATTGTTGGTTAAGGTTGATAGCTAATAAAATGCATAAGTTTAATTCAGGCTCTTATTATCATTTTGTTGCCTCTACCATCTCTTAGAAAATTTATGATTTCACTCCACATTCTGGTTGATTATTAGACTTGCATCTCTTCATAAATGTTCTACGTTATTACATATTTACTTCCTTGCACATTTCTCACATACTTAGTGCATTCAAAGTACTAGCACAAATTCTCTTTTGACTATGTTGTATTATAATGTAGGGTCTGATGCTCCTGCTCACACTTTTCATGCCTAACTTCAATCATTGTAATACCCTAAAAGTTAGAAAGTTGGAATAAAAAGATATTATAAAAAATAAAATTTTGGTATGGGGTGGATGAGACCCAACTATGGACGATACCTGAAATCATAGGTCATAGAAGGGCAGTCATAGATAGCCCTACGACTTAGAAAATATTTTCTAGAAAATAGAATGGTCCACAAGCAAAGACTACGAACCATAGAAAAAAATATGGTCCGTAGAAGGGTATTATACAAAAATCTAGAAGTTGGAAAAAAAATGAAGCCTCTATGCTTTTTGTCCAACCTAATAGGATGGATAGCACAACTTTTTATAGATTGTAGAAAGGGTCTTGTAGAAAGCCCCCAATACTTGGAAAATTTTTGGAAATCTTGGACAGCTTCACGAAGGAGTGTTCACGGGCCATCTATCATTTTACGAATCATGATTTTATTTCGTGGATTGGTATGTCTTCAATGGATCTCATTACATTAATTGCAAGAGGTTTTTATGGGACATAAATGATAGGAGGGGCTCGTAGAATTGGTCCATAGTTGAGATTCATAGAAGCCATTTTAATTAAGGATATATTTTTCCTTTCTTACCTTTCTAACCACTAAGCTATGTCATTTTAATCATATAAATCTATCTATAGCCTTTTTTTACTAGAAACTCATCCCATTCCCAATTGTTCTTCCAATTTCACAATTTTTCTCCCAAGTTTCTTCTCTTACAAAACTCCATTGAAGAAAGTTAGAGTTATTCCAACCTCTACCATTAATTTCTCATATTTCTTCAAGGAATTTACTCAATATATGTTGTATTCATTTATGGATTCTTTTCATCCATTGAGCTCGAAGAAATTTCAACTTTTTCTACCAAATTCTAGTATGAAGCTTATGGGTTTTTTATGATTTCTCATTCAATGTCATGAGTTATTCTTTATATTATGATTATTAATCTAATTATGCATGAATTGTTATTATTCACATGATTTCAAGGATTTTTATGCAAGTTCCTATACAAACTACCTAGTGTTCATAAAAGTGGTTATGATTTCCTTTAATTATGATTCAATTGATACTATTTTATATGATTATGTTTGATTTCCTTTCAATTACACGATTTTAAGCTAATTACACTTGAACCCCTACTTATCCCTAACTTTGACTTAAAGTTATGATCATGGATTGATAATTCTTTTTAGTGAACACATGAAAAGGGGTGAACTAACACCAAATGGCACTCCATATGGAGGTAGTATTCGTAATGATGGAAGGTTTACACCTACATTACATGAATCACATGAAATGAGCTATTGTATGAACAAGTTTTATGAATTGGATTGGTAACCATTGATTACCTTTCAACATCTTAAGCTCCATGATTTATGAAAGTATGAACTATGATTTATGACAAGTTTTATGATTATGCTAAGTATTTCGTAGGATTTTGACTTAGCACCAAGTGGACTTTGAAGTGGGGACTTAACCTAAGGGGTTCCGAGTAGAGATCTCTAGCCTATAACTATGTGTTGTCGTAGGATTATTGTCAATATGACCTAGTCAGTGGATCCATATATAACACATGTTCATCCCACCTGCTTAGCGGGATAGAGTTTACCTTGGCAAGTAGATACTTCTTTTTTCGTTGTATGTAGAGAGTGTACCTTGAAAAGTAGATTCTTCTTTTATTTTTGTTACATAAAGAGACATTAGAATTCTATGTAATTGCTCGCATGATCTTATTTTGGTTATAATTTTTATCCCATATATTATAAGTCTTCTTATGACTATTAAAAATCATGTCCTCATATGATTCTCATGATGATTTTATTATGCGTTGAACAAACCGATGTTTTACATATGCTTTAATGACTGATCTATCATGTTATTTTCATTGGTCAATTGCATACCATGATTTATGACCTATTCCACTGCTCACATAGTTAGTACATTTAAAATACTAATGCATACTTTCCTTGTCTACGTTGAATCATATTATGGGGATTGTATCATGACCCGAACCTATGGTCTAGTCGTGACACGACGAATATGATGCCTGAAGGCATCCCATCCAAGCCTCGTGTTCATATTTTAAGTATACATAAGGTAAAATAACAATAACATAAGAGAATAGGTAAGCGGAATGTGTAAATATAAATTCATAGTTTTTCCCTTAGGGTAATTTACATCAAATCATTGTGTATAAAAAATGCCCCTATATCATAAGATCTTGGCGGGGTCTGGAACATAGATTACTAGCTCACCCTCAAGATATATATCAAAGAAAATCAAAAAGTCTTAATAGAAAAACATCATAAAGGCTTGTTCTCGGAGCATGGGAACTCACCAACAAGTCTTCAAGCTTACTCTGAATCTAACCACAAAATGAAATAGTTGTTTCATCGTTGATCCGCACATGGTTAGATCATATAGGCAAAGAAGTATGCATTAGTACGTGGAATGTACTAAGTATGTAGGTATGTCATGCATCAAAGAACATCGCAACATAATACCAATATGCATAATCATAATCGATAGCGTGAGGAAACAATATGTATGAGCAATGCAAGTTTAAAACCATGAGAAGAAGCATCATCAAAATCCTCTCATAATCCTAACATACATATGTGGGAATAAAATCATAACTGATATATAAGACCATGTGGACTATTACATTGAATACTGATGTTGCATCTACACCGAGTAAAAGAGTAGTCAACTTTTCTAGGGTAGACTATATATAACCTTACGAGATCTATACCTTTTCGAAGAGTGCTTTAACGTGAACCTTATGGGATCCTTCCTATTTAGGTGTATGCTTTAGATATGTGGATCCACTAACATAATACCGTATAGGTACATAATCATCATAACCTATGGTGGCACATAGTTATGAGAAAGGTAGGCTTTACATTAGGGGCCCCTTAGGTCGAGCCCCCACTTCCAATCTCATTCTGTGCTAATTCATATCCCACAAAATACATAAATCATGCTTATACATAGATTTCAACATAACTCATCCTTAATTAAAATCATGCTTTCATAGCTTGTAAAATAGTCATCATAATCTTTCATGAAAACATCTCATGTCATAAGAATAGTCTATCTACTTAACTTTTCACATAGTGTGGGTATACTCTCCACTGTAATATCATCATTATGAAATTTTAGGGTCTTAATTATCCTCATTATTATAGCATCATTATCTTTATAATCACCATTATCATTATCATTAAAACATGTTATCCTATTTAAATAATATCCATGAAAATATAGCTTCATTATAAGAGACTGGGGCTAAGTGTGTGTTCATGAACAATTAAGTCAAAACCATTCAATTTAATGAAATTCATAGAGGAAACATGCAATTGAAATCAATTTGGATCATTAGTAAAGGAACCCAATCAATTCATCAAGCTCTAATCATACATACTTGAAATCATATACCTTTAACTGAAAAATGTAGAAATCATGTAATTCTTCATAATTCGTGCATAGATAAGTGCAATTATCATGTAGAAATCATAATCCAATCATTTGGAATCATAGAATAAAAGCACATAAGAATTCATCATGAAACTTTAAGAAAAATGAGGTTTTGGATTGGGCTTTATGGATGAAAATGAATGAAGAGTGAGAGTCCCAGACTTGGTGATGAAATTCTGGAAATCCTTAAGCCGAGCCTTTATACCCTAGCTTCAATAGAATCCTTGTCTTAGAGAGAGAAATATTTGAGATCTTTGAGAGAATTATGAGAATGAATGAATTAGAATGAGTTGGGAATAGGATTTACAAGAGTTAGGTTCGTTATATTAGTTAGGAGGACCAAAATGACGAAGTTTAGGAGTTAAATGAATTGAAAATATCCAAAAAGCCCCTCATTAAAATTTGTCAAAGCCATCCAGGAGACCCCATCCATAGGTCGTGGTTCCACCTACAGCTCGTGCTTTGGCTCATAGAATGTGTGTCACAAAAGTTGAGCCACTGGAAATTGCACTTCCCATACTACGAACATATATGACGACCCGTCTTCCTTACACCGGCAGTAAGCCCTTTGTGGGAATTCCCCAGACTTGGAAAATTTTAGACTTTTTAGGAATCCTTTCCACGAAACCTTAGGCGGGTCGTGGTTCCATCTATGGTCCATCCTGTTAATCATGGAAGCATTTCCAGAAATTCCATAATTTTTCAACTTTACTGGATTAAGGTTCATGAGACCTTCTTACGGCCCATGATCCCTTCCACGAGCCATGGATTGGCTCTTATGACCAAGCCAGACTTAAAATTTCTTAACTTTCACCTTCTAAACCTAACAACATGCGGGGTGTTATAGGTTGACGATCACTCTTCTAATTCTCAAGGCTAGTACCAAATTCCAAGACTTGAAGTAGTGAATCTTCATGATCTGATGACGTGCTTTTGACTATCCCTCCTTCTTAATTGTTTGACTGAATTTGTTTTCTCTATTTTAGACTTCGAGTTAGCTAAGACCTTTCCTAGTAACTCTCTTACGTTTTAGAGGCTTTACGACAAAAAGGTGTAAAGAGTCCATGTCGTCTTTAATTTCTTCCTTATTCCATGATATTTTTTACTCTTTCTTGTTGTCTTTAGTTACATTATGTATGCTTAATATGCTAAGAGGCTTGGTTGGGGTTTCCTCATCATCCTAATTGATGTGTTACATTTATGGCCTAACTTGGGTCATGACAATCATTGACTTGAAATACTTTTTGTGAGCCTCAAGATTCAAGGGCGAGCTCACTATTTTTATTCCTCGTTATTTTGAGACTATTTTTCTTACATTGAGGGTTGTCGCCTATGGATAACATAGGGATGTTTAGATGAAGCTTGTGGTGTAATCCCATTTCTTCAGGAGATGACCTTTGTTTCCTTATGGTCTAGACTATCTTGATTGAGACTTTACTTGCGCTTTACCTTATATTGTTGCCTACTCTTATTACCTTATATATGCGATGTATGTTAAGGGGCTTTGTTAGGGTCCTTCGAGATCCTAATCGTTGTATCACGCATAGGGACTAGCTTGGATCATGACATTGATGTTGTTATAGTGTTCATTGTTCCAACAGTAACTTCATGTAGAGTACTCATTTTTCTTTCACAAGCAGACATAAAATTTAGTATAAGAAGGCTAACAATAAAGATGGAATCTTCTTACTACTTGCTTTTAGTTAATGATGAAATTTTTACATTCTTCAAATAGACAACGGAATGAACTCTGAATGATAAAGATTTTACGAATTCAAATCAGTTTCAAATTCAAACAGAGTAGAAGCACAAACGGTTTTAATACTTAGAAACCAAACATCTAGAAACTAAAAATACATCAAAACAAATTGTAAATTCCTTTAGTTTATTATCCCTGTATTTGAAGCAGTAAACCAGAATTAATAAAAAGATTAAAAAGAAGAAATATTTGAGTCCATAGAATTCATAGTATGTCCTTAAAGAATTTAATGCCCTCACCGTACCTGACATTGTGGATTATTTCCTCCCATAATAAAACAGACAAACTGTTAAAGAGGTAGTTGTACCTCAAACTTCAATAACTTAAGTGAACTCAAAAGTCTACGAATTCAAACAAAGTCACTACTTTGTTCATAAGAAAACATATATAGAGGAGGAAATTCAATCTCGAAATCTAAAAGGAATCCTCAATGGGTGCGAACTCATGTGTCCAGAACAAGCATGGTGTCTTTTGGAAAAAGAAATGTCTATTAAGAAGGAACATGTTATTTTCAAAAAAAAAATCGCAAAATTAATTTGTTAATTTCGTTACTTAAATTAATTTTGCAAATTTGATTAATAAATAAATAATCTACAAATTAAGTTAATTAATAAATAATTCGCGAATCAATTGATTAATAATTCCATGATTAATTAATAATATCAAAAAAATATAGTAAGAATGATAAATAAATTGTCTAAAAAATTATCAATCAATTACATTATTTATCGAAGTCAACCACTGCGCTAATGGATACCCTCTAATTAATCCTTTAAGTGCTAAATGAAATATTCTTTAATATAAGCGCAAATTTTTTTCTCTATTTTAGTAATGAGAAATAAGTGACTCTTTAGTTTTCCTTCCCTTGATATCCCACATTTTTAAATTATCATTTCCAATTCACACCTCACATAGACCCAATAATTGTAACTTCAAAAGGAGCACACTTATAGTCATATAATAATATTGCAAAAAATCAAAATAGAAAACAATATAATAATATTGCAAAAAATCAAAATAGAAAACATCAGCGAACTAAGTCTGGAATAATTTAAGATCTTCACAATTCCATCAGATGACCTACAATTATACACTCAAAACAAACTTAAGGAAACCTCAATCCTTCAAGCCTCCAACTATAACTTAGTTCGCATTGACACTAGAGAAGCTCCTTTCAAAGTAAGCCTTCCCATAAATCAAATCATTTAGAAGGTAATCAAACAACAATCAACCTAAACATCAATGTCAACAACCCACATGAATCACTCTATACAGTAGTATTCCAGTAAAGGGAAAGCTGCCATCACAAAATCACGATCCCTTGGCCAATTTCTGTGCACTCATGAGGCTTTTAGTCAACCATATTGCCGTTTCTCTGGATGAAACTGCATCATCGCCAAATGGTTTCAGCACACCAGCAAGCTCATCAATTTTTTCCTGCTTGAGTAGTCGTGCACAAACCTCTAAAAGGGATTCCAGAGCTTCAGCTCTTTCTTGAGTCGGATTTTCCCAGTCATTCTTGTGCCCATCACCAGCTAAGGCAGCTAGTGCCTTAAGCAGTGAAACCCTATCATCTAGTGCTTGACGTTTAGCATCTTTAACCATATTTACATTCTTTTCTATCTCATCTGTAAGCGGGCTTGACCCGTTTCTTTCAGAAGCATTGCAGTCTACAGCAACTTCTTTAAACTCGCCAACATGTTCACTTTCAGATGAATGACACCTTAGTTCAGCATCAGTATCAGATTTTGCAGGCCGTGTAGTCCATGAAGTGCTTTCTTCATCATAAGACCGTGTTTTCTCACAGGAGCTTCTAGACGAAATCATTCTGCTAGGCTTCACGGAGATACAATCTAGTTCATTCAAGTCTGCTTCTCTCCTGCCACTTGGAGTGATCAACATCTCAAGGTCTTTTGTTTTGTCACTCTCCCCATTACCTTCTTCAGATTGTTGAACATACTCAACAGAAACTTTCTCTTGCTCCTCAGAGTGAGTATTTTCCATGAATCTTGAGGAGTTTTGTGTATTTGCACTTCCTTCTTGTAATAGAGGATCAGATGGATGGCCTCCATTGCAAATAGCTGCTTCACTTGCGTCCCACCATTTAGAATCCAGACCATCTACAAATATCTTTGCTGAGTAGCTAGTAGGATCAACTCTCATAGTCTCGAGTTTGGCTTTGAATGTGTCATAGTTATCTGATAAATTTTGTGGACGCATGTTGTCCCTTTCATCAAAGTAAAAACCAAGACCCTTCTCTTTAAGCCCAAGAGGTTTGTCATTTTCATCTAAATGAAAAACAGGACTCTTCTCTTTTAGCCTTAGAGGTCTGTCTCCTATGAATCTAGGACTGCAAGATTTTCCAGGTGATTGCTTTGTTTTTTCCTTTGGGCTGTTTGGAGACTTCACTGGAAGAAAAGCAGATGAAGGGTTGCGGCAGCGAAGGAGGTATGGCTGCAAATGATGATGCCTTAACAACTCTGCAGACTGAAAGTGAAGATGAAAAAACAAATCAGAAAGAATGACAGATTTAATTGCATTTAAATGTACGCAGCTTCCACTCACTGTTGGTCTGTGTTCAGGGCTTTTTCTTAGCATGCTTTTAATTATCTGTTTCCTGGAAGCATTAATCCATTTCGACAGTTTAATGATTTGTGGTTAGATAAATAATCATAGGTACTAGTAGGAATAAGAACCACTTTTCAACAATGTTTGGGAGGTACTTACAAGTTGGAGGAATATATAATTGGAAGTGGTGATAAAGAACCCCTGTTTATTTTATTGACAAGTCCTGTCATGTCCTGCCAAATAGAAAAAAACCCTTTCAATGTACCACACAAAAAAATATATGAAAGTAAAGAACGTATTACGATATACACAGGTAGCTGAAAGATCAACGTACTGGAGCTCTAAATGGTGCTTGGTGTGCAGCAATCTCAAACATGCAGCAACCTGCAATGACATCAAATTATTGTTTCAATATTAAGGAAATAATAAGAGGAAATGCATAACATACCCAGTTCTCTTACCAAGAGACCATATGTCAGATTTGTAGCCATATGGTATGTCAGCAAGGAGTTCAGGACACATATAATTTGGATTACCAACAACCTGTTTAATGGCAACAAGTCACTAATACAAGTTGTTCGAGATTAGAACTAGTAGCATGTTCCTCAAACACATAAAGGTGGGGTATTTATAATTGAAAACTACCATATATGGTATTCACAACAAGATGACATACTATAACTAAAAAGAACACCTGGTTTGCTCAGCATTGAGGGAGATGGGGTGCCCTCTAGCTAGTCACAACGTAAACATATTGAATCATTTATTTAGGAAATAGAATAAGCAAAAGCTAATGTTTCCACAACAGCTGTATGAATATAAAGAGAACTCATACCGATGAAGCAAGGCCTTCTCCATCTAAAAGTTTTGCTAACCCAAAATCACCTGTGTAAGAAAAGTAGACAAATTTGATTCACAGATAACATAGAAGCAAGGAGGTGCCAACATGCACTTGGTTGTCATTCTTACCTAGCCGGATGTCATTGTCCTTTGTGACAAAAATGTTAGATAACTGAAATAAAACAAAGTAGTTCATGTTAAAACATGCTGTACTAGAAAAGCTTATTAATAGGTCAGAGCCTGTTTATACCTTCACGTCTCTGTGCAGAACACGGTTCGAGTGCAGATAATCCACTGCCAGTAATAACTGAGTCAGCCATTTGCAAAGTTTCTGCAGAGGAAAAAGTTTGTGACACATAAACTTTAAGTGAACCACACTAGTACGGAGAACCCATTATGATGGAAGTTGTACATAAACTACCTCTTCTGGGAAGAGAGATCCTCTAGACTTCCTTATGATCTTTGCTCTGATTACCCAAAAAAAAAAGGTCATCATCCTCATATTACACCAGAAAACATTCTCATGATCTTATCGCTTTCAACCTAGTAATTTAGGAAAAGGTGTCTAAAGATTCTTCATATACAAGCATCATAGGGTAGCTCACTCTACAAATATGTTTTGGGCATCTTTTGAGAGAAACGTAAAATTAAAGTGTCGATACGGAAACCATAAAAGTGCTAGCAAGGATAACCACTCACATATCTCCACCTTCACAGTAGTTTGTAACAATGCATATCCAGTTCCCCTGAAAGAAACCGATAGTCAATCCTCTTTTGAGGCCACTCTGTATAGAATTTTTCTCAAGTCAAGGATAATTATTTCAGTTTCAAATTCTGTTCTAGAAACTAAATAACATAATACCTTTTCAACCCAAGCATCCTTGTACTCCACGATATATGGATGACTTAACTTGGCTATAAGATCCATCTGCCATAGAATAATACATACACAAGTAACATCAGATATCAATTAGCATAAAATTATGCAACCCTATCTACTCAAGATAGTTGTAACACACTGGAATTTTTTTAAGCTAAGATCAAACCATCCTTCATGTGTATATAAGGTCATACCGGATGATTCCTATTTGAGCCATGTGTTAAATTCAATTCTTTAGTGTGGGAATAGATTTGGAGATGAATTAAGTTCACAAGAACCTTCTAGCATAAAGTTGAGCTAAACGTTTCCCTACCGATTGCGTTTTGATACAAGATTTTATAAAATTAGGTAATCTAATAACTTTAAATTGTATGTATGTATGATAGGATCATTTCCTAAGTATTTAAATTATATTATATGTGTTTTAGCGTCATAAGGGATCTTTTACATCAAGCCAAGTTCAAAGAATTCCTATTGACTAAATTCCGTATGAGTTCATAGAAGGGTCAACTTCGAATGACCATATCTCCTAAAATATAAAGAGTCAGGTAGCCCACAACCTATCAAATGAAAGACCTCTGAATCTTCTTTCCAACACCACCAAGATTGGCTCATTTTGAGTTTGAAGAAAGAAGTTATGACCCTTTTACTACGAACAACCCAAGCAGACTTTCTTGGGCCAATTTCTACGACCCTGACTTACGGGTTGCAGATGGGGTTGACGACCCGTACTTCCAACTTGTCAAAAAGGTCCCTCAAGTTAGTTTTTAGGTTCAAGTTCATACAGACCCAACAACGGGTCGTAGAAGCACCTATGGCCCCTGGTTTGGGCCCATAGAATGAACTTTAGGATCACGAATCTCAAGCCAATTTCTACGATTGGCTTCTACAGGCCGTAGAAGCTTCTACAGACCGTAGATGGTCCGATGAATGACTTCGGCAGTATTTTAATGAGGATTAATTTGGTCCTTTTCAAAGCTTTTTAATCCTATTTTAATACTTTTTTGGTGTTTTAAAGTAATATATCATTCTACTAACTAGTTTTCTTCTCATAATCATCCATCTAAACAATTTAGTCTCAAGAAACTCTCTCAAAACTAACCTAGATCTAGGGATGGCAATGGGGCGGGGCGGTTGCGAGGCGGGACGGATCATTATATTTGCGGGGCAGGGCGGATACAATTTTTTTTGAAAAAAGGAATACGCGGGGCGGGGCGGGGCGGGGCGGGGCGGGGGTGGGTTAGGTTTTTTTTTTTTTTTTTTTACTTCGCGTACAAAATTAGAGCTTCCTGTACAGAAGCTTTGTGCTTATTGTATTTTAATGGTTTGCTGTAGATGTTTATAATAAGCTTAGTAGATAGGATCTTCTGAGATTATAACAACTCATTATAATGGTTTGCTGTAGATACTTATTATTATTAATAAGCTTAGTAGATAGTTTGCTGTAGATGCTTATAATAAGCATTTGTTATTCTAAACAGAAAAAGATTTAGATAATTTATACAAGAAGCAGCTAATTGTATTTTAATGGTTTGCTTAGTAGATAGAGATCTTCTGAGAGACAATAAGCGTACAGCAGTACAGGCGAAAAATGTTTAAAAGTCTAGCGGGGCACGGCGGGTCTATGCGGGGCACGGCGTTATGCGGGGTGGGGCGGGGCGATTTAACAAAATTGGGGGTTAAGCTCCACCTGTCCCGCACCCGCCCCATTGCCATCCCCACCTAGATCCCTTTTCTTCATCAAGAACCCTAAAGCTTTCAAGTCAAAAATTCAAGAATCAAAGAGAAGCCCTTCACCCAAGGTTTTCCCAAGTTCTTCCACTATTAGTCTATAAAAGAATTTTTTTCCCCCTCAAGAACAAGCATCAAGATTCCAAGATCAAAGGTTTCCTTCGAGAAAATTAGTGTTTTTGTCAAATTTCGATTGTAATATCAATCTTCCAGGTACCATTGGACTAAGTTCGTCCAGGCACCCAACGTGTATGTTTCATTTTACTTTGGATACTGAATTGAGTCAAAACTTAGTTTCTTTGAAATCCAATTGAGTTAATTCTTCTTCTATTGAATCCTATATAATTATACATTGTAATTTTTATCATTTTATTATTGTAATTGTTGTCCGTGATAATTCTCAAATACCCTAGTTGAGTTGATGACCATGGCTTTCTCATGCACTATTTGATGCATTAAATAAAGTATTGTTTTAAATCAAGGTTATGCATGTTTTGAGTAAAGTTGATGGCTTGCATGCATAAAGTAAAGTATTATTTTGAAATCGAGATGATGCATGTTTTAATGAGCTTTTGATGAAATTGACCATTGACTTAAATAATGTTTTTGTTAGAATAGGAATTAGTAAATACAATCCTACTTAGAATAGGAATAGGAATTACAATAGTATATAGAATCCTATTTGGAAAAGGATTGTATTATAGTATCCTAGTTGAAAAAAGGAGTCTAATATAGTATCTATGAATAGGGTCTCAATGTAATTATGTGGACAATAATTCAATAATATTCTCCCCCAATATTTCTTGCATAGTATCAGAGCTTCTACGGTCCTGGTAGAAAATTAAAGAGCTTCCGCTACCGGTGGGCAGCTATGACCCATATATGCTGCCTGTTTGGCCAATGGTTATGTTAACAAAAGTAGGGTCAGTGATATATATATATATATATATATATATATATATGATTCTCATATTCAAGGGAAGAAAACTCAGTCAAACAAGTCGTCAATTTTCGGTGATTTTTTAGGGTTGTTTTGTGTCAACCCCACATCTTTCAGTGTTTGTGTAGCACCGTGCCGTCATTCCAGTGACTCCTTTTTTTATATCTAATTTGCGTAACACCGTATCATCTTTTCGATGACTACTTTTCATATTTATCATGTGTAGCACCATACCATCTTTCTGGTGACTACTTTCTCATATTCGATTTGTGTAGCACCGTGCATCTCTCCAGACTACTCATCCAATTTGTGTAGTGACTCAGATTTGATTTGCGTAGTTCCATTCGTCTTTTTGATGACTCATCAAATCTAGTTTGCATAGGGTCGTGCCATCATTCCGACCCTATCCATACAATTTTTCTTTTGTAGTAGGGTTATGTCGTCAATATGATCCTACCTATATAATTTTTATTTTCCAATAGGATCGTGCCATCATTCCGACCCTACCCATATAATTCTCTTCTCAGTAGGGCCATGTCATCATTCCGACCCTACCCATATAATTTTATTTCTGAATTTATGACCATTTTCAGCCATCAAATCTAATAATTTGGTGCATAAGCAGGTCTCGAGAAGTTTTAAAATGACTTTCTTAGAGTAATTTCGAGATGATCCATATTGTTATTCTCCATTGATCTTTTAATCAGTTGAACATTAAGAATGTTTTTCTCTATGATGATCTTGAGAAAGAAATCTATATGGAGCATCCACCTGATTTTGTTGCTCAGGGGGAGTGTGATAACCTTGTATGTTGATTGTGTAAATCATTCTATGGTGTAAAACAATCTTCTCAAGCTTGGTTTGGGAAGCTTACAATGCAATCCCGGAATTGCATGAGAAGACTAAGACATTAAGGTTGACTGTTAATTTTGTGAAGCCGGAAGATCATTTTGCTGATATCTCAACACGCTCGTCATCGATCCTCGTATTAATTACATTTGTAACAAGCTAGGTACATATGACGTGCATGCACTAGCTTGAGGGGAAGTGTTAGAATAGGAATAGGTAAATACAATCCTACTTAGAATAGGAATAGGAATTACAATAGTATATAGAATCCTATTTGGAAAAGGATTGTATTATAGTATCCTAGTTGAAAAAGGAGTCTAATATAGTATCTATGAATAGGGTCTCAATGTAATTATGTAGACAATAATTCAATAATATTCTCCCCCAATATTTCTCACAGTTTTGAGCAAGAATTTTGATGATGATGTAAATTATTTTCAAAAACATATTTATTGATAAAGATGATGATGATGTTTTGATGACAGATTGTTGTTTTAAATTGAAGTCCGACGAGACTAGATGAGATGATGATATGAGCACATATTTAGGAGTAATACTGAGCACCCATTTCGTTAAGAGTATAATTAACTCAAACCTCATAAACTACGTAGACATCGTAGGATAATTGTGCCGTTAAATCGGGCGACTCCTTGGTTCTGAAAAGAGGACTTATATTGAATTCACTGATGTGATGTCTTTGCCCTGAAAAGGTATTGGATAAATATGACAATGACATCGCTTCGTTGTATCATCACTCGCTCATAAATAAAGCTTGTCGGTTAGAGAAACTCCCTAAGAGTAAAAATGTACTCCCTTTGTCCCATTTTATGTGACACTTTTTCCTTTTTAGTCCGTCCCAAAAAGAATGTCACCTTGCTCTAATCGGAAACAATTTAATTTTAAAATTCTCCTATTATCCTTAATAAAATGATTCTCAGCCACAGAAATATCTAAGAACTATTTTAGACCACAAGTTTCAAAAGTCCTTTGTTTTGTTAAACACCGTGCCAAGTAAGGTGCCGCCACATAAAATGGGACGGAGGGAGTATTATTTTACTGACTTACATATGCATATTGATGATTGATGAAACCATTGTTTATATTGTTTTAAACTTGCATGTTATATTGAGTTGAGTTGAAGCTTATTCTCGTTGGTGAGTTTTTCTTGAGTATTGCTCTATTCTCCTAAACAACAACATACCCAGTGGAATCCCAAAAGTGGGGCTGGGGAGGGTAAGATGTACGCAGACCTTACCACTACCACATAGCGGTAGAGAGACTGTTTCCTGGGAACCCTCGTCACAAAAACCCATCGGCAGAATAAGCTAGATATGATAAACAGGCAGGTAGGAAGAGCAATTCATAATGAAAAGCACATGATAATAAGTAAATACAGGAGAATTAACATGTAAAGGCAGATAAATAACATATAAAAGGTATACAATTAACAACTCCTTCCTATCTACCCTATTAGCCTGCTACTCTAATTCTCGACCTCCACTCCTTCCTATCTAAGGTCATGTCCTCAGTGAGGTCAAGTTTCACCATATCATGTCTAATCACCTCCCCTCAATACTTCTTAGGTCTACCTCTACCCCTCAGTGTAGCTCCCAGATTTAGCCTCTCACACCTCCTGACAGGGGCATCGGTACTCCTTCTCTGCACATGTCCGAACCATCGCAGTCTCGCTTCCCTCATTTTGTCAGCTACAAGGGCCACCTCTAGCTTCTCCCGAATGACCTCGTTCCTAATCTTATCACTCCTGGTGTGACCACACATCCATCTTAACATCCTTATTTCTGCGACCTGCATCTTCTGAACATGTACATTTTTTATAGGCCAACACTCCACCCCATACAGCAAAGATGGTCTAACCACCATTCTGTAGAACTTACCTTTGAGTTTAAGTGGTATCTTCTTATCACACAATACTCTAGAGGCCAACCTCCATTTTGTCCAAGCCGCCCCAATACGATGTGTGACATCATCGTCGATATTCCCACTACTCTGGATGATGGACCCCAGATACTTAAAGCTTTCCTTCTTAGGGATAGGGTGAGCCGCAAGTCTCACATCAATGTCTGCTTCATCCCTCGCAACACAGAATTTGCACTCCAAGTATTCTGTTTTGGTCCTGCTCAGTTTAAATCCTTTGGACTCCAAAGCGTGTCTCCAAACCTCCAACCTATCATTAACTCTAGTCCGGGTCTCATCAATCAGTACTATGTCATCTGCAAACAACATACACCATGGGACTTCCTCCTGGATAGATCGCGTAAGCTCATCCATCACCAACGCAAATAAAAAAGGGCTCAACACCGATCTTTGATGAAGTCCCATCTTAACAGAAAAATATTCTGAGTCTCCTCCCACCGTTCTTACCCGAGTTTTGGCTCCGTCATACATGTCCTTTATCACTCTAATATATGCCATTGGGACGCCTTTAACCTCCAAACACCTCCATAGGACATCCCTCGGAACTGTCACAGGCCTTATCAAGACCAAAGAACACCATATGAAGGTCCTTACTTTCCCTATATTTCTCCATTAATCTCCGAACAAGGTGAATCGCTTCAGTAGTCGACCATCCTGGCATGAATCCAAACTGGTTTTCTGAAATAGACACAACTTTTCTCACCCTCATCTCCACCACTCTCTCCCATGCCTTCATAGTATGACCCAACAACTTGATACCCCTGTAATTATTACAGTTTTGAATATCACCCTTGTTCTTATACAGTGGAACCATTGTACTCCTCCTCCATTCATCCGGCATCTTGGCCGTCTTCATGATAGCATTGAACAGTCTAGTCAGCCACTCTATGCCATCTTTGACCATGTTCTTCCAAAAATCTACTGGAATCTCATCAGGTCCGATCGCCCTCCCTCTCTTCATCCTACTAATAGCCCTTCTAACCTCCTCAATTCTTAACCACCTGCAATAACCAAAATCTCGATGACTTTCAGAATGTGCCGGCTTGCCCAGCTCAATTTCTTTCTCTCCATTTTCGTTTAAGAGTTTATGAAAGTAAGCTTGCCACCTTTGTTTAATGGAAGTCACATCCACTAGCACCTCACCCTCCTCATCCTTGATGCACTTCACTTGATTGTCCGCGCCTTTATCACTTAGCTCCTCATATAGGCGCTCAAACGTTGCTGTCTTAGCACTTGTCACTGCCATCTTTGCTTCTGACTTAGCCGTCTTATAACTCTCCTTAAGCCTTTGTTTTTCATCCTCATCCCTATACTCCAACCACTTCGCATAGGCCACCTTCTTAGCTTTTACTTTGTCTTGAACTTCTTCATTCCACCACCAATCGCCCTGACATCCACCGAAGGTTCCTCTCGAAACCCCTAGTACCTCAGAAGCAACCTTTCTAATGCAACCAGCAGTCTTGTCCCACATATTATTCACCTTTCCGCCACTACTCCAAGCCTCTAAGTTTCATATCTTTTCTTCCATCTCATGAGAGAGGGCAGGAATCAGGGCCCCCCACCTAATCTTTGGTTAGGTGTATACAATCTTCCTCTTCTTTTCTCTCTTAATCTCTAAGTCCATCACTAGAAGCCTATGTTGAGTGGAAATACTTTCACTTGGAATCACTTTGCAATTTTTACAAAGGCTTCTATCACCCTTCCGGAGAAGTAGGTAATCAATTTGAGTTTTAGCTACCGCGCTCTGAAAGGTTATCAAGTGACTTTCCCTCTTCTGGAAACATGAGTTAGCAACAACTAACTCAAAGGCTTTGGCAAAATCCAAGAGAGACGTCCCACCACCATTCCTTTCCCCAAAAGCAAAGCCTCCATGGACATCTTCAAACCCGCTACTAGTAGCCCCAATATGTCCATTAAAGTCTCCCCCAATGAAAAGTTTTTCCGTCACTGGTATGCCTCTCACCACCTCATCCAAATCTTCCCAAAAGAGCCTCTTGACTTCCTCGTCTAGACCCACTTGAGGTGCATAAGCACTGACTACAGTCACTACGTGCTTACCCACCACCAGTTTAATAGACATCATCCTATCGTTAAACCTCCTAACGTCCACCACATATTCCCTAAGGTCCTCGTCTACTAGTATACCTACACCATTTCTGTCCCTAGACCCCCCCCCCCCCGAGTACCATAGCTTGAACACGTCTACATCCCGAGCTTTGGTCCCTACCCATCTAGTCTCCTGAACACACGCTATATTAATTTGTCTTCTCTTAAGACATTTTACTAGCTCTATGGATTTCCCTGTAAGTGTACCTATATTCCACGATCCTACCCTTACTTTAGATAAGCCTGTGCCCTTCTTACCACCCTTTCCTCTTACCCCCGACCCCAACCAACGACATGACCTTACTCCACCATCAACTCCGGACGCCAGCAACTACGAATTAATCTCGCTAGTACTCATAAATAGTCAGCCGAATAACACAACAAAGTATTCAAATAAGCAAACTATAATAACAAAAAATATTCAAGCAACCAACACAGTAACCAACAAAAAGATAGTTACCAACACAGTAACACAGAATTCAAAAACTATAACAAATATTAAACTAACAAAAAATCAAAGTATCAAAGAGTTTATTTAAAAATAGTATTCAAGCAAAACAGTAACCAACACAACAATAATCAAGCAAAAACTGAAACCAGAGTCCAGAACAGTGAGAAATGTTCAGGAAAGAAATTCACAAATGAATTAATGCAGTCAAGAAGTAGAAAAGGGAGGAACGATAGAACCTGGGTCGATTCTTGAAACACATGTCGCCGGATTTTCTGGAATCTGTTTCTGATCGGAACTGCCATAAATTCTCCTACATACCATATATTCTATTTCCTAACGCCACTCAGCACTACATCGTTTTATGATGCAGATAATTAGAGATCCTCAGTAGATGTTTCGCTGGAGATCCATTTGTTTCAGAGCAATGGTGAGGCCTCCTTGCATTCATAGGAATCCTTTTTTACTTCAGTCAATTTCTTTTTAGCGGTCTTTAAGGTAGCCTTGTCTCTACTTCTATGAGGTAGTGGTAAGGTCTGCGTACATTCTACCCTCCCCAGACCCCACTTGTGGAATTACACTGAGTATGTTATTGTTGTTGTTTGAGGTAGCCTTGGGATCAGTGTTCAGGGAAGCGTGAAGCAGAAAAAAGCGATAAGGCTTTGCTTCACACTTTAAGCGAAGGGTAAAGCGAAGCACTCACTTCATTGAAGTGAGGCATAAGTTAATGAAAAGAGACCAAGATAAATAAAGATAAGACATATAAGAAATATTTCAAATTAAAAACTAAAAAAGTAAACATCAAAAAATCCTCTATATACATAACTCAAACAAAATCAAAGTTATTCATGGTTCAACATCTAATTTTTTTAATCTACAATTCTTCAACTACAAGATTGTCAAAATCTTGTGTTCTCCATTATCATTACAATGCTCATCATCTTCTTCAAGTTCATTACCATCTCTTTCAACTTCATCAACTAGGGAGAGACTTGTAGCTACTTCTTTTCCGCTCCTATATGAGCTTGAGATATTTCCCCTAAAACCCCACTTGCCTCTGCAACAATACCCCAAGTGAAGTTAGAATCTCTCTAAAAATTTCATCTTCAGCATTCTCAAAACCAGTTAGCCATTCATTGGCATCACCAATATTGTCCAAAAGAATCGGATCAATCGCATTTTGATCATTGTAATGACGCCTCAATATTCTATTGTAATTTATGAACACTAGGTCACTAAAGCACTTTAGGGTTAGCCTATTCCTTTTCTTGGTATGAAGCTGCAAATAAATTGTGGCAAGTAATTAGTAAGAGCTAAGATAATTAAGATATAATTTACTTATCTCAATATAGTAAATCCTTTCTCTAAGTTCTTACATGTTCAAACACACTCCAGTTTCTTTCACACCCCGATGAGCCACAAGTTACACTTAGAACTTTGATGGCAAACTTTTGTAATTCTGGAGTTTCTGAGCCATACAACCTCTACCTTCAACTATTCATGTAAAACAACTCAAAAATTAACAAGTATAAAGAAATAATTTGAAAGCTAAAGCTATACAGAAATATAAAAACACTTGGTCATGTAGTGACTTCTTCATTCTCTGTCTAATAGTCGTTTGTAATCCAAAAAGTCCTTCAACACTCCAATAAGTGCTAATCTCATCTGCTATTGAATCTTGGACATCTTCATGGGTGACTAACTTACCAACACATTTATGGAATCCCTTCCACACTTCTATATACAGTAAATTTTTCTCATTATTATCACAAAAAAGTGATGGGTTCAAAATATTCCCAGTTGCATGCAAAGGTTGGTGAAGTTGATCATTCCATCTTTTATCAATGATCTCAAAAACCTTTGCATATTTATACTCATCAGTAAAATGCTGCTTGAATAGCTTCCATAGCTCTATCCGTTGCTTCATAAAGGTACCCCAGTGGTGGTATTTGCTCCCCGTCCACCAAACGAAGTATCTTAATCAAGGGACCACCAACTTTGAGAGCATGCACAACATCATTCCAAAAGGTATAAGAAAGAATTATGCATGCAACTTCTTTTCCTGTCACTTCGATTGCAAATTTACTGGTGTTCCATTCTTCTGAAATGAACAAGCTTCTTAAATTGGCTTTTCTCTGTGCATGTTATGCAAGGTCAAGAAAGCAATAGCAAATCTAGTCTTGGCAGGTTTCACCAAATTCTTTTTGTTTTGTGAATCTCTTCATCACATTCAATAATATAGGCCTTTGAACAATGTAGGAATGTACCCTAACTGCCTTAGTGAAAACACTTGTGAAGGGTCTTTCCTAGAAAATTTCCCCAAAGATCAAATTTTGCAATGAACTACACATGGAGTCCAATATATATGTGGGAACACTCTATTCAACATATTACCCGCTTTAACATTTTCAGTTGCATTATCTGTAACAACTTGGACAACATCTTGTGCTCCAGTCTTCTTTATTGTGTTCTGAAATAAGGAGAACAGTTTGATTGAATCAGTAGATGAGTCACTCGCATCAATAGATTCAAGAAATAAGCTTCCTTTTGGAGAATTCACCAACACATTGATGATCATTTTTCCCGTTCTTGCCATCCACTTACCCATCATAATGGAATGTCCAAAGTTGTTCCATTCTACTCTATGCTCTTCTTTTTTGCGTCTCTTCCACTTGTTTGGTTAGACAACTGACACTAGCTTCATGACAAGTGGGAGGCTTCAGTCCATGACCCTATTGGCCAATGGCCTCAATGAAGGCTCCAAAAGTGTTGGTATATTGACACAATTGAAGGGGAGCCCTGCATCGTACACCCACCGTGAAAAGGCCGCAACTGCACGTTTCATTAAAATTCCCTTGGTAACTTCTTGCAATCTTTTTTTTACCATTTTTCCCTGCATTATCTCCTTACTTTGGTGGAAAATACCAATCTAAAGGATCTTTCCTACCGGTTGCTCCACAACTCGAAAAGTTTGTTGCATTCATTGCTCGTTTGTTTGATTTTGTAGGAAGTGACATATAAGCAGCTTCACCTTCCTCCATTTCTTCATCATCATCATCATCATCATAAAGACTAAAGATTAGTCACATCTTGTTGATGTAATATTTGGCGTTTTAGATCCTTTTTCCCATAACGTATCTTTTTATTTCTTCCCTCACAGTATCTGGGTATTTTGAACACCGTATGACATTCTTAGAAGTTACTGATAAGATGTTCCTTGTGACGAAAGATTCTGCCTTTGGATTGCTTGTTACAAAACACACATATCACTGTGGAACGATCAGTCGTATTAGCTTTTTCCCCATATTTCCAATCTGGGTCACTCTTTTTATTGTTGTTAAGATTTTAAAAAAAAAAGAATCCGCACTACTCTATTTTCTAATCATTGTAGCAATATACAATAATGATTGACTCACCGTTCAGAAACAAATCAGCAAGAAGTCCAATTTTTTAACAAAAATCACTGTGGCAATATAATGGTGAAGAAGGAAAAAGAAAAGGGAAATCCCGGTGCACTAGACCTCCCACTATGCGCAAGGACCAGGGAAACGCCCGATCACAAGGGTCTATTGTATCATAGCCTTACCTTGCATTTCTGCCAAAGGTTGTTACCAAGGCTTGAGCTCGGGACCTCCTGCTCACATGGCAGCAACTTTACCAAGACGAAAACAGAGCAAAAAAGAGAGTAGGAAAAGAAAAACTAGGTCCATGGAGAAGCAGAAGAAAAAAGGCGTAGAAGAAGAAAAAGAATACTTACCTGAAGGAGGAGAAGAATGCATGAAAACCATAGAGGGAAGGAAACCAATAGTCAAACTAAACTAGGTCTCTTGACATAAAAGGTGTGCCTCTTTTTTCACCTCTAATAGACTTTTAAGATTTAAAAACTGTGAAACTAGAAGAAGAGGAAGAAGAGATATTGGGGATTGAATTGATTCACTATTCCCTCGGGTTGATGAGATTAAATAGTTGTTACAAATAATGTAAATAAGGAAAGAAACTAATAAAATATTACACAATCCTAACTTACTAATTAAAGGGATTAGCGAATATTCTCATACTATCTAATTATACCATATTTTAATATTCTCATATCTAGACTATCCAATTATACCATAATTATCAAAAACAATTAAGGGTCGCTTCTTACGCTTCGCCTTGCTTCAGTGCAGGCTTCAGTGCTTCATAGTTTCAGTCATTGAAGTGACCGCTTCTCTTCACCTTCCGCTTCTAGTCTACGAAGCGTAGCTGGCTCGCATCGCTTTGCTTCGTCACTTTAAGCGATGAAATGCTCACCTTCTAGAACACTGCTTTGAGATTGTGTTGGCACCTTCTTATAAGTTGATAGAGGCTTCATAGATTAAGTCAGATAGAGTTAGAATGGTGTCTGTTTTCCTTTCAGAGTCAATTTTAAAAGCTATTATTATTTATTTGAATTGAAATGTTGAGTTATTTTAATAAGAGCTATCTTGAAAACTATTTTATATGATGATCCAGATGCCCAATTGAGTACTTTCATTTGATTTCCTTGAATTTTTTGCTATTTGAATACATAATCCTGTTAAGTGGTTCGCGTGGGAGCCAAAAATGTTTCTGATGCCAGCACTCCTAGGGTAACCTCTCGAAACATGACAATAGGATCATCCCATTTTACATGGCCTAAATTGACTTGAATACTAAATAATTGGACAAGTTGAACGTGTATGGTTTCAAAGGTAAGACTAAATTTTTTTGATTGGTAAAGATAAAACTATATCTTTTTCAACTAATATACCACCAGGTAAAGTCCTAGATAGCTTAATTTATTATTAATAATAATAAATCTCAAATAGAAAAGTACAAGGTAAGATTAACGTTGACTTACTAATGGCATAACTTTTCTTGACTGTAATGACTACTTGTAGTCAAAAGGTGTCATTGTAGCACTATTTTTTTGCTACTACAAATTCAAGAGAATCTAAGGCTGCAACAAATGGTTTTCTTATCAAAAGGTCATCCCAACTTTGACGGGATAACGGCCACATAAGTAGAGCAAAGGGAATATTTATTTGACCCGTTGGAGCCTATAAAGTTCTTCACAAGAATATTTTGGGAGTGGTCACCTAAATAATTTGACATACGAAGTCTGCTCCATATCCTAAACAAAAGTGATTTTAACATTAATAACAAATTCCACAAGCAGCAAAATGCGTAGATACTTATCCAATCTATGAGTTTCCATCAACTAAGTTCAGAAGTTTGAAAACTTTTGCTATAAGATTTTGATTTGGATGGTCACACTCACAATCCTTTCTACATTTCTTCTCTACCAAAAATTATAGATAAATTGAGCTGCTACTCCTCTTGCACTTCAAATTATCAGCTCATGCCACCTTTGAAATTCCATGAATTACCTTCATTAGTTTCATTTTTCCTTATGTATCTCTTGTTTCCAAAGGATCTAAAAATCAAGCTAAAGAAAAAAAAAGTACTATTTCTACTTCAGTCTCATCCATAGTAACTCTTGGACATTGATCCCATACTTCGTCCTGTTGAGAAGATGCCAAGAAATATTTATGCAAATCCACATTACCAGAGAGGTTTCCAACACAGAGGTCGCAAGAAACTCGTGGGGAATATCACTGAAGATCTTCACTGATCTACTTAACCATATGTCTAATCGTCATGATTCAACTACTAAGGAAGACTGCCCATACAAAGAAGGGTTTGAATTGAAGAACTGTTCTTTCATATATATAATATCCCTCAGACCCATTTATGTGGCACCTTTTGACTTGGTACCGTATTTAAGAATAAAAGGAAGACTTTTGAAATTTGTGGTCTAAAATAATGCTTAGATATTAGTGTGACTGGGAATCATTTCATTAAGAGTAAAAGGTTAATTCTAAGTTAAATTGTCTTTATCATTGTAAGGTGACATTTTTTGGACAACGGACTACAAAGAAAAGGATGCGACACAAGATGGAACAGAGAGAGTAGTAAAATGGTGAAAAACGACTTTGCCAAAAGAAATAGCAGTTCAGGAATATGAGAATGATGATCAATACCTTGGCATTTGTTCAAAATGCTCTTATTTTTATAGGACTAGATTAACAAGTACTAATTTTGAAGAAAAATTTGCCTTCTATTATGAACCGAACTTTGTCTCAAGGACATTCATGACTGAAGACTAATTTAGAGGGAAGATTGAGGAAATGCTTATCTTGAATCTGTGGAGTATTTATCTCATAGTAGAAAGAAAATGGAGCAGTTGGAAACGAAATTAGGTTGGGAACAAAATTAAGGATCGTAAGGAAAGGGCACTGATGACTGACGAGGAAAGACAATAACATACCCAGCGTAATCACAAAAGTGGGGTCTTGGGAGATTGTGTGTATGCAGCCCTAGCCCTACCCCTACCATGTGAAGGTAGAGAGGTTTCAAACAAGGAAAGACGTGGGAACAAAATCTAAGACAATGGATTTATCGTCTTCAATTAGGCACTCAAAATATTGGTTAAGAGATGCAAACTATTGATGATAGATATCAACTTCTGTTAGGTCCTTATGATGGAATTCTATTGTCTATTATAGCTTCCAATGTAAAGCTAAAAGGATCATCAAAATAGGCAATCTAACTTTAGGTTTCTCAGTTTAAGCATTGAATCATGTACCCATGCATTCAATAGGAAGCTGAAGCTCTGATCAAACCAACATCACAATTAGGTGATATAGCCCCAGAATGAACCAAAGTTATTATAAAAAAAGACAAATATAATAAAGCATTTGGAAGTGACCTCTTGATGTGTAGTACGTTTGAACTTCTCTGTCTGCTTTGCTAAAGGTATCTTCTTCAGAACATATCTAAAAGGAGGAAAAAAATCAAGAGCAGAATCAATTTTCCATTCAAATAGAATCACATTTCTATTTCTTGTTAGTCAAAATATTTTTCAGAAATTATTACCAGTATCAATAACTTGAATGTTGTAAACATCAATCAGACGAGTAGTTGTATCATTATGTTTCCATAATTAAAGTCAACCAAACAGTCCACAAAAGCCATGACACAAAATTGTCACTTCGAAAGTGCAAATGCAAGAAAATATTAATTGTGGGTTTCTATGTAAGAGTAACTTGTGGCAAGCACAAATCACTTCATTTTCAGTTTCTTCACTTTCTGCTAATATTAGAGGAAGATGACATCTTCATCAGCGCATAACAATTTTATTTTTATATACATTCCTTAGCATTAAGTAGTTAGATCAAGTCCTTTTTTTAGGCGACATTTCACTAATTACCAGCAGCAATTCACAGCCAGTAAACCTCCTCCTATAGGCCAAATGCCTTCCCCAGCAAAAATTGAACCTGCTACATCAATTACCCTAAAAAAAGAAACACAATCTACTACATATGACTAGAATAGCCCATCAAGACTATCATAGAAGAGAAAAGAAGTATATCCCCTTAGTCCTCGAAAATGAAAAAGAAGCGCATATCCTCCTTAAACTAGCTCCCAAAAGATTGCCATAGATAGTAAGACGTAAATAATATTAGAACAGGAAGTGAAGTCTAGCCTTAGAACCAGCACTCAAGCCTACTTACAAGCTAGATTGCGACAATAAGAAAATGATATACGTGAAGTTTCAGAATTATTAGTAGAAAAACGGGGTGGATTTCGATTTGTTAACCAGAGACCTACATATTTTATGTGAAGCAAATAGTATCCCTGAAATCCTTATCAAGAAAAACAATTTTTGGGAAAAATAAATACATCTAGCTCCAGTATCCCAAATGAAAGCCCAAGAAAAGAAGAAACTAGTCTAAAAAACAAGGGAAGTTGTTGCCCTACTTCTTCTTCTCACTGGTATGAAGAACAAGAAATGTTGTTCCAAAAGCTCCTCTTCCAATTTGCTCTACAACTTGATAATCATCTATCTTTGACTTGCTGCTACCATTTTGTGTCTCCATTCTACCCTCAAACAAAGATACAATTCTTCAAAAGCAAATCTCTGGTCTGAAATTAAGGAAAAGCTGGGATTATTGAAGTAAAGAAAGCTGTTGGAATGAATTTGCATAAAGCTACAAGGCTATAATGATGCTAAGCTGCAACAACTATGTGTCTGTGTATGAGAGAGAAAAAGAAAGACAAAGAAGAGGGCCCAGAGGGAGAAAACAGGAGGATGGTTGGTTGGACTTGGAATTTTAGGAAGACAACAAAATTCAACTATAACGAAGGATTTGCAAGTTTAATTGGAAAAGTCAAATTTTACGCCTTGCAAAGAATTTTTAGCTTTTATTTTAAAATAAAAAATTACGAAACAATACTTGCAAATAATAGCTATTTAAAATTATTTTTAAGTAATTTAATTATGTAAATAGTTTTTATCATTGAGCTACAAGTTATTCTCAAGTCTAGAATTTTTTGTTCCTTCTTTAGTTTTGATTTGATGCAAATCATGGAAGACTAGTCTTACAAATTTTTAATGATAAATTCCATAGTCTCAACATTCATAGTCAATCTTTTTGACAAATTAAAAGACTAGAAAAAAGTATTTAGTCTTATCGTGCCAAGTTGATTTCATAATATTCAGACCATTAACAAAAATAAATAATTTGCGAGAGAGACATAGTCCTAAAGCAATAAGTAAATTAACAAAAGAATATATAGAAAATGGAACATGTGTGTGTATGGCAGAAAATGAGTAAAGTTTTGGTAGGGAAGAGCCAACAAAAAGAAGTGAGGGGCCATTTAAAGACCTTTGCTTGCAATTCCAGAATCAATAAAAGGGTGTTGGAATTGACCATTTCACGCACAAGGGGGGAAATTGAACATCTTTTAATTGGGTCACAGCCATGATGTCGCTATCCTCAACTTACATGAACGAATTGAATAGCACGACCTCAAACGCATTTTTTTAAGGATTGGAGACTTTTTTCTTTTTTGGCCAAGAAAAACGTAATTCTAGACTTAGCAAACACATGGACATCTTTGTATTTTTAAATGCTTCGGGGCTTTTTTTAAAGTATAATACATTATGTCTTTTAACATGATTATAGTTAACATCTAATACTCTCCAACTTTATGAATGTACAAGTAGGCACTTAAAATTACATAAAAGTAATAAATAGCCACACATTCTATGTGATATAAAAAATGCAGAATGTCACGTATGATGTGAATTGCCATGTAGAATGCCAAGTAGGATATGTGTGCCCACTAGTTTAATTCTATATTAGTTTAAGTGATATAACTCAACAATACCTAAGAATTCCCCTCAATGATACCAAATACAAAAATTGCTATAACCCAACAATGCCTTACACTTAATCCTTACCGGTGTCATGAAACTCTAAAAATAAACACACCAGAACCGTCATAAGGCCAACACCACTAGACAAGCACTTTACCACCCTAAACAGAAAAATCAACATGTTTAGCCATCAAAACTTTGTGCCCCAAAATTTAAGCATGTAATCTTCTATCAATCTACGTTTGTTATGTAATTAGAAAATAAGTTTAACTACCTATTAAACCCTAGTCTATCTGGGTGTCAAGCAGCTGCTACAGAAATCTAATCATGAACTTTTGACTCCTTTTGTGAAGCTTTAGTTTATATTCAATCTAAAATAATTGTCACGACTCAATCAATATCTATACATGACACAATGATTAGAACCCCGAAGAAATCCAACCAAACCTCTTAGTATTCACCGCATACATAAGGTAAATAAAGATATATGAGAATGTGGAAGTAAAAGTAAGGTAGTCAAACAAACTCAATGGAGACTAGAAATAGTGTAAAACATAACAACAATCCAAGCTACACCATATGTCTAAAAAGCCCTTAACACGTAGATGAGTTACTAGGTTAAGCCCTAGCTAACTCAATGTCCAAACATAAACTAAATTAAAGAAAGAAACACGTCTAAAAATGAACAAAAGCACATCCTCAGACCATTAGATCTCACCAACTCTAAAGATGTATAGATATCAACTAGCCATGTGTAGAAGGGGAACATATGTACCTATATTATAAAATAATATTGGCAAAATAAGTATGCGATCAGTACTTTTGTGTCACGGCCCAAGCCTAGTGCTTAATCATAACACGACGATTGAGGAACCGGAAGGCACCTCACCCAAGCTTCTTAGCATTCATCAAGCATATCATAGTTATTGAACATAGATATAAGTGAAATTCAAAAGGGGAAACACAGGACTAAGGGAGAATAAAACATAACATCAGTATAAAGCTTCATCCTTGTAAGGACCCCAACATCGTAAGGCCTTAACGTTGCTCAAAAAGTGGTTTCAAAAGAATTTTGGCCAAGGGTAATATCTAAGAAGCACCCTGATATGCCCAATAGTAAAGCGGTCATTGATAAAATATAGAACTCAACAAGAGTTGAGGTCGATCCCATAGGGAATGCGTGAGAATGATTCTATTAGCACCTTTTTTAGATGTAAATTTCATTCCCAAGATAAAATTGCATAAAGTAAATGGGGGGTTATGTTGTTTCAATTAAATTCCTAAAGTAATTTAGCTAATGTGTACGTTGACTACTAGATTTCAAACAAGTATTGAGAAGCTAGGGTTGTGTTCCTCATGACTTCTAATACGATAGCCAAATCAGTACAGTAAACTCATTCATGACTATGCATACAAGATCAAACAGGTTAGATAACACCTAGTTCACCTACCAGTCCTTCCTAGACATATTTCACTCATCACCTTCCGGTCTCAGAATGTGTACAATTGTAACCTTTGTTCTAGATCTCAGAATACTCTCACCTTTCGATCTCAAGTACTTAGACTAAGTTAAAAACCTCAAATTTTCATAGTAGAATTCTTTTCCTAATTACGACATTCCTCTCGGGCATGTAACAAATAGAGGCTTACCCTAACGCGTCGACTCATCAGGGGAGAAGTTAAAGTGAAGAATGCTATAATGTATGCGATAATCAATCCCAAGAGTTCACCCTAAATTTTGCTATCTTATTGAATTGTCATGGTTCCCACAACCCTAGTTGTGGGTTTAGCCTAGCATGTTCAACACAATTTGCCCACAACAATACCAAGGAATCATGATAAATGACTTACTATTAATATAATGATGATCCATGTGTTAAAATCTCCAAAGAGACGATTGAAACCTAAGAATTCAATGTAAATAATAGCACAATAGTGTTCTCCTCTTGTTCTCTAACTCTAGTGTTCAATAATCATTAAAACAGAATAAAAGAAATATATATATATATATACACACACACACACACACAAGGAAAAACCTATTCAATTTAAAATAGGAAAATAGACTTTGGCATGGGTACGGGTCACTACACGAACTGTGCGGGTCCACACAGACCATTTTAGTCTTTACTGCTCTTGCAATCTCATGCATATAGGCACGACCCATGTAAAGGTTCATGGACCATGACCCGGCCCGTGGACCTACCCTTAGCAACTCCTCAGCAATGCTTTGATCCTCCATCTGCACGGCCCATGCCATGGTCCGCGGTTGATCACATGGTCCGTGAAGGGCCCCGTCTCCCTTTACTTGTACCATTTTTGTTATTTTCAATGGTGATCCTTTCAATTTATATCAACTTCACGGCAGGTGACATGACCCTTGTCAATTTCCATAGTCCGTGTGAGGCCTCGTGAGATTTTCCTTAGGCTTTATTCTAGCTCCATTTCTCTTCATGCTTAGTCTGAGGTCACGACGGGGTTCACGGCCCGTGAAACGTGGTACCATCCGTGAAGGGCCCCAAGGTCCTTCACTTTGTTTAATTCACCGCTTCCTTCATTCAGGCCCACTTCACGTACCCTCCCACGGTCCGTGTGATGCTACACGACCTGTGAGGGTCTCCGTATGGCACTACTTCAGCTCTTTTTGCTCTTTTTCTCGCAATTCACCTATCGTTCTATGCCTTCACCATTTTCCTAAAAAATAATAAAATACACACATCAAACCAACATATTTGCTTGAGAACGTGCAAAAATTTTATGTTCAAAGCGTCACAAGAGTTGTATTTCCACGACTCATCACACCTTATGACTGGTGGTGCACTCCACAACCCATTGAGTGCCTAGTGGAAGAGGCCTTGGTTTTTTTAAGTCTTCAGGCTGCCTGGAGAATGTGCCCACCACAGAGCACACCACAGTCAGTGGTGCACACTATGAGTCATTACATGTCTCGTGAAGGGACCCCTCATAAGTCCCTCCTGTTTTTTCCTCAAGTTCTCCACCACAGACCCCTATATAGGCCGTGGTGCTCACCACGACCCATAGGGTGTTCCATGAAAGACACCTAGCAGCCTTGTGACCTCAATTTTAAAGAGGTCATTTTGGTAGTTTGGCCCAACTCTTTAGTCTTTTAGGACCTTCATGCTCTCCTTTACTGAAACAACACGATCCTAGGGTCTAGTCATCACATGATGAATGATACACCCGTAGGCACCTCATCCAAGCACTTTTCGCATACCAAGCATTCGTAGGCCAAAATCATATATTAGCAGAAGTAAATAGGATAGGGTCTATGGGATACCATTTGAAATAAAAATAACATCTTAAAACATACATAATGTCCATAAGAAAATCAACTAGACCACGGATAAATGGGAAGCGATAAAAGGTTGGTTTCCACCAAATAGAAAAAATTCAAAACTTTAACAACATAGAAAGTAAAAGCCTCCAAGAACCAACCTATGCATCAAGTCCAAAATATATGGAAAGAAAGGAAATAGGTAGAGTCCCGAACTAAGGGCTCACCATAATAAATTTAGTTTTGAACGTTGGAAGAACTAGCCACGAGCCGAGGGAGGAACACCTGTCCCTACATGGTTAAATCACGTAGGCAAAATATGTGTTGTTCTGGAATGTAATAAGTAGGTGACATGCAATGCGAGTACGAAATTATAATACCATCATTCATATGATAAAGAGTTATATGCATGGAATGGTAAAGGTAACATTAACATGGGTTTAAACATGCGCAAGGAATATCGTTCAATATGAAGAAGGATGATGTATGAACGTAATACATGTGGTAGGACGAAGACATTGATCATAGAAATTGTGGAAATGAACCATAACCAACATATAAGACCATGTGAGCTACTATAGAGAATCCAACACAACCCCCTACATTGGCATAGGGAGACTACTTGCCGAGTTGAAATCCATCACTCAACATGCATCATCATATATATAAATTGGCCTACGTGGATCTACTAGCCTAGCCTACAAGGGCTCCTATGGTGCCACATAGTTAATGGGCAAATGGTTGCTTCTAGGGTTCCCTTACCCAACCCCACCCTATTGCCTTATTTGGTGCTAAGTCATCCCATAGAATCTTTAAAACACATACTTAGTCAAGTTATGACACTTAGAATCATAAGCAGAAATCTCAAGAGTACCTTGAAACTTAAGGAACCACCAAGTGAGAATTGTCCTTTCATTGTGGGGACCTTCATAAATATCATTTAGGGCATTCCTAACATGCTTATATCTTTGACAAATCATCACTTAAAAACCTTTTTCTGTGCCCAACTTTTCATCATATAACTTGCATGGATTAGGTTGAAACATGGTGGGCATATTTGTGAGTTGAAACATTCCTAAATCATGAGGTTCATGCATGATCATGGGAAAATATGTTTATTCAAAAACATGCTAATTAGCCTACACATCAACGTTCAAAGCATTAATCATTGGGGTCAATATTACCAGCTCAAAATATATTAAAATACCTAGTAAAACATTACATGGTGACATTAAAGGCATAGTATAACATAATCATCATGAAATCATCATTAGTATGTATAGTAGTATTTAAGGAACTTAAAGAAAAGGTAAAAGCTTTAATGTAGGACTTTGTCAGTGAAAGGAGACCCATAAATCAACTCACATACCTTGGGTGAAGTCTATGAAGAAGGAATTTTTTGTTATAGAAGAGACCCTTGAAAACCCTAGCCTCCTTAGCTTATTCTTGGAGAGGAAGAATGCCTTAGAAAATTCTTGAAAATGGAATATTGAAAAGGGAATGGGAGTTTAGGGCTGTAAGGTCTGAATAGGGGCCTAAAGAGTAACCAAAATGACCTAGTTTAGGTTAAGGATTGGCAGAAATGACAATGTTTCCCTTCACTAAAACTGTCGGACTCAATCTATGGTACTCCGACTATGGGCCGTGGATGGAACCACGAGCCAGGTCTCGTCGTCTTGTTCTCCTCTTCCAATCTTCAAAAACTGGTTACCAACCACCAACCATGAAACCCTGTATCTACGAGTCGTTCTTCAATCTATGGGTTGTTGATGGCCTCATTGAGTTCTTCCACACTTAGCAAAATTTCTACTTTTCTGGACCCCATCTACGACGGATAATTACGGAATGTGCTTAGAACTATGGCTCATCCTGTTAATCATGGTCCACCTTCTAGAAACTCTAAATTTCCTTCATGTTTTGAACTCAAACATACTACCTTGTCTATGGTCTGAGTTTCCATCCATGGGCTATGAATGACTTTCATGAACCACTCTACACTTACTAAATTTTTAACTTTCTGATGCTTCTATCAATAATCCTGGTCTACAGCTCGTGGTCTTAACCATGGGCCATGAACTTGGCTTCGTGGAATGACCTTGGGCATTTTTAGTCCAACTTTTATGTATTTTCTAGGCTCCAAGCTTGGGAATAATTACAATAACTACCCCTTGGGAACATTCATCCCTAAATGTACTTAAACGTAGGCTCTAAGGAGTCAACATCAGCTAACAACCCAGCATGCATGCAAAAATGCAATTTAAACATCTTTTCATAGAACTTTCAAAATCTATATTCTAAATATGTCTCAAAACAGACCATAAACATAGAAATGACTATATGCATCATGCAAAACTAAAATGCAAGAAATTAGAGGTTTTAAGCAAGGAGAATTTAATACCTTAGGCTTGAGTAGTGTGTAATAGATATGTGTAATGCTTCATCATGTCTGCTTCCACTTCGCATGTTACAACCTCAACTTGATGATTTCTCCAAAGCACTTTAACGGATGCAACTTCTTTATTCCTTGGCTTTTTCACTTGCCGCTCTAAGATTTCAACCAATAACTCTTCATAACTCAAGTTCTCTTCAATGTTCACATCTTCCAAAGGAACTATAGAGCTTGTATCGCCTATGAACTTTCTTAATATTGACATGTGAAAGACCAGATGAATCAAATTCATTTCCATTGGTAAATCCAGCTCATACGCCACTTTACCAACTTTTCGCACCACCTTATAGGACCATATATACATAGGGCTTAATTTTTCCTTTTTTCTAAAATGGATCACACCTTTCATGGGAGACACCTTCAAATGATCCAATCACCAATTTGGAACTCAAGATCTCTCATCCTCACATCAAAGTAGGACTTTTGCCGACTTTGAGCCATTCCTAACTTTTCCATTATAAGCCTCACATTCTCCATCATATCCATGACTAAGTCTAGTCTTAGAAAGTCCATCTACCAACTTAAAACCACCCAATAGGTGATCTACACCGTTTACCATACAATGCCTCAAATGGTACAATCTCGATGCTTGCATGGAAACTATTCTTGTAGGCAAATTCGATGAGAGACAAGTGTTCATCCCAACTGCCCTTGAACTCTGACGCACAATTCTCAACATGTCTTCCAATGTTCAAATAGTTCTCTTGGCGTGCCCATCGGTTTAGGGATGGAAGGTGGTACTCAATTTTACCTTAGTACCAAGACCCTTTTGGAAGGATTTCCAAAAATGGGAGGTAAATTTGACACCATGATTCGATATGATGGATAATAAAATCCCATGAAAGCTCACAAATTCTCGAATATACAAGTGAGCATATTCTTCGACACTGAATGTAGTTCTAATCGGTAAGAAGTGAACCGACTTTGTCATCCAATCTACAATCACTCAAATGGAATCAAAGTGTTTCTTTGTCTTAAGTAGCCTCACTACAAAGTCCATATTGACTTCTTCCTATTTCCAAGTAGGAATTTCAATATCTTGGGCTAGGCCACCTGACCTTTGATGCTCAACTTTGACTTGTTGGCAATTGACACACTTGGACAAAAATTGGGCAATGCCCCTCTTCATTCCGTTCCACTAATATATCTCCCTCAAATCTCCATATATTTTTGTAGAGTTAGGATGAATAGAATAAGAAGAGTTGTGAGCCTCTTAGAATATCAACTTCTTCAACTTACTATCATTTGGCAAACATAATCTTCCTTGATATCAGAGTATACCATCTCCCTTGTCAGAAAACATTTATCTTTCCTTTTTTCACTAAGGCTTTCAATTCAACTATGGCGGGATCAAGGTCTTGCTTAGACTGTCCGGATGAATAGTATAAGAAGATGTGTAAGCCTCTTGTAATATCAACTTCTTCAACTCACTATCATTTGGCACACACAATCTCCCTTGATATCAGAGTACACCATCTCTGCCTTGTGAAAAAAATATTTATCTTTCCTTCTTTCACTAAGTCGTTTAATTTAACTAAGGCAAGATCAAGGTATTGCTTAGACTTGACATCCTCGATCAAAGAAGATTCGGACGCATGTAGCACCATCACCCCACCACTTCCAAATTAATCCAACTTTACTCCCAACCTAGCCAACCTATGGACTTCTTTGGCCAACTCCCTTTTTCCATCATCTTCTATGTGAGATCCACTGCCCATGAAAACTCTACTAAGAGTGTCAGCTACCACATTGGCTTTGCCCTAGTGATACTTCACACTCTTGTCATAGTCCTTGAGAAGCTCTAACCACCTCTATTGACTTAAGTTGAGATCCTCTTGGGTGAACACATGTTGAAGGCTCTTGTGGTCGGTAAAGACATCTACGTGAACCCCATACAAAAAGTGATGCTAAATTTTCAAAGCAAATACTACAGTCGCAAGTTGAAGGTCATGAGTAGGGTAGTTCTTCTCATATACCTTCAATTGCCTTGAGGCATAGGCAATCACCTTACCATGTTGCATCAACACATACCCCAACCCAATCCTTGAAGCATCACAATAGACAACAAACGAATCATTTCCCTTCGACAAGGTCAAGATTGGAGCCGAAGTTAGTCGATCCTTCAAGGTTTTGAAACTCCTTTCACACTAATCTGTCTACATGAACTTTGCTATCTTTTGAGTCAACTTGGATAATGGGGACGAGATGGAGAAGAAACGTTCCATAAATTAAACCTTTTGTAGTAGTCATCTAGGGCCAAAAAACTCCTAATGTATGTAAGAGTCAATAAACTTGGACAATTCCTCATTACTCCATATCTTTAGGATCAACCTTAATACGATAACTTGATACCACATGCCTAAGGGAGGCAAACACACTTAGCCAAAACTCGCACATGTCAAATTTTTCAAAAAGCCTTTGCTCCCTCAAAGTTTATAACACCACCCTCAAGTGCTCTATATGTTCTTCCTCACTCCAGGAGTACATAAGGATGTCATCAATGACCACCACTATGAACATGTCAAGGTAGGGCTTGAACACCCTATTCATAAGGTCCATGAATATAATTAGTGCATTAGTGAGACCAAAAGATATCACCATAAATTTAAAGTGACCATACCTAGTTCAAAAAGCCATCTTAGGAATATCACTCTCTCTCATCCTTAATTGGTGATACCCAGACCTTAAGTCAACCTTGGAGAAATATGCCACCCCTTGCAATCGGTCAAACAAGTCATCTATTCTTGGAAGTGCACATTTGTTCTTAACAGTGACCTAGTTGAGTTGTCAGTAGTCTATGCACACACGGAGTGACCCATCCTTCTTTCTCATAAATAAAATTGGAGCACCTCATGAGGACATACTAGGTCTAATAAAACCCTTTTCCAATAAGTTTTTCAATTCTTTCAAATCCATGGGAACCATTCCATAAGGATTAATTGAGATAGGTTGAAAGTAAGGTAGGAGGTCTATGCTGAAATCTACGTCCCTTTTAGGAGGAACGCTCGGTAACTCATCCGAAAAGACATGGGGAAACTCATTGGCAATGGGAACCGACTCAAGGGAAGAAACTTTGGAAGTGGCACCTTTGACCCTTACTACATGATATTGCACCCCTGAGAGATCATTTTCCAGGCCTTTAGATAGGAAACAAACTAACCTTTACATAAAGAATTTATACCCTCCCACTCAAGAATGTACTCATTTGGGAATCAGAACTTGACCTTATGACTCCTACAATCAATGGAGGCATAGGAAGCATGTAACCAATCCATCCCAAGTATAATATCAAAATCAACCATGGAGAGTTCTACTAAGTTGCAAGGGACAACTTTATGCAAGATGGAAAAGGACAATTATTATAAACTCTTTATGCAACAATTAGACTTTCCCACGGGGGCACATACTTCATAAGGCTCATGAATGACTTAGGGACATGTATGGAATCTATTTGAAATAAAATGAGTTACAAATGACAAGTTTTCTCCCGGATCTCACAATGCATTAGCATCAAAAGCATAAACTTTAAACACACTGATGACAATATCTAGGGCCTCTTTAACTTCTTGTTGGCCATGAAAAGCATAGAAATGGTTGGTCCTTGGGGCACCTTAAACTTTCTGACCATGGTATTGGGGCCTTGAACCTCCACTCCTACAATCATTTGCATGGTGCCTGGGATTTCCACACTTGAAGAATGCATTTGAACCAGCCAAGCACTCTCCCTTGTGGAGCTTTCCATATTTGGGGCAGTTTGGGGTTCGAGGGTTTGAGCTACCCCTTGTCTTTAGTGGATTGGAGAGAAGGAGTGTTGGTATGCCCTTATCCATCTTGCTTTAGCCACCTTGGAGCTTTTGGCCTCCACTCCTTTAGAGAGAATATCCCCAACTATCAACCCGAGTCCACTTGGACTCCCTAGCTCTTCTCATAACTTCTCCTCCTTGATTTGTTCGGCGTATGTCATCAATTGGGAGATGTTCATTTCCTTTACTAGAATGGTCGTGTTGCACTTCTTTGATACAAAATTTGATACATCAGAAATGAACTTGCTCATACAAGGTCTTGGATCCGCTACTATGAAAAGGGCATATTTGGAGAGTTTGTTATACTTGAAGGAATACTCACTCACACTCATGTGCCCTTGTTTAAGGTTGATCAACTCTTGTACCTTGGCTTCCCTCAACTCTATCAGAAAGAACTGGTCCAACATGCACAAGGAATATCATTCAACATGAAGAAGGACGATACATGAACGTAACACATGTGATCGAACGAAGAAATTGATCATAGACATTTTGGGAATGGAGCATAACCGACCTATAAAACCATGTGAACTGCCACATGGAATCCAACATAACCCCCTATGTTATCAAGGGAATACTACTTGCCAAGTGGAACTCCGTCACTTAGCATGCATCATCATATATCATAATTGGCCTACGTGGATCCATTAGTGTAGCCTATATGGGTTCTTATGGTGGAACATGGTTAATGGGGAAAAGGGTTGCTTCTACAGTTCCCTTACCAAACCCCACCTCATTGACTCACTCAGTTCTAAGCCATCCCATGGAATCTTTAAAGAACATACTTAGTCAAGTTATGACACTTAGAATCATAAGTAGAAATCTCAAGAGTAGCTCAAAGCTTAAGGAACCACCAAGTGAGAATTTCCCATTCATCTTGTAAACCTTCAAAAACATCATTTAGGGCAATGCTAACATGCTTATATTTTTGACAAATTATTTCTTTAAACCTTTCTTTTGTTCCCTACTTTTCATTATATAACATAAATGGATTTACTTTAAACTTAGTGGACTTATTTGTAAGTTGAAATATTCATAAGTCATGAGGTTCATGCATGATCATGGGAAAATATTCTTATTCAAAACATGCAAATCAACTCACACATCAACATCCAAAGCATCAATCAATGGGGTCAATACAACCAACTCAAAACATATGAAAATACTTAGTAAGAAATTACATGGTAATATTAAAGGCATAGTATAACATAAGCATCATGGAATCATTATTAACATGCATATTAGTATTTAAGGAACTTAATGAAAAGGTGAACGCTTTAAAGTAGGATTTTGTGGGTGAAAGGAGACCTACAGATCAACTCACATACCTCGGGAGAAGTCTATGAAGAAGAAATTTGTTGTTATAGAAGAGACCCTTGAAAACCCTAGCCTCCTAAGCTTGTTCTTGGAGAGGAAGAATGCCTTAGGAAATTTTTGAATGTGTAATAATGAAAGAGGAATGGAATCTAAGGCTTTAATAAGGTCTGAATAGGGGCCTAAAGAGTAACAAAAATGACGTAGTTTAGGTTTAGGATTGGAAATAAAATGACAAAATTACCCTTCATTAAAACTATCAGACTCAATCCACGAGGCCCTAATTATGGGCTGCGATGGAACCACAAGTCATGGTTCTTGTCGACCTATTGTCCTTTTCAAATATTCAGAAACTGGTTACAAACCACCAACCATGAAGCCCCTTTATCCACATGCTGTTCTTTAATCCATGGGTCGTGGATGGCCTCATAAAGTTCTTGCACACTTAGCGAAATTTCTACTTTTCTGGACCCCATCTATGAAGGATAATTACGAGTTGTGCTTAGGACTATGGCTCGTCCTGTTAATCGTGGATCACTTTTTAGAAACTCTAAATTTTTTCATATTTGGAACTCATACTTACGAACCTATCTAATGTTCGTGTTTCCATCCATAGTCCATGAATCACTTTTGTGAACCACTTTGCACTTAGTAAATTTTAAGCTTTTTGAGACTCACGAGCCTGGTCGATGGCTCGTGGTTTTAACCCCGGCTGTGAACTTGGCTTCGTAGACTGGCCCTAGTTATTATTAGTCCAACTTGTTTGCACTTTCTAAGATCCTAGCTTTGGGTCGTTACATTTACACACCTAAGTCACTTCCTATACCTCTCAAAACATTTCATGCAAGACTAAAACACTTAGTCTTAAATCTACCTTCTGAAAACACTCCATAATTCCTACACTCAATTTTAATCTAAAAATTCAAGCTAGGGATTTCCGACTCTTCTTCGATCCATTTGAGGACGGAGTGGAAATCAACCAATCTGGCATGTTCAGACTGGGGTGCCTTGATAATGATGTAGTTGCAGTAGTCCTCTATTGGGAAATCTAGATCTTGTAGGCTTTCAAGGTCAAGCTTAATTCATCTCAAACTTCTTCATTCTATCAATGTATGTGTAGGTAAGACTCTGTGGCTAAAAAGTAAAAAAGATATATCGAAGTAGTTTTGATGATTCAATAATCTTATTACTTCAATCTAAAGTTCTTAGTTACTTCGACTGAATGAGTCCTAGTGAGGGAACAATTAAGTCATAATTCGTTGGTTGATTGTATCATTAACCATTTATTTTTTTGGTATGAGGAATTTCTCATGAATCCATTGATTTCTGTTTCTTCCGTTATGGCTGCTGGACTGGTCGTAGGGGTTTCTATTGGACCTGGAGTTGGTCTTCATTCATGATTCTCTTTCAATCATGAAACCAGATTTCTTTTCATGATCTTTCATTGATTTAAGGTGATCCAACTATAAATTTCATGATTTTGTTTTAATTTGTTGAAATTATGTTATGGGTTACCTTCCAATGATGAAATAAGTACGAAGTACTTCCTAGTACATTGATTTATATGATTTTCATGAGATTTGAGCTTGCATGTCCCCTTTAAGCTTGATTTCATGCATGACTAGTTTCAATTATGATCTGAATGTCGATCTCATTATGGTTTATGCATGATTCTATCTTAATATCATGTTTTAAGTATAAAATTCAAGTAACTATGATTTACTCTCCTCATGTAAAGAGTATGCATGAAAATGTACTATCATGAAATATTACTATGGATTTGACTATCAATTATGATAATTATGATTTCATGAAAACTATGTATATGATTTGAATGTGATGACATGAGTTCTATGATATGGCTTTAAGAACTCATGGTTGTGTATACACCATCATGTATAAGTATGAATGAGTTATTCCTATGCATGGAGTCACGAATTGAAGTATGATTTGGATTTTAAGCCCAAGTATGCATGATTATGAGTTGAAATGACTTATGATCCTCTTACAAGCATGTGAGTGTATATGTATTCCCGTGGGATTTTGACTTAGCACCAAATGAGATTGGAGGTTGGGACTCAACCCAGGGGTCCTTATGTAAAGTCTAGCTTTCACATAACCATGTGCTACCATAGGATCATGTTCTCCTAATATGGACGATTATATCATGAGAACTACCCACTATGTGGTGCATAACTTACCTTTGGCAAGTAGGCTATTCTTTCTCACTGTAGAGGTAATATCGGGATTACACATGGTCTTACATATTGGTTGAGTTCCCATCCCCGCTAATGTTTAAGTATTATGGCTTTCATGCATCATGATTTAAGGCATCTTGATATGGTCTTCTCTTCTATATACTTTTCTTCTATATATATATATATATATATGCCCTTATCATCCAACATTTAAATGCAGGTTTATATCATGTTCATTTACATTGGATGCTTGAATATTTAGTATATTCCAAAGTACTAGTGTATATGCTACGCCAACATTGTAACATAATGCATGAGCAGGTGACCCTATTGTCCATCCTCATGCCTATATCTAGATATTTCTACGATCCAGATTGGGTGAGTCCTCCATCTTTGAGGACAAAGACTGCTACCTTATATTTTATGCTTTATTTTGTACTAGAGACAATCTTTCTTTATTAGTCATGGTGGGCAGGGTTTGTTTGAGCCCCCATCTTATGTAATAGTCTATAGGTATGTATTTAGACATATTTATGTACTTCAGTTTTAGACTTGTATTTCGTTTGATATGATCCATCCTATGCCACGACTCTTGTTATGTATATGCTTTCACTTATGTATTACTCATGGTTCTACCTTAACGACTTGATTGAATGCTAAGGGTTAGTTTGGGTTCCTTTGGGGATCTCATTCACTTTGTTTTGGCTAGGCCCTAGGCTTGATTCAAGACAAACTTGGTATCAAAGCAAGAAGGTTTTGAAATTGTCTTGGGAGTCCAACATGCTGCGTTGAGTAGAGTCTTATTCATGGATGTGAAGTGCACCCCATATATGAGTGGGATGCTACAAGACGTTTAAAGAAATGTCTCACTTATTCGTGAATCATGGTGTGCTATAGAACGTGTCCCAAGGTTTCTAAATCTAACAAATGTTCTTTGATGACTTTTTAGATGATACCTCAAAGAGGAGCTCCTCAGCCTAGACAAGCTCCTGCTAATGAGGACGGATGTGCTGCCAAAATACAACACTTTTGATGCTTAAAAGTTGGAATTTTTGTGTGTTCTCAAAGAGATATTAGTGGGTTTGATGTCTTTTTAAGTTGATTTTACAAGATTACAGGATTCGGTATGATTTTGGGCAAACTTCTGTAGAATTGAAGTTTTGGGGGATTTATGAACGACTTACAGGCTGTGGTTCACTCCACAGGCCGTATGTTAGTTTCGTGAGTTAGATCCAATGAAGGACCAAGTTTCAGATGTTGTATCCATGAACTATCAGGCGAGCCATAGATTTCTTCACATGTCATAGATAAGGTCGTGTCTAGAGGATCAAGATTTTGAAGAGTTCTAGAAAAGTTAGCAGATAAAGCTCTCTACGGTCCATACGTTAGAAGACGACCTATAAGAAGGTTTCATAAGTTGAAGTCTGATTTTGGAAATTGCAGAGTGCGAAGCCTAGTTACAGGCCGTGGTTTCACATACGACCCGTGACCTCGTACATAGAAGTTGTTAAATCTAGTCTTCCTATTTCGTTTTGGATTTGTATTCTACTTGTTATAAATATGTTTTTAGGTGTTTTTAGTAGAGAGAAGACAGAAACACTTGGAGAACTCATATTTTGTGATTTTTAGATTAGGATTATTACATTACGATATCTTGTAGAGAACTTTGGATTTCTAGTTCTTATATTCACCACTGTAAGTGTTTAATTATGCTATTCCATAAAATTATTTTCTCATCTACAATGATCATGATAGCTAAATCCACAACTAGGGTTGTCGGAACAATGAAGAATTAACAAGGTAAAACTGGATAATCCATAATTCTTGGAAAGTATGCATGAACGTATTAATTAATCCCTTCAATTAGAATTCTTTTTAATGGTAAAACTCACCTAATTCTTACTTGCTGGGTCAAGGTGGTAATGAATGGGATAAGGGAATAATTAACATGATTCGATGTGATCCCTCTCATCTAATCAACCTGACTGGATCAAGGGGTGGTTGTATTAGAACAAAAGGTAAGGGTTAGTAATGTCATAATTCAGCAGTGGATCAAATCATTTAGTGAAATGTACCTCTCGCTTGGATCAAAGGGCTTAATAAACTTAGCTTACCAGTTCTGCATGCTACAGACTAGAAAAGATTACGATTATCTGGCTATACTAAGTTAGGAATTCATGGGGAACACAATGCCTTAGTTACTTCTCTCACTGATTTCACAACACTTGCTGCTAATTTAAGTACACTTACTACGATTACAAACCCTCTCTTTCGGGAGATAAGTAGGTTAATTAATCCAAATTGCTCGTAATTACTCTAGGTCTTGATCATATTCCCTATGGGTTTGTCTTTAACTTTGGTTAGGTTATATATTTTGAGAATGACCACTTATACCTTCAAAGAGAGGTGTAGTTTGGGCGACATCAAAATCTTAGCGATGTTGCCTGGGAATACGACTTTTAGAATAGTTTAATTCGGTAATATGTGAATTAACTATTATTCTCCTTGTTTTATACTTTTTGTTATTTTTGTTTTGTTTCAGCATACAGGTATCGTGTGTGCACAACAATCATAGTCAAGTCGATCCCTTGACTTCGTTTGACCTTGAGATCCAGAAGACACTAAGAAGAATGACCCAAAATAATGGGAACAATGCTGCAAATAATATAGTAAATACATCACTAATTGCAAATAATGATAACCCACAAACCCACATGAGGATACCAATCCACTACCTCAGGATCTCTAGGCTGCGTCTAATACATGGAATCAATACTGGCTTGACCCTATGGCAGTGGATGTCACTAAAGTTATTGTGTTACCTCCTTTATCAGATGACACAAAATTTGTCGCTTCAAGTGGATTATATCAAATGCTGCAGAATAGAGGGTTGTTCACGGGTTTACTATCAGAGGATCCATATGACCATCAACACAACATCGTCTTTGTTTGAAAGAGTATGATAGGGAACCAGAATTTATCCATGGATGTCACTGGGCTTTGTGTCTTCCCATTGTATCTAATAGGCAAAGCGATACTATGTTTATCCGGGCTCCCACAGAGTTTAACCATCACCTGGGCTGAAATGCAAAAGGTGTTTTTTGTGAGGTTCTTTCCTAGGTCAAAGAAGCTGAAGTTTAAGGATCAGATCAACAACTTTGAGCAGTTGGATGGTGATTTCATTAGCTCTACGTGGTGGAGGTTTACAAAGTGTTTGAGGAGTGTTCTGGACCACAAGATTGTTGATGATTCCTTGGTGGAGATCTTCTATTGGGCACTTGATGAAAATTGCAAAGCGGTAGCCGGCACAGTCACTAGCGGTGGTGGTTCACTTTTAGATTGTGAATTTCCTTGAGAGACAAGTCGACTACCAAAAGGTCTTTCTCAATTAACACTAATTCAAAGCAGGCTAAGATAAATGAGGAGATGATGCAAGAGCTGCCTTGGATTACTGTATACAGCCTTGGATTAATGTGGGGTTGTTGATGAAGCAGAGTCAGGAACGCGTGAATACAGCCAACCATTAGTCTCTACGAGCACCCATGTATGAGGAGCCCTACTATGAGGAAGACACTTGCTTTGTCACTAATCAGATGGGGGATTTCCATACCAATGACCAAGGGTCTAATAAGGACTATTGGAACCATGATCAAGGAATCAAGATTGGAACTTCGATAGAGACGTTGCTTTTAGAGACAACAACCAATGTGGCTACTATAAGAGAAACATGGGCCCAGATATAGATGCTGATTGTGGATGCAGAGATGGTTACAAAAATGGTTTTATGTTTCACCACACAATCGTGACTCTAGGGATGGTTGTTTGCAAATTGAAGAGATGTTAGACTGACTATTGAAGAAGGCTGACACTCTAGATGAGACCTTGAAGGGGATGAAATTTGATATCTCTAGCATTAATCAGAAAATCGAGTCTCATTCTGTTGTTATCAAGCAGCTAGAGCAATAGTTTGGTCAAATGTCGACTTAGTTAAACCAACATCACAAGGGGATATTGCCAAGCAACACAGTATAGAATCCAATGAATGTGGGGCAGTGTATGGTTGTGATGACACGTGGTGGAAAGTAGAATATTGACCCACCAATGACAATTTATGATGATGAGGTTCGTGAGAGGATGGTTGATAGTAAGGATGTAGAGACCAAAGATGCTAGCACTAAAGATGGGCAGAGCGATGAGGTAGTGATCCCGAAAAAGTTGAAACCCATACCTGGACGTCCCCCTCCTTTCCCTCAGAGAATAAAAAGGAAGAAGGAGGAAGGTAAGTTTCAGCACTTCATCTCCATGTTGAAGTAGCTTACGATCAATATCCCTCTCATTTAAGCATTGGAGAAAATGCCCGGGTATGTAAAGTTTATAAAGAACTTGGTGAAGAAAAAGAGGATTGTGAGCCAAGAGCTCTCTCAAGAGCTTCAGCATGCAGTGCGATAACAACAAGGTCCTTGGCGCAAAATAAAAAAGATCTCGGAGCATTTACCATACCTTGCACCATTGGAGATATGGAATTTGCAAACGTATTATGTGACCTAGGCGCCAACATCAATCTAATGTCTCTTGCAATATTTAAAAAGTTAGGCTTGGGAGCCCCTACTCCAACGAGCATGCAGTTGTTGATGGTTGACAGGATAGTGAAGATATCTGTGGGGATATTGTATGATGTTCTTGTCAAAGTGGAAAACTTCATATTCCCTACAAACTTCGTGATTCTTGATTGTGAAGTTGACTTTGAAGTCCTAATCATCTTGGGGAGGCTCTTCCTAGACGCTGGGTAAGCACTGGTGGATATGGGATCAGGCTAACTTATGTTTCGATTGAATGATAAAGAAGTCAACTTCAATATCTGTTAGTCTATGAAGAGGCCCGATGATATAAAGATGGAATTTAGGGCATTTGGTGAAGTATGAGTAACCAAGTTTCCCAAGTCATGCCACCACAATAAATCAGGTGCTACTGTGGAGGCACCTAAGATATCTAATGTAACATTTGTGTTTTTGTTTTATTCTTAGCTTTCTAGACTTGTAGGTAGTTTAATTTTCTTATTTTAGTTGTAATTTTGGACTCAAGGACCAGTGGTTTATAGGTTAATAGTTTGTTCTACGAATGACATGTATGGATAGGACTGACAACACACCAGTTCTAAAAAAGGAGGAAAGTTGATTCTACGACCAATATACCACAGCTCATACACTAACGTGTGGAATCACTTCCAGTAAGCAAAATTTTTTGCCCTCCTGTCCACCAGCCAACTTTACGACCCATAGATAAAACTACAGGTCGTGAATGGGGCTCGTGGACCACAGGTAAATTTCTAAAACTTGCTAAGTGTTGGGGGCATGTACAATCCAACATACATGCTTTATGTCTATATAGGTGTCATACATAGATAAGTAGTGCCAATATCCCTAACAAGGTTCAAGAAACCACGAGACCATGACCCGTTACGGGTTGTAGAATGTCTTAAGCCCATAATCAGGCTTTCGTGGGGCTGAACCCCACTTAAACCTGACCTCGCTAGTTGAATTAAAAAAAGGGAAAATATTTTCCCCTCATTTTGTTCCCAAATACTAAAATACCCTAATCCTTCCTTTTTCCCCAAGAATCGGACCACCGTCCCGACCATCGCCATTTTTTGACCAAAATTTCAGCCAAATTTTGACCACTCTCCGACGTACCTAGGTTTCTAATTTCTCGATTTTCTCTTGCAATTTCTCGGCTTTTTGATCAAATTTCGTTATGTGCTCTCTTTGTTTTTTCATAGTTAACTGGAAATTGTGTCAATTGGTTTTGACATTGTTTAGTAATAATATGATGTCATGATTGTATATTGGGTTTTGCCTATAAATGAGGAGTATTGCATGCTTGGAACTAATTGTTTAGTTGTCTTTGAACTTGAACCATACATATGCCAGAATAATGTAATTAATTTAATTGGCTGCAAAGTTTTTATATGCCGTTGTTTGAAATCATGAAGTCACTCATCATTGGAATTGTATTGAACTATTTGATTGTAATTGATATATGATTGCGTGTGTTGAATGATATCATATTACATTACTTGTCTAATGGTGGTCGGAGTGTTATGTGCATGATGAATTGATAGTGATGGGGTAGATTAATGATTCATACATATGGGGTGTTGGGTAACTCGGTGAAAAGGTATTATAGGATGAATTGAGTGCATGAATTTGCTTAGATGTTGTTTAAATTGTTATACCTTGTTGTTGGGTATGATCTTGTGTTTGACACTGACTAATGGAACCTGTTTGCTAGTCTTTGAAAACATAGGTTGTTGTCTTTTTACAGCACGAGGGTCTTATACGACCCATGGATTAATCCACGGACCATAGTTGTCCCTTGTATGTTGAGTTCAACAACTTGCGGTTTTCTGGGATGTCGTCAGACGAAACCACTTACGGGCCGTAGTTTAGACTACGACTCGTAACCTTGTTTCGTAAGTTCCTTGCCTGCAAATATAAATTTTGGAGTTGTACCTATGACTTAGTCTACGACCCGTGGTCTATTCTACGAGCCGTCCCTGGTCTGAAGGTGCATTTATAGTAAATGGAATCACTGCACCTTACTACCTATAAAGGCCTTCTCCGACCCGTAGTTTTCCCTATGGTTCATAGGCGAGCCTTCATGTCCTTCTTTCACTTATTTTTGTAACATTTTTATTTTATTTCTTGTATTATTAGAACAGACATGTGAGCTAATCGTGTGGATCTCATGTATGATGGCTCCCAAATCTAGGAAGAGTGAGATTTGGGCCATGCAAACCCAATTATAGGATGAGCCCTCGAATACCGCGGTAACTCCTGAGGCTAGTTGGTCACTTGAGGAGCTTGGCATCCAGCTAGATATGAGCATCAAGTGAGGACATACAGGGGAGATAGCCAGACAGACAGTGCAGCCCCAGACTCAGGCCATAGTAGTCCGACCTCCCCAGTCTGATGAGGGAGACACTGAGCAGAGCAGTTCCATGTAGATTATAGATTCCGAAGAGGAGTCTTGAGCGGGTTTAGGTGACAGAGAGGGCTCTGAGTCAAGAGATGAGTCCATGTCTGAGTCTATCTCGCACCACCTTTACCCCTAGGTGCTATGATGAGTAGATGGTGTGTACGCGGTATGCAAAACATGTATAGAGATGACCTCCAGCATGAAGATCGGTGCCAACAGGATCGCACCATGTTTGAGGAGCCCCGAATCATCACTTTTGGGCTTGACAATGTCCCTGGACATCGAGACTCTATGGTCCACTACAGGTCGGAATGGTTGGCAGCCCTTTGGGGAAGTATTCCCCAGCTATGGTTCGAGAGTTTTATGCGTCATGCACCACCAGTATAATGGAGTTGACCCCAAAGGGGAAGAGATACCTTTCTCAGCCCCACATTACACAGACAATGGTGAGAAGAGTTTCGATCGATATATTTGAGACCACCATTCGTCGCTTTCTATTCGTCTCGAGTACAAAACCCCCAGGATTACAATTGAATATGACTACCGACTGGGCAAACCAGGGATAGTGTTCTGATGAGAGATCCGGCATGAAAGGCCACATTTATGCGATGGATCGCGGACCATACTGCAAAGTAATGCCTGGACCTTGACTATGTTTCTAAATCAGCGACAATCATGAAGGCATCGCTCAGCTTCACCAACAAGTTTTGGTGGGCTATAGTTCATTCGTGGATCCAGCGGACCCATGCTAATAATACCTTAACACCAGATCACGTAGTATTAGTTGCAAGTATCATTGATGGCTATGATATTGACTGGGCCTGCCTGATAGAAAATCAGATACATGAAGGGGCCCTAAAGAGGTCTACCTTTATCCATCTCCCATGTTTGATTTATTGCCTATGTATAGAGGTTGGGGTGGAGATTCTACATCAAGTGGACACATTATTAGAGGTTCAGAGGAAAATGGACACCAACCCAATAAAGGCTGATGAGAATCCTATGGCCCTCCAAAGAGCACCACATCCACCAGTTCACCTACCAGAGATGTTTCTCACAGCACCACAGTTTGAGTCTCCTTCTTCTTCTACTGTTACTACTCCATCGACTAAGTGAGTGACCCCCATAGATCGAGGCTGAGAGAGAGATAGGGCCCCCTACTACTTTTACCCCTGCACTAGAGGTTGTGGCCATACAACCTTGCACTGCTGTCATTGTATATGTGTTCACAACATCCATCAAGACTTTGGTGCAGTGACAGGCTCACACTAAGTCCCAATTGACTCAGTTTCTACAGCAAATCAACCTTAGGTTCGCAAGGCTATTTAAGAGGCTGAGGCTCACGTAGATGGCTGCATTGATGCGTTTGAGAGGCGAGTAGGGCAGAGCCTCAGTTCAGCCCAGCCTGCTGATTTGACAACCATTGGGGAGGAGATCGAATAGCTCCGTACCAAGATGAGGGCATCAACATTAGTACCACTTGTGCTTCCTCTGCCTGACACTAGTGAGGCGGTTGTTGATGTATCTGCTCTTGAGGAGATACCACTCCATGCCCTTGGGAAGAGGCCTCGTCTAAAGGGTGATGATCCAGATGCTTTAAGACAAGAGGCGAAGTTGATACAGATGGAGTAATTTTAGATTATGAGACTATGCTCCATTGCAGATGAGAGAGAACAGAAGGTTCATGAGCTTGAGAGGATGAGGGGTGCTGGACCATCCTGTCATGCTGCCGACATTGAGGATACAACCAAGCAGGTTGAGGGGGGTCAGATACAACGAGATACTGGCACTTAGGTGCCCAGGTATGTTCTTTTTGACCCTTACGCTTTGATTTAGTTATATTTTGTTGCATTGAGGATAATGCAGAAATTGTTTGATGGGGTGTGGGTAGTTATAGGACATGACGAGGTCTTACCAACCATGTCCCATAACTATCCTAAATTTTGAGTCTGAGGGGTTTTCTTGCATATGTTCTTCCCTATGGACATTTGTTTTTCTGTTGAACCGACACGTTTAGGATATGTAAGTAGTATTAGTAGCATATTGTACAAAAGTCTGTTGCATATTTTAGTTTTTGTTGAAAAACGATACCCATCAGAATTTTTGTGTTAGGTAGTGTTGATAACAACCATGTGAAGTCAGTGAATGACAGTTCTTGTTCTGATAAGTTGAGGTTTAATTATGACAAAAAACATGATCTGAGAGTCTGTGTTGATAGTGTAATTAGTGCCAAATGTGTGCGAGCTTCCTTGTAAAATTCTTATATTGTGTTTCAATTCAGAACTTGCACTGGTACTTTGACTAAGACTATAGGTTAATTGGTTAGGAAAAGATCTTAGGTCGTTCTTCATATTATCCCATTTGGCCTAAATAACCTACCCAATGCTTGATGTATCATTGGTCCTTATATTTGAGCTTAACATCTACCTTTTTCTTTGTAAAAACCTAAGTAACAAAGCTTTTTTGAATGTGAAATCCTCAATTTAGTCCTATTCTTTCTTTGAATATTGTGCACCTCGACTCAGGACAAAAGCCTAAGTTAAGGGTGGCTACCAAAAGTTTCCCTAGTTGATAGGTTGGATATTATGCACCTCAAGACAGGCCAAAAGCCTAAGTTGAGGATGGCTAGTGTCAGGTAAACTCACACTAAATGGAGATGGAAGCTAGTGATACATAAAAAAAGGCAGAATGTACAATGAGTGTGAGAAAAATGAATAGATGCCTAAATAATGTGCTAAAATGAAGAAGAATGTGAAAAACAAAAGGCAATGAGCTCAAAAATGGAATAAGGCACCCAGAAAGGTTTGAAATAGGAGAAGGGAAAAATAATTTAAAAATAATAGTGTTGGTACGACAAAGTGTGGAATAACGCTGTGTCAAGGAGGGCTATTAGTCACTATGTTCACATGCCAAGAAAGTCTTATAGTGATCCTACCAAGTAGTTAAAGGTCATAGTCATGATTATAGGGCAAGCATATGGTATTGAGCGTAGTATTTGAATATCTATTCTGAGTGTGAGTAATTTTGTTAGTTCCAAGCATCGAATTTGAAAATACTATCATAAGTGAGATATGGGACTTCTTCTTATGAGGGCACTTAAGTTACACTGTTGATTCTATGCTATTTTAGTGAATGTGGCTTATTTGTGGTTACCTAGCTTGTCATAGTTCCATTGTCACATATACTGATTTGCATGGGTTTATTTGATGACTATCTGATATGTACTGATGTGTTAGTTTGGGTATATGTGATTGATTTAGAGATGATGTATACCGTAGATATAGGTCTGCGTGTTTTTTTTCATATGTAGATTGAGTCCATCACTTGAGGACAAACAACAATTTTAAATTGAGGGTGTTGATGTGCTGCCAAAATACAACACTTTTTAATGCTTAAAACTTGGAATTTTGTGTGTTCTCAAAGAGATGTTAGTTGGTTTGATGTGTTTTGATGTTGATTGTAAGGATTACAAGATTCTAGTTTGACTTCGGGCAAAATTCTGCAAAATTGAAGTTTTTGGGGATTTACGGACAACTCTACGGGCTGTGGTTCAGTCCATGGGCCGTAACTTGGTTTCGTGAGTGAGATCTAGTGTAGAGTTAAGTTTCAGATTTTGCTTCCATGAATTGTCAGACGAATCGTATTTTTCTTCACAATTCGTGGATAAGGTCGGGCCTAGAGGATCAAGAATTTAAAGAGTTTCAGAAAAGTTAGCAGACAAAACCCTCTACGGGTCGTACATCAGAAGACAATCTGTAAGAAGGTTTCGTCAGTTGAAGTCTGATTTTGGAAATTGCAGAGTGCGAAGCCTAGGTATGGGCCATGGTTTCACATCTGGCCCATGACCTCATTCGTAGAAGCTGCCGAATCTAGTTTTCTTATTTTGTTTTGAATTTGTATTTTACTTATTACAAATAGGTTTTTAGGTGTTTTTAGTAGAGAGATGTACAAGATAAGAAAGAAACACTTGGAGTACTCATATTTTTTTTATTTTTAGAATGAGATTATTCCGTTGTGATTTCTTATTCTTAAATTCATCATTGTTAGTGTTTAATTATGCTATTCCATAATATGATTTTCTCATCTATAATGATCATGCATAGCTAAATCGACAACTAGGGTTGTGGAAACTAAAAAGAACTAACAACGTAAAATCAGATAATCCTATAATTTTTGGAAAGTGTGCATGCATGTATTAATTAATTCTCTTCATTAAGAAGGCTTTTTAACGGTGGCCAACTTTAGATATCGTCTAATTCTTACTTGTTGGTTCAAGGTGGTAATGAATGAGATAAGGGAATAATTAATAGGATTCTATGTGATCCCTCTCATCTAATCAACCTAACCGGATCAAGGGGTGGTTGTACTGGAATAAAAGGTAAGCGTTAGTAATGGCACACCATGGGGATGGATCAAATCACGTAGTGAAATTTACCTCTCGCCTGGATCAAAGGGTTTAGTAAACTTAACTTATCAGTTCTGCATGCTAAACACTAGAAAAGATTATGATTATCTGCCTATACTAACTTAGGAATTCATGGGGAACACAATACCCTATCACTGCTTTCACAACACTTGCTGCTAGTTTAGGTTTACTTACTGCAATGACAAACCCCTCCATTCAGGAGATAAGTCGGTTAATTAATCCAAATTGCTCATAATTACTCTTGGTATAGACTATGTTCCTTGTGCGTTCGACCCTAACCTTGTTAGGTTATATATTTTGACAACGACCGCTTATACCTTCAAAGGGAGGTGTAGTTTTGGCGACATCAAGGATCAAGCTTCTAAAGAGTCTATGGAAGAGCTAGTTACTCATGTTGAGTTTCAGACTGATTTTGCCATGTTGGCCCAGACTATTACAACCCATAATCAGATTGCAATTAAGGAAAATAAAATAAAGAAAAAGCACCACAACATTTAATATGAAATCTACAAATCTCGAGTCATGAGTTCAAGAGCATCTTAAGTAGTATGAATGAGTAAATACAACTCTCTCAAATGGAAAAACAACGTTGTCTGAATGGGAAATACATAGTCTAATAGAAAATTCAACAAAAGGAAATCTCAAAAAAACAACAACAACTCAAAGACTGTGCCTTACCGCTGGATCTAGTAATGAAGAAGGTCTCTAATGGAAAAGAATCAACTACCCTGTGGGGGTCCTTGTGCTCGATCTGCAGGGAGAAAACAAAGTAGCACTGAGCACAATGAAATGGACCCAGTAGGCTCAACCATCTTGGCAGGAGAAATGGAATAAACATGTAATAACTAAGAGTCTCTAGCACCTGCATCACAAGGTTATACACAATATATACAAAGAAAAGAATAGATAAAGATAGCAAATGAAGCCAATGATGCAATGCGAATGAGATAAATGAATGCAATGGTGTCGCATGCCATGTATGTAGTGAAATCACGACCGTCTTAGGGATGATGTACATATTTATTGAGCCGAAGCTACTAGATAGAACTCGATGGCATCACAAGCCATGTATTGAAGTATCTCGAGGCATTGTAGGTTTCATACTAAAGTATCTTAAGGCGTCGCATGCCTTATATTGTAACGTCTCAAGTATCACAATGTCTTAGGTAGTACAGATGCAATATGATATGTGTGCATGCCCATGCCATAATATAAGTATTTATAAGTAGTATAACATCATAAATGATATGCATAATAGACATAAAATAAAAAAGGCTACGCCAAGTTCATCAACTAGTACCACCATGCCATCAATAAGTCTCATATCACCACTCTCTCATCAATAATCAAAATGTCAATGAAACCAGACTCCGCAAGTCCCAAAATATGTCATAAATGTCGAATGTATCACAAGTATCATCAATTTACCACATAACTCTCCAAATGGTATCACAAGTCTCATATTATCACAATAATATCCAAAGTATCTCCATTCTCAAGATTTTATCTCAATTTATCAATAGAATCACTATTTACTCAAATTTCAGCATAACCGGTATCACATTTCTATCAAAATTCTATTATATCAATTCAATTACTCACGATTCAAATCTTACAATTATCACATAAACATACCCAATAACTCAAATCCAGTCCCAAAATGGTCAGCTGAACCTGCCTCAATGCCAAAACCGCACTTGGACAAACTTTCAATCAACTCAAGCCTACAAATGATCACCGAATCAATCAATCGCTATAAAAAATAGATACTATGCACAAGATATGAATTTTGATACCCATATTAGCACGAATTAGGCTTAGGGGAAAAATGGCCAAAATTAGGGCTAAAATTTAAAGTTTCCAAATCTGAAAATTGACTCAAAATTATGATTTTACACAAGAAAAGAAGTTCCTGGGTGAAGATCCTACTAAAACCAATTTCAAGTCAAAGGATAAATTATCAATTAAAGTTTCCAAATCATAGACTTGAAATCCCCAATTTTAGATACCAAAAATCATGAAATTCAAGACATAATCAAGATAAAAGTCATGGAAATTAATCAAAATGATGATAGAAACACTTAAAATAATTCCACAAAATCTTCATAAAATACTCCAAAAGCTTGAAGTATTTGAAAATGGAGTAAAAATGATGTTTCTCGGAATTAATACTGTACATCATAAAATGTACTCCATGAACGCAAAAAAGATCTGCGAACGCGAAGCACTAGAGGCAAAGACTTCTGTGAATGCTGGGCTAGGGCCTACAAATGTGTAGCCTAAAAAGGAAAAACTTCGCGAGTGTGACACCCTAGCTGTGAACGTGGAGATGGGTAACACCAACACCTGCTCAAGCATAGAGAAGGAAGGAAGCTTCACCAGCAACAACAAAACACAACTCATATAAAAACTCAAAATGGACCCTCAAGATTACTTCGGAACCATAAATTCACAAACCAGACATATATCTATACCAAAAATGGTGATTCAAACTCAACAGAATAGCAAAAATTTGTTTATGAGGTCTCATCGGTACAATATATTACCAATGCACTCAATGAAATTAGTTAAACTCAAAATACAAAAAATACCCTCGACAACACAAAAAAATTATGACGAGATCATTTCTAGCGTTAGTTTCACCATTCAGAACTGCTGGAACTGTCGGAATTTTATTCGAGCTTCCAAACTCCAATGTTGACCAAAGCCAAACTTTGACCCAAAAACAACTAAAAATGCAACTTTGGGTCCAAAAGCTTCACTTTAACTCTGAATTCAGTTCTGTAACTGCTCTTAGACTAGATTCGACGTTCCAGAGCTAGTGGAATCAACAAATTTCTGATATGAATCTCAAAACTCATAATTGTACAAAAACTCACTTTTTCAATAATTTAAGCTTCCGAAAATGTCGAAACTCATATTTTCCACTTCTAAAACTCAAGATTTCAGTTCCAATAACACATATAGTCAAAATATGTCCAAAGAAACTTACGAAAGGGAAAAATAGTAATTTCATAGATAAGTTCAAAAATGACCAACAAGGTCATTATACAGGCTATAACTAACCAAGCTGGATAGAGTATCCCTTCTTCTCATGTACCCACCTCGGTTGCTAGCGTGAGAGATTTTGCCCGAATGAATCCACTAAAGTTTTGTGGATCAAAGGTTAATGCGGATGCCCAAGAGTTCATTGATGAGGTCTACAAGGTATTGGCCATCATGGGGTGTCTTCCAAAGAGAAGGCTGAGTTAGCTGCTTATCAGTTGAAGGGAGTGGCCCAAGTGTGGCACACTCAATGGTTGACCGAGATGGTGGGAAATATAGAGTTGCAATCTCTCTCTTCATACCACCCCACTAATATACTTCCCTCAAATCTCTATACCTGTTTGTAAAACCGGGGTGAATAGAATAGGATGAGTTATGTGCCTCTTTCAAAAATCATGCACCTCGACTCATTAACATTTGGAACACACAATCTACCTTGATGCCTAGGGACACCGTTTCCCCTTGGGAGGAAATCTTCACCTTGCCATTCTTCACCAATGCTTTCAATTCCACCAAAGCAGGTTCATGGTCTTTTTGGATTTGATCTTTCAATCAAGGAAGACTTAGAACCATCTACAACCACCACACCTCCATTTTTTGCTTTATTCAACCTAACCCCTAGTCTAGACAACCGGTGGACTTCCCTTGCCAATTCCTTCTTACCATCATCAATATGAGCCATATTCTCCATGGACACTCTACATAGAGCATCAACAACAACATTAGCCTTTCTCGGATGATAATGGATACTCATGTCATAAAACTTTAAGGTTTTCCATCCACCTTCTTGAACTCAAATTAAGATCTCTTTTGGTAAACACATATTGATGGATCTTGTGATCGGTGAAGACATCTACATGAACCCCATACAAATAATGACGCCATATTTTCAAAGTAAATACCACAGCTATTAGCTCTAAATCATGGGTAGGATAATTATGCTCATGCACCTTTAGTTGCCTAGAAGCATGGGCAATGACCTTACCACTTTGCATCAATAAATACCTCAAACCAACTCTTGAAGCATCACAATGCACGACAAACCCTTCCAACCCTTTCAGTAGAGAGAAAAGAGGAGCAGATGTAATCTTGTCCTTTAGAGTTTGGGAACTCTTTTCACATTCATTGGTCCACACAAATTTCACCTTATTTTGTGTCAATTTTGTCAAAGGAGAAGCAATTGAAGTGAAACCCTCAACAAACCTCTTGTAGTACCCCATCAAGCCCAAGAAACTTTTAATATCCTTTGGAGTCAAGAGTCTAGGCAAATTTCTCACCACTTCCATATTTTTAGGCTCCACTTCAATCCATTCACCCGACACCATGTGCCCTTACTTCTTTCAACCAGAATTTACATTTATCAACTTAGAAAACAACTTCTCATACCTTAAAGTTTGCAATACTACCCTCAAATTTTTCATATGCTCTTCTTCACTCTGGGAGTATATCAAAATATCATCAATGAATACCATAACAAACATATCAAGTTAGGGTTTTAAGACCTTATTGATAAGATCCATACATATTGCTGGTGCATTAGTTAAGCCAAATGATATTACCACAAACTCAAAATGCCCATATCTAGTCCGAAAAGCTGTTTTAGGAATATCACACTCCCTTACCCTCATTCGATGATATCTGGACCAAAGATCAATCCTAATGAGTAGACCCTTGCAATTGGTCAAATAAGTCATCTATACTTGATAGATGATATTTGTTCTTTATGGTGATCTTGTTGAGTTGCCGGTAGTTGATTCACATTCTAAGTGAGCCGTCCTTCTTCCTCACAAGCAATACCAGTGAACACCAAAAGGAGACTTGTTAGGCCTAACAAAAAGCTTCTCCAATAAATCCTTTAATTGGTCCTTTAATTCTTTCAACTTCGCTTGCGTCATACAATAGGGAGGAATGGAAATAGGTTGAGCATCAGGGAGGAGGTCTATGTAAAAATCTCTCCCTTGGTGACATTCTTCTTGGCGGTATTATCTTGAAGCACAAAGAACAATTGTTAGATATAGGAAGTCTTAAGATAAGTTCTAGTGCACAACATAAATCATAAAGAAGTGAGATAATTCCTAAATGCATCATAGCCTCCTATTCATAGTTGTGGTGCACTTCACAACCATGAAAAAGAATCTACTCAACGTGGTGTGTTGATTTTCGAGGACCATTTATAGACCTAGTGCTCTGATATAAAGCTTGTCACACCCTAAGCCGAGGTCCTAGATGTGACATGGCAAATGGGAACCCGAAAGGACCCCAAACAAGCCTCTAAGCATAGTACCACATTCTTGGTTGCAGAAGCATGAAGAAACAATAAACAAGTAAGTCTAAGGGTAGTGGGACTTTGGAATCAAGCTATGAAGGTATTTAAGGGAATAGGATTTTCCACCATCACATAAGAAGCAAAGACTAAGGGGAGGATAAGTATGACTCATGCTATGGGGATGATTGGGGCCTAGGACTTCCATCACATGCTATTATCATACAAGAACACATATAAGTATAGGGATTAAAGGAAGTCATAAATAATACATAAGCACTATAGAAGTCAAGCTCATCGCATGTATACATTCTAACAACACCTCTAGCGTGAGTGAAAGAGGGGTCAATACATCTCCCTAACTCACCCTCAAATGTAAATATTCAAAAGTAATTAGGTATTTAACATACCATGAAATAAAGTGGTTATTGTCCGCAAAATGTATGACTTACCAATAGTAATCTTCAACCAAGAAAACTAGCCACGTGAGGGATGATAAATAGGAGCTCTAGTCCTTACATGGTTAGATCATGTAGGCAAAAAGTATGCGTTAGTAGTTGGAATATACTATGTATGTGGGGTGCAGTGCAAACCAAGAACATAATCCATAATAATCAAGATGCATAATCGTATTCAATAGACATAAGTTCAATATGACATCTATAATCAATTCTTTAGTCAACACAAGCATGGAGATAGTCAAACTTGCATAACTTAACATACATATGTGGGAGGAACATGAACGTATATGAGAGAGACCATAACTAACATAAACTATTTGAGATAATCCATGGAGTCCCGACGTTACACCTACAATGAAAGAAAGGAGAGGGTCACTTGCGAAGGTAAACCTCCTAATGCCTAAGTGGATCTACTGAGCCTTGTGTGAATCAGGTATTCGCCTCAAGAAATTTAATTAAAAAAAGAAAAGGGTTTTCATGTAAGGACCCATGGATGAGTACCCACATACTTTAAACCAAAACAGAGAAGAAACTTGAAGAGAATCCTGGATTTGATGAAAAGCCTGGAAGAAATTGAAGCTTGTCCTCTAATTGAGGATTTGGGTCTCCTTCCTTGAGAGAAAAATTTGGAACAAGTGGAGGAGAAGGTTATACAGGCATGAAAATGGGCTTAGGTAAGTTTATTTTTGTTTAATGGGTTGAAAACCCCATTAGGGAATGTAAAAATACATCGAGTCAAAATATTGATATTTTGATATGTCTTGGAGGCAAAATTGGCAGTCCAGAGGTCCCCTAGCTGAAACATTCGGTAGCACGCAAAATTAGATGTATAGACCACCTTCTTTGATAGTTTTGAAACTTTACAGAGTGATTCGATGACTAATTCAGAGGTTAAACTGGCCGTTTCCCTTTTTGACAACCGAGATAGGATTTAGTAAAATGGGACATAACATTTTAAGCTAGGTAAGATAAGAAAAGTGTGTAAAATTGGTAAGAAGAGTAACTAAGGTATTGTGTTCCCCATGATTCCCTAACTTGGTATTACTAGATAATCGAATTCTTTTCTTGTGTGTAGCATGTAGAATGATAAGTTAAGTTTACTAAACCCTTTGATCCAGGAAAAAGGTCTATTTCTCTATGTGATTTGATCCATCCTCACAGTATGACACTACTAACCCTTACCTATATTCTAGTACAACCTCCCCTTCATCTAGTTCGGTTGATTAGATGAGAAACATCAATCGAATCTTGTTAATTAATCTCTTTTCCTATTTATTACTACCTTGATCCTTTTAGTAACACTAGGCGAGTTTTAATATTGGCCACCATTAAAAAGCAATCAAAATGAAGAGAAATAATAAATACATGCAAGCACACTTTCAAAGAATTACGAATTATCTGATTTTACCTTATTAGTTTTTCATGCTTTCCACAACCCTAGTTGTGGATTTAGCTACTCAAACTCAGTGTAGATGCAAGAATCATGATATTGAATAACATAATTAAGCACTTACAAGAAAAAAATTAAGAACAAGAAATCCAAGCTCTTAAATGAATATCACAAAGATGTATTAAGATCACAAAATATTGTTTTTCAAATGTCTCATAATGTTTCTAACTAGTTCCTACTGAATCTCTATTGTTTCATATGAAAAATAACCTAAAACCTATTTATAATATTTAAAATTCAAAGCAAAATAAAAATAGGAGAGTTGGGTCGGCAGGCGCTACGGGCATCTTTACAGGCCGTATAAAGTTCTACAACCCGTAGTCGGGGCTTCGTGGATTCCATATGCAAATTTGGGATTGACTTCTACGAGACCTATCTACGGGCTGTATAAAGTTTTACAGCTCCTGTAGGGTTTTGTCTGATGACTTTTCAAAAACTCCTCACTTTCTTATCTTCAGGGTATGACTCCAATCTATGACTCGTACATTGTTTTATGGCTTGTCTGCATGTTTGTAGATTCAACTTTTGAAAATCTCCCCTTCACTGGATTTTGCTACCAAACCTACTCTATGGCCTATGGATACTTCCAAGGCCCATAAAGGGTGTTGTAGAACAGAAAACACTTCAATTTCTGCACACTGAGCCCAAAAATCATGCCAGCCCTGTAATCCTGCAAACAGACATAAAGACATATGAAATCTACTAACATCACTTTGAGAACACATAATATTCCAAGTTTTAAGCATCAAAAGTGTTGAACTTAATTAGTACATCAACACCCTCAACTTAAAATTATTGCTTGTTCTCAAGCGACGAACTCAATCTACATAAGCAGTATAGTAACACACATGGCAAACATCATCTCAAACTCAAGCACATACGCCCACACCACTCAAAAATGTATCTCAGATAGCTATCAAGAAAACCAATGCAGCTCAATATATGTGACAATACAACTATGACAAGCAAGGTAATCAATGATTAGTAACAATCACTGAGTTAGTCTAAAAGTGCAATGCAAGTGCCCTTACAGAAAAATGTCCCATATCTCACTCATGATGATATTTTCAGATTCAATGCTTGGGACTACACAAAATCACTCACTCGCACAAAAGTCTGTCACTTACCATGCTTAATAGCATGTGCTTGCCCTTGTACTCACGACACTGACCTTCGACAACTTGGACTAGGATCACTATAGGATTCTCTTGGCTTGTTACATAGGCTTAGGGGGCTTTGATATGATATTTTTGGAATATAGTGACTAAAGAAACTCTTTGATACTGTGTTTTTCTACACTTTTCCCCACTAACACTGTCATTTTTCACTTCATCCTCCCCTTCCCCTGTACTCATTGATTATTCATGTACTCATTTTTCTTGCACCAGAACACATTTTTTTATCCCTTTTTTTATCTGTTCACTAGCTTCCACCTCATTCTATGTGTTTACCCTTACACCAGCAACCCTCAACTTAGGCTTTTGGCCTGAGTCGAGGTGCACAAATTCCAACCTATGAACCAGGGCCACTTTTGGTAGCCACCCTCAACTTAAGCATTTTGCCTCAGTCATGGTGCACAAAATTCAAGAAAGGACTAGGGCCAATTTCATGATTTTACATTTAACAAAGCTAGGTAACTTAGGTTTTTACAAAGAAAGGTTACATGCAAGGCTCAAACATTAGGATTAAGGGATACTTTACATATTTAGTTGGTAAGTTAGGCTAAGTGGACTAATATGAACAATGGCCTAAGATCTTTTCCTAACTAACTAACCTACTGACTAAGTCGGAGTAACATGGCAAGTTTGAATTGAAACACAACATATGAATATACCAAAGAGAGCTCACACACACATGGCGCTAATTACCCTATTAATAAAGACTTCTTAGAACATGCTTTTCATTACAATTTATCCTCACTTATCTGAACAAGCACTATTAAATAATCAAACATGCGTGGTTGCTATCAAGACTAACTAGCAAAAATTTTAATGGGTACAATTTTTCACACAAAAACAAACATATGCCATAGACATCAGTACTATATTATACTAATACTACCTACACATCCTAAAAATGCCGGTTCAATCAAAAGTAAATATCCTTGGGGAAAAAGAACACAAAGAAGAAAACCCACTCAGATTCAAAATTTGGGATAGTTATAGGCCAAGGTTACTCAAACTTCACTGAGGCTTATAACTACCTACACCCCATTGAAAAAGTTAAGCATTGTCCTTAATGCACAAAATGTAATAGTAAAGCACAGGGGTAAAAAAGGAACATATATGGGCGCCTAAGCATTGGTCTATACCTTGGGTTGCCTCCTAAGCAGCGCCTGGTTTAGTGTCGCAGCACGACTTAGACATGTTGGGTACTTAGACTTCACCAAGTGTCTATGCTTCCATTGTCTTTACTTTTTCAACATTGCCAAGATACAGTTTCACTTTAAATTTTGCACCATTTCTCTTCATCAACTCAACAACCCCATGGTCGAAAACATGTGATACTCTGAAAGGTCCCAACCATCTAGATTTGAGTTTCTCGGGGAACAACTTCAATCTGGAGTTGTATAGAAACACTAAGTCGCTTAGTGCAAATTGACGATTCTCAATGTGATGATCATGTTGTAGCTTCATCCTTTGTGTATATAGGGCTAAGCTCTCAAATGCCTTCTATCGAAATTTATCAGGCTCATTGAGTTGGCTAAGCCTTGAATTTGCCGCATCATTCTAGTCCAAATTTAACTTTTTGAGTGCCCGCATCACCTTATGCTCAAGATCCACTGGTAAGTCCAAAGCTTTACGAAAGATATATTGGTAAGAGGATGTGAGACCCCGTGTTTCTCGACTTCTATTATATAAACAGTGTGGCGTTATATAACGTATATGTGATTTTCGCTAGTACCTAGGGATAATAAGGCTGACAATAAGAGGTAATATCAAGGCCCTAATGTTTCAAATCAAAGGAATACCCTAAATGCACATTTGGGGTTAAAGAAATGGCCCAAGTGGCACCTCACCCTTTTTTGAAGGTTTAAATTAGGTTTCACTTTCCGGATGGGACTAAAAGTTTATAATTTACTAATAATAGATTTTTTTAGAAGTTATTCTAATAGCACAAAGGTCATACATTAAGTTTTGGAATCAAGAAAATTGCAAGATAAAGGTTGGCAAAAGTTACCATAAGTTTCTTTAAGAAATCCGTCTTAAATTTGGGTCAAACGTATCAGGCCATATCTCCCAAAATATAAGGATTTAGAAGGTTAATGACCTATCAAATTGAATATCTATGACTCTAGTTTGCAACTCACCAAACCACGCATCAAACTGACCTCAGAATAACAAGTTATGATAATTTTATCGAGACTGCCTAAGCAGGAAATTGGGTCATGGGTCTGGTTAACCCACCTTGATGTCGGCTAATTTGAGCGTTTTAAAGCTCAAATCAATGTCATTTTATTCCCAAACAGTGTATAAACTGAAGGAAAAGTTCCCTCAAGGTACCAAAGGAATTTGAGTAAGTTTTTCGCATTTTTATCGTTAAAAGTTGTCTGTGTGCCTAGAAATGCGTGCCTTACGCTTTGCAATTGTTTTCCCCTCCTATTAGTTGTGTTTGGAGCAACTTTTGGGCTGGAAAAAAATGGTGTTCTTGCTGGTTATTCTATTTTTTTCAACTGGTGTTTCAAGTAATAATAATCTTGGAAATCTTTTACGATCATTTTTATGATGTTTTATGAACGTCTACTCGCGTAAATTCTATATGGCAAATCTGCCGATTAACGTTAATTTTTTACAGTTTATAGGTGTGTTTAAGTTGCATATATATAGTTGTTGCAAAGCGTAGGACGTATGGAACAATCTCGTGAAGAAATTTTGGGCAATAGGACATCAGTTGGGAAGGAATGTTAAGGGTAAGCTCCGTCCCTCCTTTTAGCACAAAATCCGAGAAGTTTCCCAAAACATCAAATGCAATATCTTATTATTCTGTTGCTAGAAAGACCTTCTGTGAAAGACACTGGGATTACAATTGAGTTATTTTCATGATGGTATAGGTTGAAATTCCATTTGTTCGTTAAACTGGACATTCAATATCTATATATCATTTTGTCAATTTTCCCGGCTACTATTCATATGTTCAAGGTGTTTCTCTTCTTGGTGTAGTGCCATTAAAATAAATGTAGAATGCGAAGGGAATATAGTATTCATAATCAGTCCTTCTTCCATACAAAAATATAATAGAAGCATTTAGTATGTAACGCGTTGGTTTCCAATATTCTCCAGTGAAATGTTTCTATTTAAACTACTAAAACGCTTGATCCTGTTTAAATACTTTCCTTTCCTAATTGACATGGGACCATGTATAAGCATTATGTAAAGCACCTTTATGAACATTTTCAAAGTTAAGGCTTAAATCTAAATGTTGGGTTAAGTTCCCGAACTTGTTAAAAAGGACATATAATATCTCACAAGTCATGTGTATATGCTATGAGAACGATTATGATTTTATGAGAATAAGTGTACCAATGAGCTAACATTGGCTAAATGACAACGATTATGATTCTATGAGAATAAGTGCACCAATGACGCAAGATTGGCTAAATTCTTGCTATGGCCTACTATGTGCATTCAATATTCATATCATACATTACACGTTATGCATGACTTCGAGCTATAATCGGAGGTATGGGACCTATTTGCCCAAATGATTATGTGTATATATATATATATGGAACAAATGGCCACAAGTTGGCAGATATGATGCCGGTTAGCTACCGGAAAGGACCACTAGTGGTAGTATTTAGTTGGGTATGTCATGCATTTGCATCTATATATATGTATTCACGACATGTGATATTCTAGCATACCATGCATATTTGATCACTAGGAGGTTGCTTATTGGACATTAAGGCTACTTGAGTTTTAGTTATAGGTGGTGTTTATATTAACCGTTTACTATGGTTATTTATGATTTTACTTCCTGCCTTACATACCAGTACATGTTTATTTATATTGACGTCCCTTTTCCAGGGGACGCTGTATTTTATTTCGTGCGTGCAGGTTCAGGTATGGGTTCTTTTCCTCTACTAGGAGCCCCATTTAGCTGTGAGTTGGTAAGCTCCACCTCTTCCTAGAGCTTTCACAGGATGCTTACTTTTTGTTGTACAGTTGGTATAGTCGGGTCCCTGTCCCGGCAGTGTTAGTGATTCTCTTAGAGGCTATTGTGGACATATTATTCCGGGTTGGTTATTTTGTGCCTTTCAGTCTCCAGTCATCAGATTGGCAATAGTGTGTGCCTATACCTCTATTGCTGTAACCTTGTCGGCTAACTATTACTCTATCATATTCGTTTACCTATCTTAATATACGTGATTTACTATTAACCAGGTCATGACCTAAAATGTCCAGGCTTAGTCTTTCAGACGTTATGATTCCCGATTTTCTTCTGATCCCTAGTTTAGCTAACCAACATGTTTAGTGGTTGATCCGGGAAATAACTATATTGGGTGCCAGTCGCGCCTCCCCTCTCTTTGGGGTGTGACAAACATGGTATCAGAGTAGGTCATGTCCCTGGGAGTCCACAATGCTGTGTCTAGTAGAGTCTTACTTATAGGTGTGTTGTGCACCACACTTATAATCAGTGGTGACGAGGCACTTAGGGACTGTTACATTTCTTTCACTTAATAGATCGTGCTATAGAGCAAAGCTATAGGAACATATGAAATCTATATTGTGTTATGTTGTTCTTATTTAATGGGTTGCCTACGCTTGGGAAATAGCACAACATGAGATAAGTATGGATTTGATAGAAGGTACCAATCATATCTTTCCTCGTGAGCGGATATATTCCCCATTAAGGCACATAGGGAGTCTCTAATGCCCATAGTACCAGATTCACCAGCACCTGTTGGGGGCAAAGGAGGTCCAGTACCCCCAATCCTACCAGAGACTGGGGAGCAGGGTACCAGAGAGGTTGTTCAGCTACTGACTAGGATGGTTTCTATTCATGAGAGATAACTAGAGGCGAGAGTAGACACCAGAAAGGATCAAACACAAAGCTCAAAGGTATAAGAGTTTCTTTACTTGGCCTTTTCAGTATTTACAGGGTCCAATCCCACTGAGGATCCACAAAACTTTATAGACCATATGTATAGATTATTCAGGGTGATGCATGCCTCTATCACCGAGTCAGTGGAGTTAGCTTCTTTTCGACTACGTGATGTCACCATCTTGTGGTACGAGGCGTGGGAGAGATCCAGAGGGTATGATGCTCCGCCAGCAGAGTGGGAGGACCTCTCTAAGGCATGTTTTTTAGCACATTACTTACCACGGGAGGTGTGCGAGGCCTGTCTTTACCAGTTTATCGATTTAAGGCAGGGGGATATGAGGGTTTGGGAGTATAGCATTAGATTTAATTCTTTAGCTAGGTATGCACCAGATATTGTACGTACAATGAGTGCCAGAGTTCATCGTTATGTGGATAGTTTTGGGGATCATTTTGATCAAGAGACTGTAGGATAGCCTCTTTATAAGATGGTGTAGATATTTCTTATATTTAGGCTTTTGCTCAGACTACAGAGGACCTTTCTCGTCGGATTCAAGATACCCGTAGAGATAGGGATAAGAATAAGAGGGCTCGTACTATAAGGTCTTATGGAGAGCCATAAGGTGATCTTAGGCTCCTATTTCACTGATATCCACCTCAATCAGTAGGTAGTTTCCCACCACAGATACAAGGCCAACGATTTGTTCATTATATTTAGTCAGGGCAGGGGCAGACTTTAGCCCAGCTTGATATCCATCGATAGAAGCGTTCTGCACAAATGAGACAACCTACTCCTCCATGTACATAATGAGGTAAGCTTCATACTAGGGAGTGTAGAAAGGGTTCAAGTGCATGTAACCATCATGGGAGGAAAAGATATTTTATTAGCAACTGGCCCTTTAGTTAGTTTCTACTGTGAATGAATTCTCGATAAGCTTCCAAGGATCCCCCGAAAAGGATCTCAATTTTGTTATAGATGTTCTTCATGATATGCAGTCTATATCTATTCCTTCCTAAGGAATGGCTCCTGTAGAGCTAAGAGACTTGAAGGAACAACTGAAGGCCTTGCTTGATAAAGACCTTATTAGGCCAAGCACATCTCCATGGGGTGCTCCAGTGCTCTTTGCTTGAAATAAAGCTGGCTCTTTACAGATGTGTATTGGTTACAAATAGATAAATAAAGTCACTATCAAGAATAAGTATCCTTTTATGTGGATTGATGGTTTTTCAAAGATTGACTTGTGACCCAAGTACTACCAGCTACAAGTCCAGAATGTTGATATTCCAAACACAATATTTAGGATGAGTCAGAAGCTGAGCATGCAGACCACTTGTGAGTTATATCACAGACTCTCCAGGACAACAAGTTATATGCTGAATTCTCCAAATGTGAATTTTGGTTAACTTCTATAGCTTTTCGTGGCCATGTTATTACTAGCGATAGTATCAAGGTCAATGGCAAGAAAATTGAAGCAGTAATGGCCTGGCTGAGATCCTTGAATCCGACAGAGGTCCATAGTTTTTTGGGCTTGGCAGGATATTATAGGAGGTTTGTTGAGGGATTCTCCACTATCTCTACACCATTAATGAGATTGACACATAAAGCAGCTAAGTTTCAATGGACTGAAGCATGCGAATGGAGTTTTCAAGAGTTCAAGAAAAGTCTTACCACTGCACCTATATTGGCTCTTCCGTATGGAACCGAAGGCTACGTTATGTATTGTGATGCCTTGAGAATTGACCTAGGTTGTGTTCTTATGTAGCATGGTAGAGTTATTGCATATGCTTCCAAACAATTGCAAAGGCATGAACAAAACTATCCTACCCATGATCTGGAGTTTGCTGCAATTGTTTTTGCCCTAATGATTTGATGGCATTATCTATACGGAGTTCATATCTATGTTTTTACCGACTACCAGAGCCTCCAATATTTATTCAAGTAGAAGGAGTTGAAATTACGACAAAGGAGGTGGATAGAATTACAAAAACAATTATAATTTTGACATTTTGTATCATCTTGGTAAAGCTAATGTTGTTGCTAATGCACTTAGCCGGAAGTCGATGGGAAGTCTAAGTCATGTTGAAGTTGATAAGATTGAAATGACAAAAGATTTACATCAACTAACTAGTTTGCAGGTGCGATTAGCAGATGCGAAAGGTGGAGGTGTGATTGTTGAAGATAAATCAGAATCTTTCTTTATTACTAAAGTAAAAGAGCAACAACGTGAGGATCCTAATCTTATGATATCGAGGGAAAGTGTTCCACAACAACAACACCATCTAATTGAGCTAACTTGAGATGGATTCCTTCAATACCAGGCCCTCTTATGTGTGCCAAGCATCGGAATGCTCCGTGCCAAGATTCATTTTGAGGCTTATTATCTTAGATATTCGGCTCAATCTGGGGCAACAAAAAAAGGGGTATTGAGACCTACGATAGATCTATTTGTGGAATGGCATGAAAGGATATTCCAACTATGGTGTCCAATGGCCCAACTACCAGCATGTTAATACAGAGCATCAGAGACCTAGAGGCCTAGCTAAGTATACTGATTTTTTGTTCTGGAAATGGGACATGATAAATATGGGCTTCATCACTAGGGTTTCTCATACTCTATGCAGGTATGACTCTATTTGGGTAATCATTGATAGGTTGATAAAATCTGCTCATTTCTCGCCAGTAAGAACGACATACTCAGTGGAGGATTATGCTAAGCTTTACATTCAAGAGATTGTTTGCCTTCATGGAGTTCTATTATATATTATATCTGATCAAGGGGCTCTAATCAAGGGGCTCAATTTACTGTACAATTTTGGAAGTCTTTTCAGAAGGGTCTGGGCACTGAGGTGAATCTCAACACTGTTTTTCAGCTACAAATTGATAGGCAGGCAGAGCGTACCATCCAGATCATTGAGGATATGTTACGTGCCTATATGCTGGACTTTAAAGGAAAGTGGGATGATCATCTACCTCTTATTGAGTTTTCTTATAATAATAGCTTCCATGTTAGTATTCAAATGGATCCTTAGGGAGTACTATACGGGCGAAGATGTAGGTCACCGGTTGATTAGTTTGCAGTTGGGGAGGAAAAGTTGCTAGACCCAAATCTAATTCAACAAGCAACGGAAAAAAATGGAACTTATTAGAGACTTACAACAAACGACCCAGAATCAGCAGAAGTCTTATGTAGATGTTCGACGACGAGACTTAGAGTTTGATGTAGAAGATTGGGTCTTCACAAAGGTATAGCCTATGAAGGGAAACGGTTTGGAAAGATAGGAAAGCTAAATCCTAGATATGTTGGTCCGTATAAGATTATTTGAGAAATAGGCAAGGTCGCATACGAGCTTGATTTGGCTTCAGAATTGGGGGTAGTCCATCCGGTGTTTCATGTATTGATGTTGCGAAAGTGCATTATAGATCTTTCGTGTATTACTCATATTAAGGATAGCCCTGTTGTTGAAGAATAACTTATGATGAAGTACCAGTAGCTATGTTAGATCAACAAATAAGAAAGCTTTGAAATATAAAGTGGCCTTCGTGAAAGTGTTTTGGCGGAATGAAAATATTGGGAAAATAACTTGGGAAACCAAAGAAGAAATGATGAGGAATCACCCCCAGATATTTATAACTTAAGGTGGGTCGCGTTCCAAAACTGGCAGCTATCAGTTTTTTAGTAACTTAAGTTTTAAAGGATTTGGAGGTGTAACTTGTATGTTTTATCGCGGGATAGCTATGTAAAGCTTAGTAATTGGATTTTTTGGAAGTTGATTTATGGTTTGCAAGGGTAATAGATGTAATAAAAAAAATAACATTTTAGTAGATGGTAATTCAACCAAGGGGCTATCTTGACACATTCGCGGACGAATGTTCTTAAGGGGGGAGACTGTGAGACCCCGTGTTTCTCGTCTTCCATTATATAAATAGTGTGGCTTTATATAAGGCATATGTTATTTTTGCTAGAACGTAGGGATAATAAGTCTGAAAATAGGAGGTAATATGAAGGCCCTAATATTTCAAGTCAAAGGAATCCCCTAAATACACATTCAGGGTTAAAAAAATGGCCCAAGTGTCACCTTGCCCTTTTTGGAAGACTTAAATTAGGTTTCACTTTCCGATGGGACTAAAAGTTTATAATTTGCTAATAATGGATTTTTGAAAAGTTATTCTAATAGCACAAAGGCGATACATTAAGTTTTGGAATCAAGAAAGTTGCAGGATAGTGGTTGGCCAAAGTTACCGTAAGTTTCTTTAAGAAATCCTTTTAAATTTTGGTCAAATGTATTAGGCCATATCTCCCAAAATATAAGGATTTAGAAGGTCCATACCTATAAAATTGAAGATCTATGAGTCTAGTTTGCAACGCACCAAATCGCGCATCACACCAATCTTAGAATAACATGTTATGATAGTTTTACCGAGACTGCCCAAGCACGAAATCGGGTCATGGGTCGGGTTGGGTCGACCCACCTTAATGTCGGCTAACTTAAGCTTTTTAAAGCTCAAATCAGTGCCATTGCATCCCCAAATATTGTATAAACTGAAGGAAAAGTTCCCTCAAGGTACCAAAGGAATTTGAGTATGTTTTTTGCATTTTTACTGTTAAAATTTGTCTGTGTGCCTATTAATGCGTGCCTTACGCTTTGCAATTGCTTTCCCCTCTTATTAGTTGTGTTTGGAGCAGCTTTTGGGCTGGAAAAAAATGATGTTCTTGCTGGTTATTCTAGGTTTGCAGCTGGTGTGTTCAGGTAATAATCTAGGGGCTCTTTTACGATCATTTTTATGAAGTTTTATGAACTTCTACTTGGGTAAATGCTATATGGCAAATGTGCTGATTAATGTTAATTTTTGACTATTTATAGGTGTGTTTAAGTTGCATATATATAGTTGTTGCGAAGCTTAGGACATAAGGGACAATCTTGTGAAGAAATTTTGGGCAATAGCACATCCGTTCGAAAGGTATGTTAAGGCAAAGCTCCGCCCCTCTTTTTAGCACGAAATCCGGGATGTTTCCCAAAATGTCAAATGCGATATCTTTCTATTCTGTTGCTAGAAAGACCTTATGTGAAAGGCAGTGGGATTATAGTTGAGTTATTTTCATGATGGTATCAGGTTGAAATTCCATTCGTTCACTTAAACTGGACATTCAATATTTTATATATCATTTTATCGATTTTCCCGGCTGCCTATTCATATGTTTGAGGTGTTAGTCTTCTTGGTGTAGTTCCATTAAAATAAATGTAGATTGTGAAGGTAATGTAGGATTCATAATCAGTCCTTTTTCCATACAAAAATATAATTGAAGCATTTAGCGAGTAATATGTTGGTTTCCAATATTCTCCAGTGAAATTTTCCTATTTTAACTACTAAAGCGCTTGATCCTGTTTGAATACTTTCCTTTACTAATTGACATGGGACCAAGCATAAACATTATGTAAAGCACCTTTATGTATATTTTCAAAGTTAAGGCTTAACTCTAAATGTTGGGTTAAGTTCCCAACCTTGTTAAAAAAGACATATAAGATTGCACGAGTCATGTGTATATGCTATGAGAACGATTATGATGTTATGAGAATAAGTGTACCAATGACCCAATATTGGCTAAGTTCTTGCTATGGCCTACTATGTGCATTCAACATTCATATCATACATTGCACGTTATGCATGAACTTCGAGCTATAATCGGAGGTACGGGTGGCCACATGTTGGCAGATATGATGTCGGTTAGCTACCGGAAAGGACTACCAGGGCTAGCATTTGGTTGTGTATGTCATGCATTTGCATCTATATATATGTATTCACGACATGCGATACTCAAGCATACTATGCATATTTGATCACTAGGAGATTTCTTATTATCCATTAAGGCTATTTGAGTTTTGGTTACAGGTGGTATTTCAATAAAACGTTTTACTACGGTTATCTATGATTTTACTTCCTGCCTTACATACTTGTACATGTTTATTCGTATTGATGTCCCTTTGCCTAGGGACACTGCATTTTATTTCATGTGTGCAAGTTCAATTAGGGGTTATGATTTACCCCTCCACTAGGAGCTCTGTTCAGTTGTGAGTTGGTAAGATCCACCTCTTCCTGGAGCTTTCTCAAGATGCTTACTTTTTGTTGTACAGTTGGTATAGTCGAGGCCTTGTCCCGGTACTGTTAGTGATTCTCTTAGAGGCTATTGTGGACATGTTATTGTGGGTTGGTTATTTTATGCCTTTCAGTCTCCAGTTATCATATTGACATGTATATATAGTGTGTGCATGTACCTCTATTGCTGCAACCTTGTCGTCTAACTAGTACTCTATTATTTTGTTTTGCCTATCTTGATGTACATGATTTACTGTTGACCAGCTCATGACCTAAAATGTCCAGGCTTAGTATTTTAGACGTTATGCTGCCCGATTTTCTTTTGATCACTAGTTTAGCTAACAAGCATGTTTAGTGGCTTACCCGGCCAATAACGGTTGCGAGTCCCAGTCGCGCCTCCCCTCTCTTTAAGACGTGACAGAGGACATACCTATGGGGTCTAAAATGAAGTCCGATATGCCCATATTATTCATCAATCTTTCATGACCAATCTGTCCTGTTTACATTTATAGTCTTGGATAGAATTTGTTTGATTTCCCTGTTGGTCACCTCCACTTGCCCGCTTATCTATGGTTGGTAGGGTGTTGCAACTGGATGCTTTACTACATATTTCTCCAGTAGAGCTTTGAACAATCTTTTGTAGAAAAGGGAACCTCCATTGCTAATGATCGCTCGAGGAGTGCCAAACCTTGAGAAGATATTCCTTTTCAAAAATGTTGTGAAACTTTTGCATTCATTGTTTGGAAGAGAGACTGCCTCCACCCATTTTGATACATAATCCACAACTACTAAGATATAGTTGTTCCTATGTGAGCTAACAAATGAATCCATGAATTCTATCTCCCATACTTAGAACAATTCAATCACCATGATGGAGTTTAGAGGAAGCTCGTGCTTCCAGGAAACACCATCTTCTCTCCGGCATCTGTCACACTCTTTGGCATAGCCAGGGTATCTTGGGGGATGGTTGGCCAATAGTAACCACACTGCAAAATATTATGTGCTATCTAAACTCCACTATGATGTCCACCTACTAGATACGAGTGGCATTCCTGTAGGATACTCATCATCTCAACCTTAGGTACACAACGATGAATAATCCCATTAGCATACATGGGAAACAAGTGTGGATCATCCCAGAAGAACATCCTCACATCAGACATGAACTTGCGGTGTTGGTGAGTAGTCAAGTCCGGTGGGACAATATTACTAACCAAATAGTTTGCATAGTCTACAAACCATGGTATGAAGTAATAGTATGCTGCCAACAGTCTCTCATCAGGGAATGAATCATCAATGTCCATCCAATCATTAAACTTTGCCATGGCTCCATCTTCTAATCTAGAAAGGTGATCTGTAACCTGATTTTCTGTCCCCTTCCTGTCGATAACATCAAAGTCAAACTCTTGAAGAAGAAGTATCTATCGAATTAATCTCAATTTTGCATCCTTCTTAAACATCAAGTACCGTAGTGTGGAATGGTCAGTTTGCACAATAACTTTGGTCCCCAAGAGATAAGACCTGAATTTTTAAAATGCAAAGGCCACTGCAAGTAGCTCCTATTCTATGATAGTGTAATTCTTCTGTGATGCTTTTAGGGATTTGCTAGCATTGTATATGAAATGTAATATCTTCTCTCCATGCTGTCTTAATAATACACCAAGCACAACCTGTCACGCCCTAAGCCCCATTAAGGCGGACTGGCACCCGTTGCCGACAAGGCTCGGGAGAACCAACATATAACTATACACCTGCTATGAACATTTAAGAGGTTTCCATACTTAACATGCTGTCAAAAAAAGGTACACTGTACTAACAAACCAGAAGTAAATGCATAAGACTAGGCCGTTGGAGCCACGATGTCGACAATACGCTATTTGACCACACTTTAATTTACATAGTCTACAAAGCCTCTAAGTAGGGAACAATATCCAAATGGGTCGGGACAGGCCCCGCCTCATGACCAACTATACAATCAAAATATAAGTTCTAAACACATAAGCCCCGAAGCAACCTGGAGCTTAGTAATAGCAGCTGGAAGTCCTGTAATCTTACTAGGGAGATCTAGTAGCTCCTGTACCTGCAGCATGAAATGCAGGTCCCCCGTAAGGGACGTCACTACGAGATAATGTACTGAATATGTAAGGCAGGAAATACTGTACATGAAATAAGAACTCAGATGAAATCACATGCTGGTGTGTAAGGATTAAAAGACCACCTTTAGTCATACTGTGGAATCATGTACTTTATGTCTTTTTATTTCTGTATCTTTACTGTATAATCTGTGCACAATATATCATGTAAATGACCAGCTGATCAGTGGTAAATCTGTAATGGGATCGACCCTGGCTAGGTGATTCCTTCACCCCTCGGGCTACCACCCAAATGAGATCGACCCTGGCTAGGTGATTCTTCCACCCCTCGGGCTACCACTCATTTATAAGCAACTGTAAGTTATCTTTTATTTACTTTGAGATGGTTCTTTTGGTGGTCATAACCTTTGGAACTGTAGGAATATAGACATGTGACATATGAGCAACCATACAAGGTAATACTACAATGAAAAGAGAGATACACAACTAATGAACCGTATCGGAGATTAAACGACACATAGACTTTGTTGGGTAAGAAGGAACTCAAGTATATTTGGTATCCAAGTACATATGCAGGTTGACAATGACTATGTATGGGTACATATGAACATGGTAAAGAGTGGGGACACGGTTAGCAGCCATGTCGGAGTTTGTACGTGCCTTTATATGCTAAGGAAGATTATAGATTTCATGCCAAGTAATAGGAAATCAAGTTGCCTTACATACCTCGCTGTACTATGTCGTTATTACCTCGGGGTAGTATCCTTTTCCTCCAAACACTTATCTACAACATATTAGGTGATAAAACTAGTGTTAGTAGCTAATAAACACGTCTTAGTAATCCAATTTCACCCAAAAACAACATCCGGGCAGCAAGCTCGGAATTAGCAACCAAGGAGTATTCTTTCAACATTTCCACTCCTAATCGTATTTTCTAACACACATTCCCATATACATGTCATATCCAGCTATGTTTAGTCCCATAACAGCATTACAACAACTCATACAGTACAGCATACAACAACTTTACACAACACGTAAGTAGACAACGCAACATTGCGTCCTTCCGCTACATTTCGACGTCAACCATTCCAAATCCGTTCCAACCTTAACCAAACTGTCCTCAACATATTTACACACAATTACAGTCCTAAACCAGTCCAAAAATAGTCCCTAAGTAGATGAAAAACGTGGGACAACAATTCCCAAAAAACAGTCCACAAATTCTTACTAATGACCGGAATTAAGACATCATTTAAGAACTTGTTTTTGCGGAAGATACAAGTGGTCCAGCAGCCTTCTTACATCATTACAGACCCAAGACTTGTTAAAAACATACATATACTTCATAACTCAGCCAACCAACAAGTTAAAAGTCTCTTATTTAACAAGAAAAGTGAACCACAAAATTGGAACACATGCTGTCCAAAAATTCCTGCACAATACAACCAACATATTCTTCATGTTTTTCATGGAAATATTACACCAAACCATGGGTATTTTTACTTACCTTAACTCTCAAGTATTAGGTTCTCTTCAAGAACCCTAGAAGTGTGTCTTGGCTGCTTTAGAAAATGAGAAGAGTGCAAGAAGAACTTAGAGAGAAAATCTGAAATTTGGCTTAAGAGAATGGCTAAAAGTGCTGCTGGTTGCTCCCTTTTATAGGCCTCTTTTGGCCGACTCTCTTTTGGGCTTTTAGCCTTATTTTAATAAGGTTATGGGGCAGCAGCTTGGCCCTTTCATTTGGGCCTTATTGGGCTTCAAATGGGATGGGCTTTGTTGCAAACATTTACTCCCTAAGCCCACTTAGTTTGGGCTTTAGTTTTGAATTGGATTGTAATTGTAATTTAGCCCTTTTCTTATCCATCTTGGGCTGCAAATATTGTCCTTTTATGATGCCAAACCATGGGCCCAAATGACATCCTTAACTCGGGGTTTATTCTTTATCGGACTTGAACAACTTCGGTGTTGGGCCTTGTCTCCGTTTACCGAGCTTATTTAAGCTAAGCGCGTAGGTGACTCACCTACTAGCTTGCTAAGTCCCTCAAGCACCTCAATTATTTTACTTCATTTAAGGTCACACTCTCCTTAACTTGACTTTAAAATTATATACGCTCGGTCATCTTAAGCGTTAGACGTGCATATAACCCTTTAATCTAAAATTCATGCACCTTTAAAAATATGTGCGGATGTGACCCTGCCATATCATATTTCATCTATGTTGGACTAGTACATGTATGATGTGGGGTGTTACACAACCTCACTTGCATCACACATTATTTCAAAGGGCTTTGACTAGTCTGGAGCTATGATGATGGGAGCCGAAATCAACTTTTGCTTCAGTTCCTTCAAAGGCTTTTAGACATGCATCATCAAACACGAACTTAACATCATTCTCAAGTAGTTTGCACAAGGGATGTGCAATCTTAGAGAAGTCCTTTATAAAGCGCTTGTAGAATCCATCATGGCCTAGGAAACTCCTCATACCCTTGACAGAGATGGGTGGGGGATGCTTCTCGATCACCTCCACTTTAGCTCTATTAACCTCGATTCCCTTGATGGAGATTCTGTGTCCCAAAACAATACCTTCCTTCATCATGAAGTGACACTCTTCCCAATTCAACACTAGATGACATTCTTCACATCTCCTAAGCACAACATGCAAATGCTTCAAGCAATCCTCGAAAGAGTCACCAGCCACACTAAAGTCATCCATAAAGACCTCGATAGTGTCCTGCACCATATCTGATAAAATGGACATCATGCACCCTTGGAATGTTGCTGGCGCGTTACACAACCCGAATGGCATCCACTTGAATGTGAAGGTGTCGTAGGGATATGTGAACATCATCTTCTCCTGATCCTCTGGAGCAATGGAGATCTGATTATAGCCTGAGTAACCATCAATATAGCAATACCAACCTTTCCAACTAAGCTATCTAACATTTAGTCCATGAACAACATAGGGAAATGATCCTTTTCCGTCAATGCATTGAGCTTTCTGTAGTCTATGCAGACCCTCCACCCGATGACTGGTCGCTTGGGAATCAACTCATTGCTAGTATTTGGAACCACAGTGATACCCCCTTTCTTCGGAACATACTGGGACGGGCACACTCATTCACTGTTGGTGATTGGATAGATCACCCTTGTGTCCAACCACTTGATGATTTCTTTGCGCACGACCTCTTGCATAGGTGGGTTGAGATGCCTTTGGTGCTCAGTACTCGGCTTGTAGTCCTTGACAAGTTGGAAGTTTATAGTATATACCCAAAGTGGGATACCAATGATGCGGGGACTAGCCTCCTTTTCATTTTCGATCGGAATACGAATGAGATCAAAAAGGCCATCGATTGTCCACCCGATAGCCTTTTTGAATTGCTTAAGCACCATAACCACAGCATTCACCTATTCATCATTAAGGTTGGCAACAACTATGACTGACAAGGTATTGTTAGCATCAAAAATTCATATCTCAATGAGATGGAAGAGGCTTTAATTCTAGCACTGGTGGCTCCTTAATGGATGGTCTAGTAGATGGTGATTCTTAATTCTTCAAGTTAAACTCTCACCTTAGTTTGGCATCTAGAGGCGTAAGATACCCCAAGAGCCTTCCTTGTCTCCTCTTAATTTGGGATGCCATCACCCTCAAAGTTCATTAACACTGCTTCTAGGGTGTCGACACCTAATCTTTCTTCAAGTGGTTCCTCTGGTTCTATATCATCAACATTCTCAATGATAGAGACTACATTCTGATGGTCATCCTTCTTTGCATGTTGGCAGACATTTAATACAACCTTGCCATTACCCAATATAAACATGAGTTGGCCCCTCTCCATGTCCACTAATGTGCATCCAATGGCTAAGAAGGGCTTTCCAAAGATGATTGGTACTTCAAAGTCAATCTCACAGTCCAGGATTGCAAAGTCTGCAAAGAATATGAACTTATCCATTTTGATGAGGACGTCATACAAGTTTCCCATAGGCTTCTTCCCAGTCCGATCAACCATCAACAATCGCATGCTCGTCAGAGTAGGGGATCCTAATCCTAGCTTTTCAAAGAACACAAGGGGCATCAAACTTATGCTAGAACCAAGATCACATAATGCCCTTGCGAACTCCACATCTCTAATAGTTTAAGGTATGGTGAATGCACTAGGATCTTCTTACTTTTTCACCAAGGATCGTGTAGCAATTGCACTGCAATTTGAAGCTCTTGGGAAAGCTCCTAACTTACAGTTCGCTTCTTTGTGACCGAGTCCTTCATGAACTTTGCATACCTTTGCATCTTCTCCAATGCCTTAATGAGAGGAATGTTGATGGAGAGTTATTTCAACATGGAGAGGAAGTGCTTGAATTTACCTTCCTCCTCTTTCTTTTTGATTCTTTGAGGGAAGGGAGGAGGAGGTCTAGGAATGGGCTTCGACTTTTGTGGCATCAATGTTGCATCATTCACCCCATCCTTTGCACGATCATCTCTGGTCTCTTCATCTTTAACCTCAACTATCTCCTCTCCAATATCATCATCAACAGCCGGCATAGGAGGATCAATGGACTGCTTGCCACCATGAGTAGTTACCGCCATATACTGCCCCTCATTCTTTGGATTTTGCATTGTATTGCTAGGTAATGTACCTTTCTGTCACTGGTTGAGTTGAGTTGATATTTTACCGAAGTATTGCTCCAGCTGCTTAATATCAACAGAATGAGACTCGATCTTCCGATTAATGCTGGAGATGTTAGTCTTCATACCCATAAAGGTCTCACCACGTGTGTCTACCTTCTTCAACAGATGATGAAACGTCTCCTCAACTCTAGAGCTACCAGCACCTGAATCACGATTATGTGCCGGCACATATGGACCATTCCTGTAATCATCTCCACGACCCCAATCAACATCCTGTTTTTGTCATAATAACCTCCACTATTGTTGTCTCTAAAGGCGCCATCTCTATTATAGTTCTGACCTTAGTTTCCTTGACCTTACGCCAATAGTCCCGATTGGAACCTTGGGTATTTGTCCGGAAACCCCCATCCGATTAGTGATGAAGCAAGTGTCTTCCTCATAGTAAGGCTCCTCATACATAGGTGCTCGTGAAGGCTGATGAGCAAATGCATTCACACGTTCTTGGTTCACCAACAACTCCACATTGGTACTAATCCAAGCAAGATCTTGTATCATCTCTTCATTTATTTTTAGTTGTGCTGAACTAGTATTGACTTCACGCGGGTCCATTTTTCCCCATACATGATTCGTCTTGACCACCTTTTCCAGCTTCTCAGCAACCCTTGAAAACGGCTGATCTAGAAATGATCCACGCATAATGGTATTAGTATATGCTTGGCTATTCTCATCCAGGGCTCGATAGAGGATCTCCAATAAGGCATCATCAACGATCTTGTGGTCAGGGACACTTCTTAGACACTTTGTGAACCTCTTCCGTATGGTACTTATCGGACCACCAGGAAGTTGCTCGATGTTGTTGATTTGGTCTTTCAACTTTAGCTTCTTCGATCTCGGGAAGAACCCCTTAAAAAAGGCCTTATGCAATTTAGCCCAGCTGGTGATCAAACTTTGTGGGAGCTCGGATAGCCATAGCGTTGCATTTCCTGCTAGAGATAATAGAAAGACACGAAGAGCAACACCCATAGATAGATTCTGATTTCCTATTACAGTCTTCCAGACAAAGATAACGTTGTGTAGATGGCTATGCGGATTCTCTTATGGTAGGCCCCCAAACAATCTGGTTTTTGCAACATTTGAAGTAACCCACTTGAAACAATGAACTTTGTGTCATCAGATAGTGGCGATAACACAATAGCTCCACTGACATCCATAGTCATAAGGTTAAGCCGATATTGATTCCATGAATGAGCTTCAAGAGTGAGATCCTATGGTTGTTGGTCAATATCCTCAAGTAGAGGTGGGTTATTATCATTATCATTCTGGTTTAGTGGTACATTCACTGTGTTGTTTGCAGAGTTGTTTACATTGTCCTTGGCCATTCTTCTTAGCGTTCTCTGGATCTCTAGGTTAAACAAAGTCAAGGGAATGCCTCAACTTCGAGTGTTGTGCATATACTACACCAGAACACTAAAACAAAAACAAAAACAACAAAAACATAAATGAGGGAAATAAGGATTAATTTTATGAACTACCCAAATTTAGAAAGTCTAGCCATATTCTCCAACAACGGTGCCAAAATCTTGATGTTGCCAAGCTTCACCTCCTTTTTGAAGGTTAAAATGGTCGTTGTCATGATATATAATCGAACAGGGTTAGGGTCGAACCCATAAAGAATATGGTAGACTTAGAGAAATTTCAAGCAATTCAAGTTAATTAACCTACTTATCTCCCAAAGGGAGGGAGGTTTATAAAACTGTAGAAAGAAATCCTAAGCTAAGACATGTGTGTGAAATCAGTAGGAAGAGTAGTTAGGGAATTGTGCTTCCTATGATTTCCTTACTTGGTATCACCAGATAATCGAATTCTCTTCTTATGTGTAGCATGCATAATGGTAAGTTAAGTATACCAAACCCTCTGATCCAGACAAGAGGTAAATTTCACTATGTGATTTGATCCATCCCTGCAGTGTGACATTACTAATTCTCACATATTATTCCAGTACAACCCCGCCTTGATCCAGTTTGGTTGATTAGATGAGAAACATCAATCGAATCCTGTTAATCAACCTCTTTTCCTATTCGTTACTAGTTTGATCTAGTTAGTAACACTAGGCGAGTTCTAACATTGGACACCGTTAAAAAGAAATCAAAACAAAGAGAATGAATTAATGCATGCACACTTTCCTAGAATTATGAATTATCCAGTTTTACCTTGTTAGTTCTTCATGGTTCCCACATCCCTAGTTAATGATTTAGCTACTTTTACTCAGTGTGGATGCAAGAATCATGATTTTGAATAGCATAATTAAGCACTTACAAGAAGAGAATCAAGAACAAGAAATCCAAGCTCTTCAATGAACATCACAAAGATGAATTAAGATCACAAAATATTATTTTCCAAGTGTCACACAATGTTTCTCACTAGTTCCTATTGACTCTCTATTGGTTCGTTACGATAAATAACCTAAAACGCTTATTTATAGTATTTACAATACAAAGCCAAATCAAATAGGAGAACTGATTCAGCAGGCACTATGGGCATCTTTACGGGCCGTATAAAGTTCTACGACCAATAATTGGGGTTTTGTGGATTCCATATGCAAATCTGGGGTTGACTTTTACGAGACCTATCTACGGACCATAAAAATTTTACAGCTTGTGGGGGGTTTCATTTAATGTCTTTTAGCAACTCCCTACTTTCTGATCCTCAGGGTACGACACTAATCTACGACTCATACAATGTTTAATGGCTGCTTTGTATGTTCGTAGATTCTACTTCAGAAAATCTCCCCTTCACTGGATTTTTCTATGAAACCTACTCTACGAATAATGGAAACTTCCACGACCCGTAAAAGGTGTTGTACAACAACAAATACTTCAATTTCTGCACACTTAGCCCAAAAATCATGCCAAACCTGTAATCCTGCAAAACAAACATAAAAACACATCAAATCTACTAACATTGCTTTGAGAACATACAAAATTCCAAGAAGCATCCAAAGTGTTGTACTTTGATAACACATAAGTAGTGGGTAACTTAATTCATTATGTGGTAAAAGATATGACCATCTGAAGTTGACCATTATACAAATTTCTACTGAAACTAAGCTGACTGGAATCCTTTGGTCTTGGCTTAATGTATGAGATGCCTTATGACACCAAACCACATGTAATCAACTTTAAATACCTAGAAATTGATCCCTCTACATTAGTAGTCATCAAGTTGAGCCTATAAGTGTATGAGGAATGGCTCGGGTTCTGTCTTAAGATATAGGGTGTTCCACTCAGCAAGGTGACTCAGCCGAAACCATAAACAACTCAACATAATAACAGTAACGGAAGATAAACAGTCTAAATAGAATAGATAAGCATATAGAATCAAAACAAAAACCTTCCCAAGACTAGTGTCATATGTACAAGCCTCGAAATACAAAATGCTCAAATGAAATATATGTCTCAATTGTCTAGTTCTCAGAGTGAACAAAACATAAAATGGAATCTTTGAAAGCCTACCAGAGATTGGCAGTTACATTACGAATGATTCGGAAGCTCGATCCAATAAAAGAAAAGTCTAGTAGGGTGGACCGGGCGCACAAACTATAAAAATGTAGCAAGGTAAACCACCAAACAACCGAGTACTCAACAAATGAAATAAACTATAGTAAAGCAATGAAGAACACAAGCACTCCTTAACACCCAACCAGATATCGCCAAACTACAATCCTGCACCAAGATAAATCCAAGCATAATATAATATACAATCATAAGAATGTAGATGTACCCATCACATAGCCTCATATATCAATATACCTTCAATAAATACTCAAGTCGTACGATACAATGGACATCCAGTCTCAACAAAAATTCATAAATAATGTCAAAGTAAGAATGACATGAAATCATATGGATGCAATGAGATGTATATAATGTGATGGAATGTCAACTAATCATGATATATGTCTATCCTACGATACACATCCACTAATTAATATATATATGAATCAGAACGAAACCCATAAGGGTCTCACATAGACCATGTATCCATGAACATTGCTAATAGAGACCTCGGTTAATGCTCACTCGTCTGGAAAAGGCCTCGAACCCATTCAAAAAGGACTTTAGACCCATTTGAAAATGACGTCGAACCCAATATCAACAGGCATATTACCTTAGTTCATCGGCACAAACCTCGACTAACATCCGCAAGTAGAGACATTGACCACTAATCTATATGTTACCTTATTCGTCCCTTGGTAGTAGTCATTACAAGTATCAAAGCACAATTAATAATAAATGCAATGTTCATAATCATAATCATATCCAAGTGTAAATATCATAGTGATTTCAATATTATCATAGTATCAATGTCATTAATGCCTTGATATCTTCAAAATATCAACATCATCAGTGTCTCAAAATCATCCTAGTCTAAATATATATACATATATATATAAATATATATATATATATATATATATATCATGCTCATCTTAATATACACATCATCTCAGTATCAATATCAAATCATTCACAAGATCACAAGTCTTACAGATTTACAATTTATTTCACAAGTCAATAATTCAATGTAAGAACAACTACTCAATCCGAAAACCACAATATAAAAACCTATGTGATACAATTCTCCCCAAAGTACTCAATTCCATACACATAGGAGCATATAAGGTTAAGTTATACATAACCAAAAGGTTAGAAGTCAACTTGCCTTAAATAAAGTCTCGAATCGAGCCAAATCCAAAGTCTTCCCCATTCTACGATACTCTGAATCACCAAAATCTACTCAAATATAGCATCATAATCTCATAACGAATCTAATGATACCAAAATCAATCGATTCAGATAGAAAGGGTAAAATGGTAAAATATTCCATGTCTGAAAAAGTGGCCAAAATCTAAAAATTAATACGTGAAAATATTTTCCAAGTAACAAGGAGTTTAACGGTGAAAACTATTTCAAAATGGAGTTAAAATGAGGGAGGAATCATCAATTAAGGTTTAGAAATCAAATTCCAAAAAATCTCCAAATTCCTCCATTAAAATCCCAAAATTATAAGTTAAAAACACAAACTAATCAATGAAAATCAATTAATAGGTTAGAAAATAGTTACCCAATTTATTTGCTTGAAAACCTTGAAATCCCTCTCGAAAAAGAAGCTTGGAGTGTTGAAAATGGTGGAAATGAGTTAAAACATGTCTTTATAAATGGTTCACTGTAGAAGGGGTAAGTAATGCTCCACGAACGCAGAAGCTAAGAACCCCTGAAGCTTCGCAAATGCAGACAGCCCACCCACGGTTGTCAGGTAAAGCCCGCACATGCTCCACGAATGCAGAGACTTAATTATGCTACACTCTGCAAATGCGGTAGGGACCCCGCGAACCCGGAGTGGAACCTATCTTGCACCAGAAATGATAAAGCACAAGCAATAACACAACCTAGGAAAACAAGATTAGGATCTTCGAGATTCGTTCAGAACCTTGTGAAAACAAGCCAACAATGGACCCCTACCAAAAATGGTGTTCCAAACTTAATAGAACCGTCAGAATTTGAATTTGTGACCTACTTGGCCCAGAACCTGAGAAAACTCATTTATACTAGTTTTGGACTCGAAAACTAAAAATTTTCTCGGAAGTTCTAAAAATTACAATGAAGCCAATTCTAGGGTTAATTTCACCTCCGAAACCACTGGAACTAACGAAATTTCTACTTGAGCCTCCAAACTCTGAATGTTGACCCAATTCAAACTTATGATCCAAAATGAATTGAAAATGCATCTTTGGGCCTAAAATATCTGGTTTAACTCCAAATTCAGTTATACAAGTTCTCGTAGACCGGATTTGGCATCCATAGCTAATAGAATTGATAGAATCACAATCCAACGCTCAAAATTCAAAATGACCCCAAAGCTCATGATTTATAACTATAAGTCTTTTAAAACTCTTTCTTTAGAAAAATTTTAACTTTCTACAAGATTTTCAAAATCTGACTTTTAGACTTGACCAAAAATGACTCAAGACAACTTTCCGGAAGGGCAAAATGATAATTTGGTCAGAAATGCCAAAAGGACCTTCGAGGTTATTATATCATCCACTACTAAAAAGAATGTTCTTCCCTGAACATAAAATAAGACATATACCTAAAGGCTCAAATAACTGAGAGTATTAGGCACACATATCTAACTCTATCTCCCTTGTAGCCTTACTCTTGAGCCTATGGCTCCACTTCCTCTTCACTAGGATGATCTCCTTAGTACTCAACTTCCTCACCAATATATCAAAAATAGCCACCGGATGCTCCTCATAAGTCAAATCAGGCTCAACTCAACTGAATCTATGGCAAACACATGAGACTCTCTGGAATGTAATGCCGCAACATCGAAACATGAAACACAAGATGGACTGAAGACATGTTGGGTGGAAAAGCAATTCTATAAGACATCTCTCCTACTATATCTAGAATGTTAAAAAGACTAATAAATTTGGGATTGAGCTTACCCTTCTTCTCGAATCTCATAACATCCTTCAAGGGTGAGACCTTCAACAAAACCATGTCATCAACCATGAACTCCAACAATCGAACCCCCCTATCCGCATAGCTCTTTAAGAGACTTTGGGCTATCACCAATCTACTCTGAATTAACCGCACCCGCTCTAGGTCATCTTTCAACATATCAACACCTATGCTCTCCACCGCTGCAATGTCAAACCTCTAATGGATGATCTACAACTTCAGCGATATAAGGCCTCAAAATGAGCTATCTTTATGCTAGAATGATAATTGTTGTTGTATGCAAACTCCACTAAGACCAAGTACGGGTCCCATCTAGCACCAAAATCAATAACACAGGCTCGAAACATATCCTCTAACACCTGAGTAGTCCTCTCGGATTTCCATCAATGCGGGGGTAAAAAGTTGTACTCAAATCCAAATGGGTACCTAGCCAATGATGCAAGGCCCTCAAAAAGTGTGAAGTAAACAATGAACCACGACTTGACATGATGGAAATCAGGAATCCATGAAGCCTCACAATCTCACTAATATAATGATTAGACAATCTCTCAGCTGTATACTTCGCTTTGTTCGGAATAAAGTAGGCAGACTTTGTCAATCGATCCACCTCTATACAAATAGAGTCTAATCCCCCAATAGTAGGAGGTAAGCCAATAACAAAGTCCATTGCAATGCACTCCCACTTCAACTCGGGAATGAGCATCTTCTGAAGTTCCCCCACCTAGCCTCAAGTGCTCACATTTGACCTGCTGGAATGTCAAACATCTGGCTACAAACTCTGACATGTTTCTCTTCATGTCGTACTAGTAATAATACTTACTCAAATCACAATACCTTTTTACTACCCCTAGATGGATAGAAATCTAGTACAGTGAGCCTCCTCAAGTATTAATCTGATCAAATCACTAACCTTGGACAGAAAAACACGACTTCCAATCCTTAAAACTCCCTGAGAATCAATCTTGGTTTCCATAGATTCCCCTCTAACCACCTTGTCGCAAATCTGACACAACTTCTCATCCATAAACTGCCTCGTGCGAATATGATCCATCGATGATGAGCGAGCATCAATAGAAGCAAGCACATTACCGTCCTCAGAAATTTGCAATCTCACTAACGTGTTTGCGAGCCTCTGAACATCCTTAGCCAAGGGTCTCTCCTACACCTGAATAGCCGCAAGACTCCCCATACTAGGATCCTTTCTACTCAAAGCATCAACCACCATATTGGCTTTACCCGGATGGTATAAAATAGTCATATCCTAATTCTTCAATAGCTTAATCCACCTCCTTTGTCTCATGTTAAGGCCATTCTAGCTGAAAATGTATTGCGAACTATGATGATCGGTGAAGACATTATAATGAACACCATAAAGGTAATGTCTCCATATCTTCAACACAAACACAACAATTGCTAACTCCAAGTCATAGGTGGAATAGTTATTCTCATGAGCCTTCAATTGTCTAGAAGCATAAGTTATTACCTTTCCCTATTGCATCAAGACTCCACCCCAGCCAACCCTAGATGTATCATAATAGATTGTGAAATCAATACCCTACTCTAGCAATATCATAATAGAAGTTGTAGTGAAAAAAGATTTGAGCTTTTGGAAGCTCTCCTCACACTCAGACGACCAAAAGAATGGAGAATTCTTCTAAGTGAGCCTGGTTAATGGGGCTGCTATAGAAGAAAAGCCTTGAAAAACTCATTTGTAATAACCAGCTAGGCCCATCAAACTATGAATCTCAGTGGCTAAAGCAGGTCTAATCCATCCTTGGACCGCCTCAATCTTCGCTGGACCAACCCGAATATCCTCTCGAGACGCGATATGACCAGGAACGCTACCAAGCTCAGCCAAAACTCACACTTGAAGGAATTTGCATATAACCTCTCCTCTCTAAGCCACTGAAGTACGATCCTCTAGTGCTTCTCATAATCCTCTTGGTCTTGGAGTAGACGAATATATCATCGATGAAAACAATAAGAAAACAATCCAAATATGGTCAAAATATACAATTAATCAACTCCATAAATGTGGCTGGGGCATTGGTCAGCTTAAAGAACATCACAAGGAACTCATAGTATCCTTATCTTATTTGAAAAGCTATCTTAGGAATTTCAGATGCCCTGATCCTCAGCTAATGATATCCGATGTTTAATCAATCTTGAAAAATATGGTTGCACCCTGATGCTAGTCGAATAGATCATCAATCCTAGGGAGGGAATATTTGTTCTTGACAGCCACTTTGTTCAATATCTATAGTCAATACACATCCTCATAGAGCTGTCGTTTTTCTTTATGAATAAAATAAGGGAACTCCATGGAGACACACTAGGGTGATGAAACCCTAACTCAAGAAATTTTGGAGCTTCTCCTTTATCTCCTTCAACTCAACCGGAGCCATACGGTAGGGAGGAATAGATATGTGGTTGGTGCTCAGCTCAAGATAAATGGCAAAATCAATGTCCTTATTAGGAGGGACTCCAGAAGGTCTGAAGGGAACACATCCATAAACTCCCAAACAATAAGAATAGAACCCATTGGTAGTGGCTCAACACTGATACCACGAATAAATACCAAATAAGCAAGACAACCCCGCTTCACTAAGATCCACCTGAGCCATGCCATGCAATACTTGATCTACCTGGAATAGCCAAAGTAATTGTCATAGCAAAGCAATCAAGAATAGCTCGGTGAGGAGAAAGCCAATCCATCCCCAATAACAACAACAACAACAACATACCTAGTGAAATCTCATAAGTGAGTTCTAGGAAGGGTAGAATATACGTAGAGCTTACCACAACCTCATAGGGGTAGAGAGGTTGTTTCCTGGGAACACTTGTATTAAAAACCCATAAGAAGAATAAACAAAATATGGGAAAAGTAAAGGAAAAGCAACAGAACAGAAAGGGTGACTAATAAGAAAAATACATGATAGTATGCAAATAAAATAAAATTAATATACCAAGATGAAAAATGACAATACAAGATACAAAGGCAATGTATATACGTTAAACGTAATCAAATATAGGACTAATAATGTCAACATATGATGTGAAAACATCACTACTCCTACTAACCTATGAAATGTGTTCCTCAAAAGGTTCTTTCCTCCCTCGAAGATGGTTAAACTCTAGAGGAGTATTTTTTTTTTTTTCCGTTTAACAGACCTAACCCAAGGATCTCACCCCTTGTGGCGGTCAGGGGTTGAGCCACACACCCCCAAGCCTTATCATAAATAACAAAGGAAACAAAATACAAAGGAGGGGGACATAAACCTTACCTCCGCCTTATGATGGTCTACTAGTCGGTCAACCTACTAAGGTCAGCCAACTAGTCCCCAATTCTAAAACAAGAAGCAAACCTAGACTATACCTAAGAGAGTACCACTCTCCATACATATATTCTAAGAAAGCCATAAACAAGGGAGACTCTCCCCTTACAAGGTAAAAGGAGAATAACACCTACACCTAATCCTAGAGAAAACCAACACAAGCAGGGATTAGGCGAGAAACCAGGAGAAGTCCTGGTGAACCTAGAATGGAGACCTAGGGTGGCTGTTTGCTCCTTTTCGACTTCCTTCTTCTGAACGTAATCATATCATCCTTGTCTAAGTAGAAATAAGCTTTGGCTTCCTTCGGCATCTGCTGAATGTTGATATAAAGTTGTGGAGCGCTAAAATTATGACTATGTTTAGCTAGTGTGTCAGCTACAAAATTAGCCTCACGCAGGGTATGTTTACATCTAAAACCTTCCAACTGTGAAATAGCATGATGAAGCCTAGTCATTCCTTGCGCAATGTCAATAGAAGGAGGGTTATACTTTCCATCAGTGATCCATCTCTGCAACAACTCAGAATCAACTTCAAGAATGACCTTTCTGAAGCCCAACTGTAAACACCATCCAATACCAAATACGGCAGCCTCTAACTCAGCCTTGTTGTTGGTCCCTTCCCCAATAGGAGTAGCATAGGCAAACAAAAAAAGACCTGCATTGTTCCTGATAATTCCCCCAGCTCCCAGCATGCCAGGATTTGAGAGAGCACTACCATCTGTGTTGAGTTTCACCCACTGATCTGGTGGTTTGATCCACTTAACCGGGGTAATATTGATTTCATGCTTACACTTGGCTATAACATTCACAATGTCCTCCCAGTTCAGAGGCCAGTCAATATATGGATATGTTATCTTAAGCATATAAGAAACATCTTTAGTCACTAAATACTTCACTCTTGCCAGATTAGAGCTTTTGCCTGCATATTTGTTAGCAAACCTATTTTTCCATATATTCCAACAGATAAATATAGGAACAGCCTGAAGAATGAGTTTTTGGACATCACTATTGAACCTCATACCCCACCATCTCATAATGGTACTCATCAAAGGAATCCTGTCAGCGGGGATTCCACAGTAAGCACCAAAATACTTCCAAACATTGTGAGCAAAGTGACCATTACTGAAGATGTGATCAATGGTATCCCAACCTTGTCTGTAGCAACAGTAGCACTTATTGGGTTCATAGCCAAAACTTGTCAATTTTTCATTAGTAGGAAGTTTACCTTTCAGAGCCCTCCATAACAGAAAGGAGCACTTAAATGGGATATTTTTGTGCCAAGTGAAGGAGTTGATCTTGGTTCTTGATCTCTTGTCTCTTATCAAGTTCCATGCTGAAGAAATAGTGAAGTCACCAGTAGGGTTAAGATTCCATATAGTTCTATCCGGGACCCCATTAAGCACCTGCAGAGGAATGTTTAAGATATTGTTCACACTTTGAGGAGGGGCAATATTAGAAATCATCTCTTGATTCCATTGACCCTCCTGGAAGAATTCAGAAACCCTGGTGTTGTTTAATCTACTGCTGATGCCCCTGAGATGAGCCAAAGGCCCAACCCCTGACCAATCATCCCACCAAAAATAACAATTACCAGAGTTGATCTTCCATTATATATGAGGTTCCATTTCATGTTTACTCTGAATCATATGTTTCCAGACCAAGGAATCACCAGCAGCCCATTTTTTTGAAACAGGATTAGATCTCTGGCAATACTTAGCTTTAAGGAAGTCACCCCACAGAGTTTTTTTGGTTCTGAAAATCCACCAGTGCTTGAATTGGAAGGATTTGCAGACATCCTTAATTAATCTTACCCCAATTCCACCTTCCTCATAAGGATAACTCAGATTCTTCCAAGAGGACCAGTGGTACTTCTTCTTACCTTCCCACCAGCCCCAAAAGAAATCAGCAGTGAGACATTGGATCTGTTTGAGAGTAGTGGAAGGAGGAGAAACTGCAGACAATAGATGAATAGGAAGAGACTGTAAGACATGCTTAATAAGAGTAGCTCTGCCCCCAAAATTGAGAATTTTTGACTTCCAACCAGAGATTCTTGCAACAATCTTTGAAACCATCTCAGAGAAGTAAATCACCTTTTGTCTACCTATGTATAAAGGACAACCCAAGTAAGTTATAGGAGCAGACTTCTGAGTAAAACCAGTAATATTATGCACCCTATCACAAGTACTCTGCAAAGCTGTATCTGGTACCAAGAAATGACTTTTCTGTCTATTGACCATCTGGCCAGAAACCTCCTCATAATTAGCAATAGACTCCATCAGCAGCTCCAAGGAGTTACTAGTACCTGAAGTGAAAATAATGATATCATCTGCAAAACTGAGGTGATTAATCTGGGGGCCTCTCTTTTTCATATAAAAGCCTTTGAAACTAGGAACCTGATGAAGTCTGTTTAGAAGTCTGGATAACAAATCAGCCCCCAGGATGAACAATGCAGGAGATAAGGGGTCCCCTTGCTTAAGACCTCTAGTAGAGTGGAAGAAGCCATGCCTGGAACCATTGACAATGATAGAGTACCAGTTATTAGACATAATTCTCCACACCATGTCTATAAACAGCTCCCCAAACCCCATTCTTCTCATAACCAAACAAATAAAGGACCAAGACACCCTGTCATAAGCTTTGGCCATATCAAGCTTTATGACCACATTCTCTCCATCTATTGGCTTCTTGATTTGATGAATAATCTCCTGGGCCAACATGATGTTCTCAGAGATATTTCTTCCCTTAATAAAACCTGACTGGTTGTTAGAAATTATCTGGGGCAAAATAGGAGCCAATCTCATACTGATCAGTTTAGAAAAAATCTTGTTAATACAATTGCTAAGGCTTATAGGCCTGAAATCACCAAAGTTGTTAGGGTTGCTGATTTTAGGAAGCAAAACCAAGCAAGTGTGAGTGAAGTATTTAGGGATGGTCTGGCCACAAAAGAAGTCCAGAACAACCTTTAATAGATCCTCCTTTATAACCTCCCAGCAAACCTGATAGAATTTACCATTGTAACCATCTGGACCAGCTGCTGAATGAGGACTCAGAGTCATCACAACCTGCTGAAGTTCCTCCATATTAGGCATGGCTTGAAGCATTTCATTCTGGATCTGATTGATAGTGGTAGGGATGAACCTAATAACCTCATCATCAATATAATTCTCCTCCCCAGTGAACAACTTCTGGAAATAATTACAGGCTGCATCAGCAATATCATCTTCCCCTTGTAACCAATCACCTCTATCATCCTGAATTCTGTGGAGATATAATCTTCTCCTTCTACCTCTGATAAGAGCATGGAAATAAAGTGTGTTGGCATCACCATCTTTAAACCATTGCAACTGAGTTTTCTGCTTGAGCATAGATTCTTCAATTTTTAGGAATCTGATATACTCTGCATTTAAGCTATGCAGATATGTCCTTCTAACCTCCGTTTTGTCATTAATCAGATCCTCTTCAGCCTGTTTAACCTTCTCCTCATAATCCTTGACTTTACCATAAATATCTCCAAACTGATTCCTGGACCAAGAACTAAGAGTGGTTGTCAGTCTTTTGAGTTTTTGATGGAAGACCCACATAGGGTTTCCCGACATATTTCCAGACCAACACTCTTTGACAATTTCCAGAAACCTAGGTTGTTCAGTCCACCAGTTCAAAAATTTGAAGTACTTGATGCTATGATCAGATCTATTCACCATCTCCAGTAAAAGAGGACAATGGTCGGACCCAACCGATGGAAGGTGAGTAATAGTGGAGATGGGCATGATATCTAGCCATTTGTCATTAACCATGGCTCTGTCCAGTCTCTTCCATATGCAGTCATCCACTCCCCTATTATTACACCAAGTAAAATTTTGACCAGAAAAGCCTAGATCTGTAAGGCCACAAGCTTCAATAACACTAATGAATTCAAAACTCTTTTTCATGTTGTAAGGTACCCCTCCTAACTTCTCATCAGTAGAGGTGATAACATTAAAGTCCCCAACAATACACCAAGGACTATCAGGTCTGCTGTCAGCAATGTGAAGCATTTTTTCCCATAAAGGTCGTCTGAGATGATCTCTACACTTGGCATAGACAAAGGTGGTAATGTAAGAATGTTGGATCTGCTGCTGATTAATCTCACAAGTCACTTGCTGATCATCTGAGTCAAGAACAATACAGTCAACTTCCTCTTTCCAAAATAAACAAATCTTGCCATTATTATTGCATGCAGCTTTATCCATACCAAGTTGAATCCTGTACTTATCAAGATGAGAATTATCTGAAAAAGGTTCCAGGATGGAAATCATGGATAGATGGTGAATATGTTTTAGATTTCTGATCCTTTCCAAAGCTCCTTGGGTGTTAATACTCCTCACATTCCATATGATTGTATTAATCATTGAGATGACCTGGAAGCATATAATCTAGTATTTGGTCTACCAGTAGTAGCTGTCACATGTCTCTTCTTGGATTTGAAACTGATCTGATTCAGCCCCCTCGGAGATAAACCATGTTGATCAGACATCTGTTGTATTTCATCTTGTAACCATTCATCTTGATTTGTACATAGCTCCTGGACCCTTCTCTGACTTGTACCATCATCCTCTTCATCTTTATTAGTAAGGTTATCCTTATCAATTTCATCCTCTGAATTAATCACCCCATATTCATCAACATCACAGCTAGGCAAGGCAGGATCAGTATTGAAATTCTCGGAGACCATGCCTATCTCAATACCTTGAAGTTGGCGAGCAACCTATTTTTCATTTCTCATCTTCAAAGCATCCCTTCTTTTCTTGCTAGGCTTATTCTTCTTGGATTTATTACCCATAGAGCTAGTACTGGCAACAGAGCCCAAATCCTTGGCCATAGAGCCCTTGTTGATGTTCTGATTAGGAGTACCTTCACCCACCTGGTTTTGCTTATTGGCACTTTGATGTATATTCTGATGCTGATCAATAGAGGTAGCAGGGGCTCTAGAGTCCAACCTAGGGTCTGTGAAAGGGTTCTCATGCAAAACATGAGACAGATTCCCACCCCTTGGTTCCCCATCCTGCAAGTTAGTATGTGTCTCCTTCAAACCCCCCTCACCACCACAGACTTCAGCACAATAAAACAAAGGGGAACTGGGGGTCTGGGAATCAGCCACATTGATAATCTCAACATTATTTAGGGGGATGGGTGGCTGATCCTGAAGGGAAGGTCCAGCCATCCCATGGGGAGATAAGTCAATACCTGTGCTTCGGATTTCTTCCACTTTTTTTCCTTTCTGACGCTTAGGATCAGTAATTTCCCCTTGCTGTTCAGAACTCTGGTTCTTCCCAGTTTTCTCCTTGTCTTGTTCATTGTTGTTGTTGATCAAATTACCAGTTGGCATCCATTTGGTTTTCTCCTGGATTGGTTCCTTGTTTTTAGGAATATTAACCATTTTGGATTTTTGATTTCTTTTTCTTTTTTGAGTCTGCCATTCTTCATTGTTATCATCATTTCCTCCTTCTAAACCAGCCTGTTTAGTATTTATTCCATCTGCACACTTAACAGATTCATTAGTATTAACAAATAGAAAACTAGAAGGGATAGTATGTACCTGACCCTCTTGAACTGATTTGTCTTTATCCTTGCCTTCAATTTCAGCTTCTTTTCTTCTTTTATCCTCCTCATCTTTTCTTTTGACAGTGCAAACTTGGGCTAAATGACCTTGATGCTTACAATACATACAATAATCAGGAAGACCTTCATATTGTATTGCTTGCCATCTCCCAATGGTATGGTCAGTCTCATCAGTACCCATCCACACATGAGGTGGTCTCTCCTTGGTGATATCCAGTTGGATCCTAACCTTGGCCACACTGCCCCTCGTCTTTTGAATAGAAGCAGCATCCAAGTACAAAGTCTTGCCAATAGGGGCCAATAAGGCAGAGATGAAGTCCTTGTTATAACAATGCCATGGAAGCTCAGGCAGTGTTACCCATACTGGTACAATGGGAGTCTCTTTGTCTGGAGTAAAGTTAGGAGTCCAAAGTTGTAGTCTCATGATTTGTCCTTCAATATACATCCTCTGTTTGTTCCATACAGCAACATGATCCTCCTCATTGTCCAGATCGATATAGACATGTCTGGCATTGAAATGAGCAATTTTCACACCACCTATTAGTTGAGTTTGTTGAATAAAACTCCTTCTAATAAGATCAATTTTTGGCATGGTGTTAGAAAATTTGCCAATCAAAGTGTGCTTGCATTTCTCAGCTAAAGTAAACATGAAATCTTGCTTCTTAAATATAACAGCAGGTAATCCTTGTCTTGTTGTGAAGATAGGAGGACTGATTTCCACTGGGACCTCCTTTTTAGCTTGGTTAGCCCTCAACTTAGACGCATAAGAGTGCACAATAGTGAAAGGGGCTAGTTCAGGCACATGGTTATTTTTTGGGAATTTGCTGGGCATAGTGGAGCTAGACTTGTTGACACTATCAGTGATGTTTTGAATATTATAATTTTGATTTTGATGGACAGGATTTGGCCTTTGAAAATTGGAAGTTAACTTGGTTAGGTCCTGAATTTTGGAAGGTTGAGAAGTCGGCTGAGTAGTCTCAAGAGTCCTATTGTCTTTCCTAATGCTTTTATGTACCTGAGTCCCAACAAGCTGAAAACTACCATGTTGCTCAATACGCAACAACGAATTTTCCCTGGATTCATTAGCAACATTAACAGGATTGTTAATTAAATTAGAAAACTTACCTTCTAAGGATGCCGAATCCTTAGTACCTTTTTCATCCAACTGATTGCTTCCCTTTTGTTGCTCCCCTGAAATAACTATGACATTATTGGAGTGGTCACCATTTCCAAAATTGGGATCAATCTGATCCTCCGGAACCTTAACTCCCACATTACTCTCGTTTGATACATTAACTTTTGCGCCTTTTCTGCCAATAATGTTCTCTTTGTCCCCAAGATTCGATTGATAAACGGATTGCCCTACGAGTTTCATCGGGGCTTCATCGTCATCCACTGGCACTCTAATTTCCAAATTAGGAGCCATTGGAGCTTTAACAATTGGGGCATTCGTTTCTGGGTGGTGTGCCTTCTTCTCCCTGTCCTTTTGCTCTGGGTCACCACCTTCAAGCCTTATCGGAGAATAGTCACAGTCGCCGGGAACCTCTTTGCCATCGATTGCACCGATAGAAGTGTCCCCCAATACTACCCCATGAGCTTCTGGAGTATCTTCCCCAGGAATATCACCAAAGTGATGGTGCATTTGGGGCGATTCTGATTTAGTTCTCGACTTATACTCAGAAGTCCCAACTGGGCCGACAGTTTGGCTAGATTTTTGACCCCTAGGTAGATCATGTGGCGTGGATTCATCTCCACTCCTTGGTATGACTCGAATTTGTCCCGAATTGAGCAAGTAAACAATTTCTTGAGCCCTCGACAGTTCCTCCTCTGAAACCGCTACAGTGACCGCCAAACTGTTCTTTGATTTTTCGGAACTGAGGGATTGATATGTGCGCGTGTGCTGTAGTGGTGGGAGCACCAAAATAGGCCGCTCATTTTGACTTTTGTCCGCCGGCCGTGTGCCCTCCGCCGGCGGCTCACGGTCCATTCCAGTGGGACTGACAGTGAGTGAAGATCTAGGTCAAAATTTAGATAGATGCGTAATGTTAGAAAATGTTGAAGAAATGAAGTGATTTGTGTTCTCCGGTGGTCGCAATCGCCGGTTACATGCAGCTAGCCGTTACCGGTCACTTGCAGGAGGTAACCTAGAGGAGTATTGAGAACTTAGAAATAATTGATAGAGAGCTATTGCATGAAACATGGCTGTGATTCTGGAAACTTTTGCTTCAATGCTTGAACCATGAAGCTTTGGGCCACCCCATGATAAGGTGAAGGCTTCTGAACAGGTTGTGAATGTGAAGAATTTTCGGAATGAAGACATGTTGACAAGAATCTTGAACAAAGTTGAGGCCTCTAATAAGTTTTTGAAGGATATGAAATCTAATTTCTAATAGTTGAGCTAAGTTGTGACTTCATACTCATCTTCTATTAAGAATTTGTAGACCTAACTTGGAAATATCTCGGCTCATCTCAACCAAAGACAAAAGGGAGGTCTACCCAGTGACACGATTGCTAATCCAAAAAATGTTGACCAGTAATGTTTGCCTATAATGTCTTAGAGTGGAAAAGTTATTGATGGTGATGTGTCTATACCTGTTTTTGAGGAAGGTGAAAAGAGTTTGGAGAGGATGAAGGTGCAGTGATGGTTAATGACAACGGTGATGCTATGGAGAAGGAAGGAAGTGAGACTCTCAGCAATCCTAGAATTAGTGAAAAAGAGAGTTGTGGGTGATGCAAAGGATACTGAAAATGTAACCCCCAAAAATGCAAACTTATCCTCAAAAGTTAAGGCTTCTCAGGTCAAGATTGATCCTCCATTTCTTCAAAGATTCAAAAAGAGAGAGGATATCAAATTTCAGAAATTCCTTTCAACATTCAATATATTTTCCATTAATGTCCCACTAGTTGAAGCAGTAACAGAAACACTGGGGTATGCAAAGTTTATGAAGGAGTTGGTGAATAAGAAAAGAACCTTAAAGTGTGAGACAATTAAAGTATCATACAATTGTAGTGCGATTTTGGCAAAACACTTGGTTGCTATAAGAGATAACCATGGTTCATTCATAATTCTATGTACTATCAGAAATTGTAAGTTTGGCAAAATGTTATACAACTTGGGTGCAAGCATAAACCTCATGCCTTTGGCTATCTTTGAGGAGTTGGGGTAAGATAATCCTTCACCAACGACAATGCAGTTGCTCATCGCCGACCAGTCCATCAAAAGGCCGGTGATTCTTCATGATGTCCTTATGAGGGTGGATAAATTCATACTGTTAACTAATTTTGTAATCTTGGATTTTGAAGTAGATGTTGATGTTCCCATCATCCTAGGTAGGCCATTCTTGGCTACCAAAAGGACTTTGGTGGATGCTTAACGGGGAGACTTGAGATTTTAGGTGAATAAAGAGGATGTTGTGTTCAATATTTGCAAGATAATGAAGCAAGCAAAAGACCTCTGTGTGGTATCATTAATTGATCGCTCTTGAGTGACTTTAAGAATAGAAAGACTAAGTCGTGCCACAACATTTATGGCACTACATGGGAGGCAATCTAAGGATGTTTGGTATGTTTTTCTTTTTGAATAATGGTTGGTACTTCTGCAGGTATATGAAAATAGAGAAATTGAAGAGAAAGAAAAAGGGGTGACATGATATATTAGATCGCTAGATTTCTAACTTGAGATGACAATCGCTAATTTGACCACCTTCTAGGTCACTTGATGATTCTTGAGGTATTGTAAAATTAGGTAGGCGAAGTTGCAATTTGATGAATGGTTGAATCATATAGTTGATGGTCAATTTCATTACCTGTTGAGGCTAGAAAGAAGGTTTGGTTTCTCTTAAAAAAGGCGATCAATAACATATTTGGTGTACCACCGAATGTGTTTGGCGGAGCGATTCAGCATCACTGAAAACTCGTGCTTGACCCATTTATTTAAGGATTTTCAAATACCTCAACCTTGTACTCTCCATATTCTCTCTCTTTCACTTCCTATTCAAGACAAACTTCCCTATAGTCTTTTTTCTTGCATTTTTCTTTGGATTGAGTGCATTCCATCAACAAACTCTCATTTGAAAATTCGCATTTGTGGTGCATCATCATTGAGGTATGTCTTCTTTTGCCCTTTATTTTACCTTTAGAGAATGATACTGGTTGATAAGGGCATGCTTAAGGTTTTGTAAGGTTTCTAATCATTTATTTGATTGAAATCTAGTGGGAAAACATATGGATGATGTGTTTCAATGATTCTATAACCCTATGCTTTATTTTTAATTGCTTTATTTGGATTTTTAATTCTTTTGAGAAATTGTGAAATCGAGTCTGCATGTGCTTTGGGCTAGGACTAGATTTGATGAAAATGTTGCCCAATTGTTGACTAATATGGTACATTGTCGCAATTTTAATCATGATGCCTTGTTCAATAGCCTTTAGTTGGGAAATTTCCATAAATGTGTGAATGCTTTGATTGAATATGCATGCTTATTAAGTTGGTTGCTATTAAGTACTAGGCGTTAAGTCTGGTTAACCCCAAATTTACTTGAGTGACCTGAACTTGCCTGATGATGGATTGAGTGACATCATTCTAAAGGATAAGTCATCGTTTGATTGAATTTGTAGCCATGGTGATAATGTAAGTATAGGGATAGATCATTGAGCATGTATTGTTGTTCTGATTGTGGGTAGTGTGTGACATTTCCCTCATTTGTTTGTACGATTTGATCAAATTCAGACTTAGAGTTGGTGGTCTTGCCAGTCAATTTTGGCATCGGTCATTTTGACCGCCAAATTGACTCGATGATACATTGAATTATCGCACACAACACATTTTCTAATTGATTTTTCAATGTTGAATTCTGTAACTTTCAGCGATGGTATTTTGCACAACCGAATCAATTTGGTGGATCATTGAATTTTCACCTTTATCGCTAAAAGTGACAGTGTTTAAAACTCTAAGATCTTAGAAAAAAGGCAATGATCTATTTGGCTGCTGAATCAGTTTGATGATTTGCTGAACAAGTTCGGCGGAAAAATTGACAAGTCTTTGCCTACATGATTTTCTAAAATTGAATTTTGAATCTTCTTTTCTATGATTGATTCTCACACTCGTGTTTGAGCTTGTTTTCTAAGGATGACCTAACAAAAGCACATCTAAGTCACCTACGCCTACTCCTTCACCATTGGAGATGAGCCCTTAATGGCACCAAAGTGTGGCTAGATCGAAATCCCTTCATGATCCTCTCCTCCAGTCATTCCATATAACCTAGGAGATAATATCCCCAAGACACTTAAATAGACATAAAGCAGTAGGGCTTAGGAAAATCTTGTAGGAGAGGTGACAATCAACTGTGGGGTCACTGATAAGTACCTTGAGGTGTGGGACACTCTAAATTTCCACAATGTTTAGTACTTTACCACACCTCGGGACTTGTACATTGCTACCTGGGTAAAAGATTTATATGAGGCTTGTGCCAAGGCCATCCCAAAAAGAAAAAGTCAGGTGAAGATCACACTTAAACCTCTTATGCTCTGGAGGTTCGTGTGTGTAAGTCCCGTGCAGTGAGACATATATCAATGATGTTTTAGGATGTAACTACCAATACCGACAATACTTAGATGATGTGATACAATTAAAAACTTTTGATGACATCAAAGCTTGGTTAGCTCCACTAATTAGAATCCTAGCTCCTCCATGATTGGAGGGAGGAACTATCATTGAGAAAAAGGAAATGAACAACCTGACGAGATATTGGTTTGTATTCATTAGTACCAACTTGATGCCATCTCAAAATGAGTTGATTCTTCAACATCCAAAGGCAGCATTTGTTGAAGTTATCATAGACCGCCGACTGTAAAATCTTGGTTCTATGATCGCCCTAGAGATCCTTACTAGATCAAAGTAGGTACATACTGCATATTCATTCCCTAGCCTTATCACAACTTTATGCAGACAAGTCGGAGTTTCGATTAATAAATATAACAATATAGAGATCACTTTATCGGCCTCTACTAATATTCAAAGCATAAAGGCAGATTTTCAATGGTATGAAGAGGATCAAGCCAAGAAGAAGCCAGTTGACAAAACACCAGTGGTTGATGTAAAGGCCCTCGATTCTAGTGTTGTAGAGACAACAACCAAGAAGTCCTTTGATGTGATGAGAACAAGAAAAAAAAAGAAAGGAGAGAGTCCTTGAAGTGATGAGAAAATGAAAAAGATTCAAAATGTTTGAATTGAAAATGAGGACCCTCCAAAATTGTTGAAAGATTATGCAAAAAGGGAGACACTTAGGATGGAAAGTCAAAAGAAAAAAGGTGTCGATAAGAGAAGAAATGAAAAAGGATCAAAGGATTCATGAGCATCAAAAGTATGTGTAGATTCAAAGAAGGATGCGCTACTACTATCTATATGCTATCCTTCCCATTCTTAACCCTACATTACATGCCTGAATAAAGTCCTTTTGGATCGTAGTTCTGATGAAATTGATTGAACTCAATTAAGAATAAGTGTAGGCTTATGGCTTGAAGCTTACATGCTCTTTCTCATTTGGGAGAGGGAATATTAAAGAGATCCTTTGAAATTGTTTCCTAATCTTGTGTTTATAGGTTCTTCTTTGATGTGAGGGCAAATGGTGAGGCTTTTAGATATTGATTAGTAACTTCATGAAAAATTGTGAGCATAGCCATGTATGGTGCACTCCTTACTCACCTCTTGAAGCTTTAAAATCACGTCAGTGGTTTGTGGAAGCTTTGACGATGGACAACAAAGGTAGAGTTGTATGTGTTGCTCCCTGTGGCCCTGTTTGCAAGCATTAAGTTGGAATGATTGGCACTTCATTTGATTGAAATCAAGCTAAAGATTAAATAGTGGGGTATTGATGAGTCCATATCTTGGAAACCTTTTGGGCTTCGAATGTGAAGAAATGTTAGTCCTCAATTGCTGTTATGCTTCAATTGTTAACTAATATGCAAGTGTTATGACATGATTGGAGATAAAAGTGCATAAGTACACAATACTCAAACAAAGCAAGGAGAAAGAGCAAAAATGCCAGAAAGGCGGTCAAAAGTGGTGTCACCGACACATTCGGTGGGTAGCCGAAGATCTAATGAGACCGCCTAATGTTATAGCAACCAAGCCCCCAAGTAAATGATAGAAAGGCGATGCATGAGGAGCTTTGGTTGGTCGCTAAACATGATTGGAGATGAATAGAGACATTGCCTAATATTGCAAAGACTTGAGCCTTCAGGAGATGCAGAAGAAGGCGGTTAAGTGAACTTTCATCGCACCACTAGAGTGCTCAACAATGGCCGACCTTAACCGCCGAAAGGTGAATTGGTGCACAAACTTTCATTAATTTGCACGGACTATAAAAGCATTTTGGAAAGGACATTGCACATAAAATTCACATCATAAATTTTACAAAGACCATATAAATATAGGGAGGAATAGAGCACATAAGCTTCTTGCTGAAGCAGTACAAGGGTTTGGTGATTTCAAGCTTTAGGAAAAGAAATTGAAGAGATTAGTTGGAGTATTCATATTTTCTCTTGTAATTCATCTTACCCATGTTCTTAGCTACTAATTATGTTATTACTTTTTTACTTTTGAACATGAGTGGCTAAAAACCCAAGGTTGGGGGTTTGTATATAATATAGTCTTTGATTTATGATTTGGGTCTATGGCATTTTAATTATAATGATGTCAATTTGAGTGAGTTAACAATTATTGCTAAGTTTCATCTACAATCCTGAGGTTGCAAACATGGGGTTTAATTTAGATATCAAATTATTGAATTAATTTGATTAATTAGAGTGTGCAGTAAGTGTATTAGCTAGAAATCTTTTGGGATTTCAATTGAATGCCAAAAACTTGGGTTCAATGACTAAAGTATTAGGGGATTTGTTATGATTTCTCAGGCCAGGCATGCCTTGAGCGATATGCATGTGATGTCATAATCGATTCATGTTCCACACCTTCGCTGTCATAAATGAAATGTTGGTTACCAGTAACCTAGCTTATTCACATATTTCTAACTCAATTAATCAAGTGTTTAGACCTGGTTAATTAGATCTATCCCTACGCTTGAACACTCCTGGCGTCTCTCTTAATATGTTGTTAATTTGCATTTTTAAAATTGTTAGCTGAATCTTGATATTTATTCATTCGTAACCCTTCATATTGACTCTATAAATGCCTAGTTCAACACATTACTTCACCTCTTGAACAACCATTCCCTATGGGATTCGAGCCCAACTCTTTGTTGAGTTATTATGTTAATAACAATCGTCCCTATTCCCATTAGTGAAGTAGGTTTGAACGTCATCAAGCCTTCCACACTTAAGGAAATTTGGGGTTAAAGGTTTAGGAGCTACCCCCTTCTCTTTTGTGGTCGAGGAGAAGGAGTGTTGGTAGATCCTTGTCCACCTTTCCTTTGGCCAATTTGGAGCTTGTAACCTCTACTCATTTCGTGAGAATAGACCCAACCATCTACTCGATCCATTTTAAACTCCCTTACTCTTTCCCTTAGTTTCTTCTCCTTAATTTAATCCACATGGGTCATCAACTGGGAGATATCCATCTTCTTCACTAGCATGGCCATCTTACACTCTTTGGATACCAAGTCGGATACGCCGGAGATGAATTTATTTATGCAAACCCTTGGATCCACAAACATTAAGGGAGAAAACTTGGAGAGCTTAGTTAATTTGAGTGCATACTCCCTCACACTCATAGACTCTTGCTTGAGGGTGATAAACTCTTGGACTTTGGCCTCCTTTAGCTCAATCAGAATGAACTGGTCTAAGAACGCACACTTGAACTCTTCCTATCCAACGGAACCCTCCCCTTGTCCCCTCTCGTCCACCCATTGCTCATACTATATGTTGGCTACCCCTTTGATTTGGCAGGCTACCAACTCAGCTTTCTCCTTCGAAAGGATACCTATGACCGTTACTATCTGATAAGTCTCATCAATAAAGTCAATTGGGTCATTCTTTGTCTTGGAACTGTGGAACTGAGTAGGGCTCGTCCTCATGAAGTCTATTACTTGAGTGGCTAGAGTAGGTACTTGGGGAGGAATGATAATCTCCTCATTAGCTTGGTTGGCCAATGTTTGGGCCAACATAATGAAGGCGACTCGAAACTCAACATGAGAAACCCCGTCATCATGTTGAAGTGGAGGGACTTGTTCTTCAAGTGTGGCTCTTTGATACGAGACACCCTGTCATCTTTTTAGAAATGTCTAAGTTTTGGGGGCTTCTATGACCCGTGGTCGGGGTTTCATAGGGCCCGGGCCCAATTGTCACCCAACCCGATTAACATTATATAAAAGCGGGGGTAAATTTATATCCCATATTATTACCAAATTTTTCAAAAATACCCTAAGTATTCCTCTTACCCCACAATTCGGATCACCATCTGGCTAACCTCCATTTTTTGGCAACTTTCCGGTGACACTCGGCCACCTAGGGTTCCACCTACCTTAGTTTCCTGCAATTTCTCAACTTTGTGAGCCAAATTTAGTAAATTCTTGACTTTAGTTTTCTTATATTACCGAAATTGGTATCCTTAGGTTATGTTGTTGATTGGGTACGGTATTCTAAAATTTGTGTGCTCAAAATAGATGTTGCCCTTGTATGAGAAACATTATTGATTAACATTGATTGAGTAGTCGCATTTGCTTTGAACTATGTAATGCCAGAAAGTGTGTCAATGTGTGTTTTGTCCAATTGGCCATGTCGTGTTTGAACGTTGTTGCCTGAAATCATGTAGTCACATGTCGTTGGAAGTACATTGGAATCATTGTCCGAAAGATAGTATATGATTGAGTATGTGTGCATAGTGGCATAACTTTGAATTACCAAATAGTTGTCGGAATATGGTGTGAATGCTTAAAATGACATTTGATGGGGTAGTGTATAATTGTCGCATGTAGGGTAGTAGGAAATTTGTTGGGAGTTGCTTAGTTGCAAAATATTATTGCTTTGGTGCTGAGTATAAGTGTTGTGGTCTGTTAATAATCTCGTTTGGGGACCCGTTCGATGGGCTTGGAAAACCTAAGCTACCGAAGTCTTCATATTATGAGGGTCTTCTATAGCCAGTGGAATAATTCATTCGCCATGGTTGCCCCACGTAAATAGAACCAGCAGCCTGGGGTTTCTGAGATTCCATCAAACTAAACCTTCTACGGGTCATAGCTTAGTCTACTGCTCTTAGATAGGTTTTATAGGGTGATTCCTACAAATGAACAAGTCTGGACCTACATCTATGAATCAATCTACGCCCGTAGAATGTTCTACGAGTCGTAAACTAGTCACATAGGTGCAATTCTAGTAACTAATTTGACTATACCCTACCACCTAGAAGGCCATTTACAACCCATAGTTTTCGTTAAGGGTCGTAAATGAGCCTTCGTAGGTTCTTCTGTCGCCAACTCTTATAAATTCTTATTTTTCATTCACGTACTTGTGGGGCTAATCAATATGTTAAGTACATGCATTTCAAGTACTATGGCCCTAAAACCAAGGAAGAATGAGATACAGTCCATGCAGCGACGTTTGAGAGATGGGCCCTCGGACGCCCAAGGTAGTTCTAAGACCAGTAGATCTCTTGAGGACCTCGATGTCTTGCCTGATGTAGGCAACGATCCACCACAGACACGAGATGTTGCTAGATAGTAAAGGAAGCCCCAGACTCAGGCCATCGTAGTCCGCTCTCCCCAGTCTGATGAGGGAAGTGTCAGTGACAACAATTCTGTACAGATGACTTCGTCCAAAGAGGGATCTAAATCTGAATCTGGAGAGGAGTTAGAGTCCAAGTCATCTTTAGTACCCCGAGCACCACCCTCACCTCCGAATGCATTATTAAACTAGTGGTGTGTGCGGGACATATAACAGATCTTCTGGGATAACGTACAGTAGGATGAGCAAGGCCTACAAGCCCGTTCCATATTGAGGAGCCCTAGATTATCACTTCAAGGCTAGACAGTGTACCTAGACTCCAAGACACCATTTTTTGATATAGACTTTAGTGGATCGCAGCATCATTGGGGAAGTACTCCCCACCGATGGTTTGAGAGTTCTTTGCAACATATGCCGCCATCATCTTACAGTCCACTCCTAAGGGGAAGAGACTCCTCACTTAGCCTCGATTGACACACACGAGCGTAAGGGGAGTATAGGTCGACATATCAGAGGCCTCCATCTTCTATATTCTTTTTTGTCTCGAGTACTAAGACCCCAGGGACACAACTGAGTTCGACCATAGACTGGGGAAAACTCAGGACAAAGTGCTAATGAGAGATCCGGCCCAGTAGGCTTCATTGATGAGATGGGTCACTGACCATATTGATGAGCAGGGCTATTTCATGCCCCAAAGAGAGGGGAGGCGTGACTGGCACCCGATACCGTTAATGGCCGGGTAAGCCACTAAACATGCTAGTGAACTAAATAGGGACAAGAAGAAAATCGGGCAGCATAACGTCTGAAAGACTGAGCCTGGGCACTGTAGGCCATGACCTGGTCAACAGTAAATCACGTATATAAAGATATGTAAACCCAAACAATAAAGTATTAGCTAGCCGACAAGGCTACCACCACAGAGGTACAGGCACACACCATATATACATGCCAATCTTATGACTGGAGACTGAAAGACACCAAAGGACCAACCGACAATAACATGTCCACAATAGCCTCTACGAGAATCACTTACACTTTCAGGACAGGGCCCCGAAATACCCAACTATACAACAAAATGTAAGCATCCTGTGAAAGCTCCAGGAAGAGGTAGATCTTACCAACTCACAGCTAAACGGGGCTCCTAGTGGAGGGGTAAATCAGAACCCCTACCTAAACCTGCACGCACGAAATAAAATGCAGCGTCCCCAGGCAAAGGGACGGCAGTAAGATAAACATGTACTGGTATGTAAGGCAGGAAGTAAAATCATAGATAACCGTAGTAAAAAGGTTAATAGAAATAACGCCTGTAACAAAAACTCAAGTAGCCTTAATGGCCAATAAGCCACCTCCTAGTGATAAAACAATGCATGGTATGCTCGAGTATCGCATGTCGTGAATACATATATATAGATACAAATGCATGACATACCCAACCAAATGCTAGCACTGGTGGTCCTTTCCGGTAGCTAACTGGCATCATATCTGCCAGCCTGTGGCCATCTGTACCATATACATATATATAGTTGGGCAAATAGGATCCATGCCTTCGATTATAGCTCGAAATCCATGCATAACATGCAATGTATGATATGAATGTTGAATGCACATAGTAAGCCATAGCAAGAACTTAGCCAATCTTGGCTCATCGGTACACTTATTCTCATAGCATTATAGTCATTGTCATTTAGCCAATCTTGTCTCATTGGTACACTTATTCTCGTAGCATCATAATCATTATCATTCAGCCAATCTTGGCTCATTGGTACACTTATTCACATAGCATCATAATTATCGTCATTGCATATACATATGGCTCGTGGGATCATACATGTCTTTTTAACAAGTTTGGGAATTTAACCCAACATTTAGAGTGAAGCCTTAACTTTGAAAATGTTCATAAAGGCGCTTTACAATAATGCTTATACTTGGTCCCATGTCAATTAGTAAAAGAATGTATTTAAATAAGATCAAGTGCCTTAGTAGTTTGAACAGGAGCATTTCACTTGAGAATATTGAAAACCAACGCGTTACTTGTTATATTCTTCAATTATAGTTTTGCATGGAAGAAGGACTGACTCTAAATACTAAATTCCCTTTGCATTCTAAATTTATTTTAATGGCACTACACCAAAAAGAGAAACGCCTTAAACATATGAATAGGTGGCCGGGAAACTGGCAAAATGGTATATAGATATTGAATGTTCCGTTGAAGCGAATGAAAGAAATTTCAATCTAATCCCATTGTGAATATGACTCAGTTGCAATCCCAATACCTTTCACAGAAGGTCTTTCTAGCAACAGAATAGTAAGATATCACATTTGATGTTTTGGAAAACTTCCGGATTTCGTGCTAAAAGGAGGAACGGAGCTTAGCCTTAACATACCTCTCCAACGAACATCCAATTGCCAAAAGTTCCTTCACGAACGTTCTTCCTGATGTCCTAAGCTTCGCAACAACTATATATACGCATTTTAAAGACACCTATAAACAGTAAAAAATTTAACATTAATGACCAGATTCGGCAAGGAGCATTTACGCAAGGAAATGTCCGTAAAACTTTGTAAAAATGACCGTAAAAGACCCCAAAAATTATTACCTGAACACACCAGCTGCCAACTAATAATAACCAGCAAGAACATCATTTTTGTACACTCCAAAAGCAGCCCCAAACGCAGCTAATAAGAGAGGAAAACAATTGCAAAGCGTAAGGCACACATTTCTAGACATAGGGACGAATTTTAATGGTAAAAACGCGAAAAACTTACCTAAATCACTTAGAGAACTTTGAGTAGCTTTATCTTCAGTTTCATACTGGTTTGGGACGAAAATGGCTCATTTTGGAGCTTTAAAATATCAAAATAGCCGACATTAAGTTGGGTCAACCCGACCCAACCCATGACCTGGTTTCCAGCTAGGCAGTCTCGGTAAAATGGTCATAACTCTTTATTCTGAGGTCGGTTTGATGTGGGGTTTTGTGCGTTGTAAATTAGACTCATAGATCTTCAATTTTATAATTCATGGACCATCTAAATTTTGTACATTGGGAGATATGTCCTGATACATTTGATCCAAATTTAAGAAGGATTTCCTAAAGAAACTTACGGTAACTTTGGCCAATCTTTATCTTGCAAATTTCTTGATTCCCAAACTTAATGTATGACCTTTGTGCTACTAAAATAACTTAAAGAAATCCATTATTAGCACATTATAATGTTTTAGTCCCATCCGAAAAGTGAAACCCAATTTAAACCTTTTGAAAAGGGCGAGGTGCCACTCGGGCCATTTCTTTAATCCCGAAAGTGCATTTAGGGTATTACTTTGGCTTAAAATTTTAGGTCCTTGATTTTACCACTTATTTGCAGCCTTATTATCCTTTGGTGCTAGCACAAATCACATGAGCCTTATATAATTCCACACTATTTAAATAATGAAAGACTAGAAACACGGGTCTCACAGTCTCCCCCCTTAAGAACATTTGTCCGTGAATGTATCAAGACAACCCCTTGGTTGCATTACCATCTACTATACTGTTTTTTTATTTTGATACATCTATTACCCTTGTAAACCATAAATCAACTTCCAAAACTCCAATTACTAAGCTTTGTAAAGCTATCCCGCGACAAACATACAAGTTTCACTTCCATAAGTTATAAATAGCTAAGGGTGGTTCCTCATCATTTCTTCTTTGGCTTCCCAAATCATTTCCTCAATATTGTTGTTCTTCCACAACACTTTCACAAAGGCCACTTTTCATTTTGAAGATTTCTTATTTGTCAATCTAAAATAGCTACTGGTACCTCATCATAAGTTAAGTCTTCAGCAATAAGGGTATCCTTAATATGAGTAATACACGAATGATCCCTAATGTACTTCTTCAACATAGATACATGAGACACTAGATGTACTGCTCTCAATTCTAAAGGAAAATTAAGCTCGTATATTACCTTGCTAATTACTCCAATAATGTTATGCAGTCCAACATATCTAGGACTGAGCTTTCCTATCTTTCCAAACCTCATGATTCCCTTCATAGGTGATACCTTTAAGAAGACCCAAGATTCTACATCAAACTCTAAGTCTCGTCGTTGAACATCTGCATAAGACTTCTGCTGATTCTGGGCCATTTATGGTAAGTCTCTAATAAGTTTAATTTTTTTAGGGAAAAAACAACTGCAGCGAACGCAAGACCATGGGTAGGATAGTTTTGTTCATGTTTTAGTAACATTCTGGAAGCACATGTAATAACCTTATCATGCTGCATAGGAACACAACCTAGGCCAATTATCAAGGCATCACAATATACAATGTAGCCTTTGGTTCTATCCTGAAGAGCCAGACTAGGTGTGGTGGTAAGCCTTTTCTTTAGCTCTTGAAAAATCTATTTACATAATTCAAGTCTACTGAAAATTAGTTGTTTGATGCATCCATCTCGTTAGTGGTGTAGAGGTAGTGGAGAATCCCACAACAAACCTCCTATAGTATCCTGCCAAGCCCAAATAACTATGGACCTCTGTCAGATTCAATGGTTTCGGCCAGGCCATTACTGCCTTAATTTTCTAGCCATTGACCTTGATACTATTGCTAGTAATAACATGTCCACGAAAAGCTATAGGAGTTAACCAAAATTCACATTTGGAGAATTCAACTTATAACTTGTTGACCTGGAGAGTCCGTAATATAACTCACAAAGTGGTCTGCATGCTCAGCTTCTAACTTATCCTAAATATCGCCTTTCGAATATCTACATCCCTGACTCCTAGCTGGTAGTACCTAGGTCACAAGTAAATCCTTGACAAACAACCAATCCACATAAAAGTATACTTGTTCTTGATAGTGACTTTATTTAACTGTTTATAACCGATACACATCCGTAAAGAGCCATCTTTATTTCAAGCAAAGAGCATTGGAGCACCCCATGGATATGTGCTTAGCCAAATAAGGTCTTTATCAATCAAGCCCTTCAGTTATTCCTTCAAGTCTCTTAGCTCTACAGGAGCCATTTTATTTAGAGGAATGGGTATACGTTGCATATCAGGGAGAAGATCTAAAGAAAAATTGATATCCCTTTCGGGGGATTCCGGGAAGTTCATCGGGGAATATTATCATGAACTCATTCACAGTAGGGACTGACTAAAGGGCCAATTGCTAATAAACTTTCATGTCTTCCCGTAATGGTAACATGCACCTTAATCCTCTCTACATTGCCTAGTATGAAGCTTACCACATTGTGTACATGGGGGAGTAGGTTGTCTTATTTGTGCATAATGATCCTGTCAACGACTCTCAGGCTGGCATAAACTCTACCCCGGCCTTGATTGAATATAATGATCAATTCGCTGGCCCTGTATTTATAGCGAGGAATTACCTGCTGTCAGAGGTGGATATCGATAAAAAGGAGGCCTAAAATCACCCTGTAGTTCCCTTTAAGACCCCATAGTACAAGCCCTCTTATTCTTCTTCCTATCTCGACGGATATCCCGAATTCGACGAGAAAGATCGTCTGTAGTCTGAGCAAAAGCCTGAATACAAGAAATATCTACACCATCTTGTAAAGAGGCTATCCTGTAGTCTCTAATCAAATGATCCCCTAAACCATCAAAGTCACGATGAACTCTAGCACTCATGGTACATACAATATCTGGTGCATACTTAGCCAAAGAATTAAACCTAAGGCTGTACTCTCTTACTCTCAAATCCCCCTGCTTCAAACTAATAAACTGATCAAGACGGGCCTCCCATACCTCCTGTGGTATGTAACGGGCTAAAAATGCTTTAGAAAAGTCCTCCCACTTTGTTGGCGGATCATCAGGCCCTCTGGATCACTCCCACTCCTCGTACCATAAGATGGCAACATCACATAGTTGAAAAGAAGCCAACTCCACTGCCTCGGTACTGAGGCATGCATCACCCTTAATACTTTACACATATGGTATGTAAATTCCTGTAGATCCTCAGTGGGACTGGACCCTTTAAATACTGGAGGGGCCAATTGAAGAAACTCTCATACCTTTGAGCTTTCTATTTTATCCCTTCTAGTGTCTGCTCTCACCTTTAGTTGTCTCCCATGAATAAAAACCATCATAGTTAGTAGCTGAATAGCCTCCTTCATCCCCTGATCCCCAGTTTCTAATAGGGCTTGGGGGACTAGATTTCCTTGGGCACCAACAAGTGCTGGTGAATCTGGTACTGTGGGCATTGGAGGCTCCCTATGTGCCTCAATAGAGAATATATCTTCCTCACCAAGCAAGACATGATTGGTACCTTCTCTTGGATCCATACTTATGTCATGTTGTGACATCTCCTGAGCATAGGTAACCCATTAAATAAGAACAACATAACATGATATAGATTTCATATGTTCATATAGCTCTTCTTTATAGAACTATCTATTAAGTGAAAGAAATGTAACCATCCCTAAATACCTCATAGCCTCTTGATTATAAGTGTGGTGCACAACACACCCATAAGCAAGACTCTACTAGACACGACATTGTGGACTCCCTGGGACACGACCTGCTCTAATACCATGTTTGTCACGCCCCAAAAAGAGGGGAGGCGCGACTGGCACCCGATATCGTTATTGGCTGGGTAAGCTACTAAACATGCAAGTGAACTAACTAGGGACCAGAAGAAAATCGGGTAGCATAACGTCTGAAAGACTAAGCCCGGGTATTTTAGGTCATGACCTGGTCAACATTAAATCACGTATATCAAGATAAGTAAACTCAAATGATAAAGTACTAGCTAGCCGACAAGGCTGCCACCATAGAGGTACAAGCACACACCATATATACATGCCAATCTTATGTCTGGAGATTGAAAGACACAAAAGGACCAACCCACAATAACATGTCCACAATAGCCTCTACGAGAATCACTAACACTGTCGAGACAGGGCCCCGACATACCCAACTATACAACAAAAAGTAAGCATCCTGTGAAAGCTCCAGGAAGAGGTGGAGCTTACCAACTCACAGCTAAACGGGGCTCCTAGTGGAGAGGTAAATCAGAACCCCTACCTGAACCTGCACGCACGAAATAAAATACAACGTCCCAAGGAAAAGGGACATCAGTATGATAAACATGTACTGATATGTAAGGCAGGAAGTAAAATTATAGATAATCGTAGTAAAAAGGTTAATAGAAATGACGCCTGTAACAAAAACTGAAGTAGCCTTAAGGGCCAATAAGCCACCTCCTAGTAATAAAAAAATTCATGGTATACTCGAGTATCGCATGTCGTGAATACATATATATAGATGCAAATGCATGACATATCCAACCAAATGCTAGCACTGGTGGTCCTTTCTGGTAGCTAACCGACATCATATCTGCCAACCTGTGGCCATCTGTACCATATACATATATATAGTTGGGAAAATAGTATCCATACCTTCGGTTATAGCTCGAAGTCCATGCATAACGTGCAATGTATGATATGAATGTTAAATGCACATAGTAAGCCATAGCAAGAACTTAGCCAATCTTAGCTCATCGGTACACTTATTCTCATTGCATCATAGTCATTGTCATTCAGTCAATCTTGGCTCATTGGTATACTTATTCTCGTAGCGTCATAATCATTTAGCCAATCTTGGCTCATTGGTACACTTATTCACATAGCATCATATTCATTGTCATTGCATATACATATGGCTCGTGGAATCATACATGTCTTTTTATAAAGTTTGGGAATTTAACTCAACATTTAGAGTGAAGTCTTAACTTTGAAAATGTTCATAAAGGTGCTTTACATAATGCTTATACTTGGTCCCAGGTCAATTAGTAAAAGAATGTATTTAAACAGGATCAAGTGCCTTAGTAGATTAGACAGGAGCATTTCACTTGAGAATATTGAAAACCAATGCGTTACTTGTTATATTCTTCAATTATATTTTTGTATGGAAGAAGGAATGACTCTAAATACTAAATTCCCTTTTCATTCTACATTTATTTTAATGGCACTACACCAAGAAAAGAAATGCCTCGAACATATGAATAGGTAGCCAGGAAACCGACAAAATGGTATATAGATAATGAATGTTCAGTTTAAGCGAACGAAAGAAATTTCAACCTAATCCCATCGTGAATATAACTCAGCTGCAATCCCAATGCCTTTCACAGAAGGTTTTTCTAGCAATAGAATAGTAAGATATCACATTTGACATTTTGGGAAACTACCCGGATTTCGTGCTAGAAGGAGGGACGGAGCTTAGCCTTAACATACCTCTCCAACGAACGTCCAATTGCCAGAAGTTCCTTCACGAAAGTTTTTCCTTACATACTAAGCTTCACAACGACTATATATATGCATCTTAAAGACACCTATAAACATTCAAAAATTTAACATTAATGACCAGATTCGGCAAGGAGCATTTAAGTGAGGAAATGTCCGTAAAACATCGTAAAAATGACCGTAAAAGACCCCCAAAATTATTACCTGCACACATCAGCTGCTAACTAACAATAACCAGCAAGAACATCATTTTTTTACACTCCAAAAACAGCCCCAAACAGCGCTAATAGGAGAGGAAAATAATTGCAAAGCGTAAGGGACACATTTCTAGGCACGGGGATGAATTTTAATGGTAAAAACGCAAAAAACTTTCCTAAATCACTTAGAGAACTTTTGGGAGCTTTCTCTTCAGTTTCATACTGGTTTGGGACGAAAATGGCTCATTTTTGAGCTTTAAAATGTCAAAATAGCCGACATTAAGTTGGGTCAACCGACCAGACCCATGACCCGGTTTCCAGCTCAGGCATGCTCAGTAAAACGGTCATAACTCTTTATTCTGAGGTCGGTTTGATGCGCGGTTTTGTGCGTTGCAAACTAGACTCATAGATCTTCAATTTGATAGGTCATGGACCTTCTAACTTATTGTATTTTGGGAGATATGGCCTGATACATGTTATCCAAAGTTAAGAAGGATTTCCTAAAGAAACTTACGGTAACTTTGGCCAACCTTTATCTTGCAACTTTCTTGATTCCAAAACTTAATGTATGACCTTTGTGCTACTAAAATAACTTAAACAAATCTATTATTAGAAAATTATAAACTTTTAGTCCCATCCAAAAAGTAAAACCTAATTTAAACCTTCCAAAAAGTCCGAGGTGCCACTCGGGCCATTTCTTTAATCCCGAAAGTGCATTTAAGGTATTCCTTTGGCTTAAAACTTTAGGTCCTTGATATTACCACTTATTTGCAGTCTCATTATCCTTAGGTGCTATCAAAAATTACATGTGCCTTATATAACGCTACACTATTTAAATAATGAAAGACTAGAAACACGGGTCTCACGGGCTAGGACCCTGAGTGGGTATCTACTTCGTCGGCACCAATAGTGAAGGCGTCCCTCAGCTTCACTGGAAAATTTTGGTGGCCAGTTGTTAGATCGTGAATTCGGCCCACATATACAGATAATACCTTGACATCGAACCATGCGATACTAGTTTCCAGCATCTTAGCTAGCTATGACATAGATTAGGCCCGCCTGATTATAGAGAAAATTCATAAGGCAGCTCTGAAGAGGTCCACCTCCATCCCCTTCTGTGCTTGTTACATCATCTTTGTATAGCATCGGAAGTGGAAATCTTTTATCACTTGGATACTCAGATCGAGGTTCAGAGGACATTGGATGCCTGCCCGATAAAGGCTGATGAGAATCTGGTGGCCCTCCGGTTAGCACCACATCCTCTAGTCCAGATGCTAAAGATGTTCGTTGCAGCACCATCGTCTAAGCCTCCATCTTCTTCTTCCACAACTGCTCCTACTCCTAAGGGGTTCCCACAGATAGAGGCTGATATAAAGAGGGGGCCCACTACTACCACTACTACACTAGAGGTCGTGCCTGCACAGTCTCTACCTACTGGCATGGTACACGTGTCAGCGACATCTATTTAGTCCTTGCTGTAGAGCCAGGCACGCACTAAGTCCCAGTTGACTCAATTGCTACAACAAAGTTAGCCGTAGAGACTAAGGCTTGTATGCTGACACATTGTGTGGCTACCATTCAGGAGAGATTTCTATTAGTACACAACCACATTGACGCATTTGAGAGGTGAGTAGAGTAGAGTAGAGCCTCAGTTCAGCCCGACCCGCTGACATGGCAACTATTTTGATGGACATCTAGCAGATCCAATATGAAATAAAGGCAACAATATCAGTACCGATTATGTTTTCACCGTCTGATCCATGTGAGGTGGTCATTGATCAATTCATCCTTAAGGAGACACAACTTTTCTCGCTGAGGAAGTGGCCCCACACTGATGTTGCAGATGCTGTAAGGCGAGAGGCAGGGATGATAAAGGAGGAGTAGTTTGAGCTTTATAGGCTTCATTCCATGTGAGATGAGGAGGCGCGACGAACACGTGATTTAGAGATGATGAGGGGTGTTGGACCCTCCAGACAAGCTGTTGCTATTGAGGAGACCACCAGGAAGGTTGAGGGTGTTAGTTCCAGCCTAGAGACCGGCGCTTAAGCGCCTAGGTATGTTTCATTTGAGCCCTGTGCTATAATAGTGTCATATTTTTTGCATCAAGGAAAGCGCAAACTCATTTTGATGGGATGTGGGTAGTTATAGGCGTCAATGTTGTCTGAGCAACTATGGCCTATAACTATCCCATATTATGTGTACAAGGGGTTTTCTTGCCTGTGTTCTTTCCCTTAAGACATTTATTTTCTGTTGAACCAACATGTTTAGAATGTGTTGGTAGTATTAGTAGCATGTAGTACTAAAGTGTAGTGCATATGTTAGTTTTTTTGCGAAATAATACGATCAAAATTTAGTTCTATAGTCTTGATAAGAACCATGTGATATTGAATTAATTAAAATGCTTGTTCTGATAAGTGAAGTCCTGTTGTGATGAAAAGCATGATTTGAGAGTCTAGGTTGATAGTGTAATTAGTGCCATGTGTATGTGAGCTTTCTTTGCTTAATTCTTATACTGTGTTCCGATTTAGAATTACGCTGACTTATATTGTGGGTTAGTTGGTCAGAAAAGGATCTTAGCTCATTGCCATATTAGTCCACTTAGCCCAAATGACCAACCAAATGTGTAATGTATCCCTTGATTCTGATGTTTGAGCTTTGCATATACCCTTTTCTTTCTGAAAACCTAAGTGACCTAGTCTTGTCGAATGTGAGATCCTAAAGCTGGCCCTGGTCCTTCCTTCAACATTGTGCACCTTGACTAAGACAAAAAGCTTAAGTTGAGGGTGGCTGGTGTAAGGGTACTCACACTAAATTGGGTGGAAGCTAGTGATACATGAAAAAGGGAGAAAAATATGCTTTGGGGTGCAAGAAATATTAATGTATACCTAAAGAAAGAACTAAAACGAAAAAGAATGTGAAAATAAAAGGCAATCAGCTAACAATAAGAGTAAGGTACCTAGAAAAGCTCAAAATAGGAGAAGAGGAGAAGAATTTTAAAAATGACAGTGTTGGTAGGAGAAACGTGTAGAATAACGCAGTGTCAAGGAGGGCCATCAGTCATTATGTTCCCAAAACTTCATACCAAAGCCCCTGAGCCTACGTTACAAGCCAAGAAAGTCCTATAGTGATCCTAATCCAAGTAGTTAAAGGTTATAGTTTTATGTATAGGGGCAAGCATATGGTATTGAGCAGGGTGTTTGAATATTTATTGTGAGTGAGAGTGATATTTTTTAGTACCAAGCATCAAATCTAAAAATACTATAATGAGTGAGATATGGGACTTCTTCTTGTGAAGGAACTTGCATTATACTGTTGATTTTAGGTTATTTTGGTGATTGTTGCTTATCTACGATTACCTTGCTTGTCATAGTTGTACTATCACATATATTAATCTACATTGATTTGTTTGATAACTATCAAAATATACATTTATCGGTTGTTTTGGGTATCTGCGCTTGATGTGGAGATAATGTATGCCATAAGATTGAGGTCTGTGTGTTACTATACTGCTTATGCAGATTGAGTCCATCTCTTTAGGGCAAGCAACAATTTTAAGTTGGGGTGTTCTTTCAAAATACAACACATTTGATTCTTAAAACTTGGAATTTCGTGTGTTCTCAAAGAGATAGTAGTGGGTTTGATGTGTTTATATTATAGGATTTGGCATGATTTTGGGAAAAATGTTGTAGATGTTGCATTTTTGATGAGTTATGAAGCACTCTACTAGCTGTAGACTGGTTTCGTGATTGAGATTCAGTGAAGGGCCTAATTTCGGAAGTTGCATCCATGAACTGTCGGAGGAGCCATGGAATTTTGTAGGAGTCGTGGACCAGGTTTCGTGCCTTAATGATCAGAATTTTGGAGTTTTATGAAGGCTATCAGATGAAAACCTATATGAGCAGTAAGTCTGAAAATGGCCCGTATAAAGGTCTTGTAGAAGTGATGCCCAGTTTTGAAGAATGAAAACTATAAAGCCTAGGTACGGGCCGTAGAACTTTGTATGGTCCGTAACCCTATTTGTATTGCCTTCCAAATCCACTATTTCTCTATTGTTTTGGACTTGTATTATAGCTATTATGAATAGGTTTTTTGGTTTCCAAGACAGATAATGAACGAAAAGAGAGAGGAAAAATTGCAAAGAGACACACGAGGCATTAAGAAAATAACTCTGTGATTTTTAACAATGCTTTGTGATTTCAAGTAAAGAATTTGGGATTTCTTGTTCTTAACTTTATCATCGTAAGTGGTCAATTATGTTATTCCATATCATGATTCTTGCATCTACCATGATTATGCATAGCTAAATTGTAACACTTGACAAAATTACCAAAATACCCCTAGAAGAGAGATGTGCGCATAACACGTATTTGAGTGGGAAAATGGTTTCGGTTGATTTTTAGAGCAATCGGATCAAGAAATAATTTTTCGATGCGAATACGTGAACCAATGAGGGTACGTGACAGGTGTGCAATGAGCACCCACCGTGGACCAACACTTGGTTTTATCCCAAATATTTTCTACATGATTAGAAACCTCGTTCAGAGATTTTTTGGTGAAAAATACCGAAAGTAAACCCTGTCTGCGTTGTAGACCCTATGTCCCGAGACGGATTTTTTTCGAATTTCTTGAGGGTCATTCTTGACCTTTGCGAACCCCTCCTGGACTTAATATATGACCAAAACAGGTCGTTTTAATTATAAAAAGGGTTATAAACCCTATTCTAAGTCCTTTAAAACCTTTAACAAAATGAACTAGGACTAAAGAGAAGAGAGAAAAGTGAGGATTTGAGGAATTCAAGTCGTATTCATGCCAAGTTGATTGTCTACCTTCATCCCATGTATGTAATGCTAAACTAAAAGTGTGAGGTTTTTCTCTCATGTGCCCCATAGATGGTCATGGAAGAGTTGAAAGTCTGAAGAGCCTGCATACATTATTCTTGATGGTTTTTCTTGAAAATTATATCAATTATATATACTTTCCTATGTTGATGATCATCATAAAGTTGTTTTCTTGATTTGAATACTTTTCATGAGATATTGTATAAACTCTATATGTTAATTTGTTAAAGCATGCCTAATGAACCTTCGGATGGAGTCTAGAGCATTGGTTTGAGTATGTTCAGTAAAGTCTTATTGTGAGTATAAGGTCGAGTTAATTGAGCCTGATGATCATCGGAGTCTTCATAATTGAGTTCTTGAGTTCTGACTAAATGACTTCTTCTAATTGATAATATGAGTCCTTGAGTTCTCAAATGAGAATTGAGTTAACTGAAATGAGTTAAAGTCCCTGAAATAATATATGACCCTTGAGTTTGAGTTAATGAGAGTCTCTATGAGGCTAATTTGAGATAATTGAGTTAAGATGAGAAGTCTTATGAGAATTGAGTCATGGGAAGTGTGTCGAGCATCGAAAGAGTAAGAGTTAGTCTAACTCACACTCGTCAAACTACGTGGCCAAGCATAGGAGAGGATTAGAACCATCACATTACATTATGGGTTCCCCTCTTTTTAGGAGATAAGTAGGTTAATTCACTCAACTTGTTTGCAATTAGTCTGAGTCTACCATATTCCTTGTGGGATTCGACCTTAACCTTGTATATCTTGACAACGACCATTTTAACCTTCCAAAAGTAGGTATTTCTTTGGAGACATCAACCACCACTTCCGAACTCACTTAATTTCACTCTTAGTCTAGTCAATCTGTGAACACGTTTGGCTAACTCCCTTTTACTTTCATCTTCTTTTTGGGACACACTACCCATGGAAATTCTACTAAGGACATCAGCTACAACATTGGCTTTTTTGGGGTGATACTTCGAAGTCATATCATAGTCCTTGAGTAGCTCTAACAACCTTCGTTGCCTCAAGTTGAGATTTTTCTGGGTAAACACGTGTTAGAGACTCTTGTGGTCTATAAAAACATCCATATGAACTCCATACAAGTAGTGTCGCCAAAGCTTTTAGGCAAACACCACCGCTGCAAGCTCTAGATCATGAGTTAGGTAATTCTTCTCATGCACTTTAAACTATCTTGAAGCATGGGCAATCACTTTACCATTTTATATTAACACACACCCTAACCTAATCCTTGATGCATCACAATACACGACAAACCCATCATTCCTTTCTAGCAATGTCAATATAGGGGCTGAAGTCAAACGATCCTTTAAAGTCTAGAAACTGCTCTCACATTTATCCACCCCATACAAACATAACCTTCTTTTGAGTTAGCTTGGTGAATGGAGACGAAAGAAAGGATAAGTCTTGCATAAACCATCTATAGTAACAGGCTAAACCCAAGAAACTCCTTATGTCAGTTGGAGTCAATGGCCTTGGCCAGTTTCTTACTAATTTTGTATTTATAAGATCAATGTTCATGCCCTCTCTAGATACACATGCCCAAGGAAGTCAATCTCATCTAGGAAAAACTCACATTTATCAAACTTTGCATAGAGCTTCTATTCCCTAAGGGTTCGCGATACTACCCTCAAGTGCTCCATGTGTTCTTGCTCACCCCAGGAGTATATAAGAATGTCATTCATAAACACCAAAATAAACATGTCGAGGTAAGGCTTGATCACCCTATTCATGAGGTCTATAAATATCACCGGTGCATTAGTGAGGTCAACCAACACCACCACAAACTCAAAATGACCTTACCTATTTCAGAAAGCCTTCTTAGGGATGTCAGTTTCTCTAACACTCAATTAGTGATAATCGAATCTCAAATACATTTTCGAGAAATAAGTTTCCCCTTGTAAATAATCAAAAAAATCATCTATCCTCGTAAGGGGATACATATTCTTGATGGTGATCTTATTGAGATACCAATAATTAGTGCACGTAAAGAGCAACCCACCCTTCTCCCTTACAAATAATAGGGGTACCCTATGGAGACTGACTAGGTTTAATGAAGCCCTTCTCCAATAAATCCTTCAGTTACTGCTTTAACTCATTCAATTCTGCAGGAGCCATTCTATAAGGAGGGATTGAGATCGGCTTAGTATCGGATAAAAGGTCTAAATCAAAGTCTAGCTCCCTTTCAGGTGGAACACCCAATAAATCATCTAGGAAGACCTCAGGAACTTCACTTACAATGAGAATCAACTCAAGAGAAGGAACTTTAGAAGAAGCATCTTTGACCCTCACGTAGTGGTAGATGCACCCCTTAGAAATTATATTTTGGGTCTTTACAATAAAAATGAATCAACCCCAACGCGAAGAGTTGCTACTCTCAAATTCAAGAACTGGCTCATTAAGGAATTGGAATTTAACCCTATGGGTCAATGGAGGTATAACTAGTATGCAACCAATCCATCCAAGAATCACATTGAAGTCTACCATGTAAAGCTTGTATAAGTTACATGGAATCACTTTATGCAAGATAGAAATAAGACAACCTCTATAGACTTTTTCTGCTATGATAGACTCATTTACAGGGTTACTCACCTCATGGGGCTCATGGTGGACTTCGGAACATGCGTAAAACTTATATACAAAGAATGGGGTTACAAAAGACAAGTTCGCTCCTAGATCTAAAGGTTCATATGCATGATAATAAAAAAATCTTAACATAGTAATAACCACATCCCGAGGTTTTTCGACCTCTTGGTGACCATGAAGAGTACAAAACTGATTGGTCTTTTGGGAGCCTTGAACTCCGTTGGCTTTGAGGCCTTGTGCGTCTGCTCATGTATTCCTTAGCATTGTGGCCGAGCCTCCCACAAGTGAAACAAGCATTTGACCTGGTTAGGATTACTTGCGAAATTTGGACTTTAGGGCTTGAGACTCACCCCTTTGTCTTTCTAGAAACAAGGACTATTGGTGGATACTCTCCTACCTTGCTTTTGGCCACCTTGGCATTCGTGACGACCAAACCTTTGGTGAGAATAACTCCCACTTTCAACTATATCCCTCTTCGACTCCCTTGCCCTTTCGCAAAGCTTCTCTTCTTCAATTTGCTTGGTAGACATCATCAAGCGGTAAATTTCCATCTCCTTGACCAACATGACCGTCTTTCATTACTATGAGACCAACTAGGATACACCCAGAATAAATTTTCTCATGCACGATCTTGAATCCGCGACCATAAACAGAGCTTACTTTGGCACTTACATAAATTTGAGGGCATATCCCTCACGATCATGCTCCTTGCTTCAAGTTGATGAATTCCTGGACCTTTTCCTCCCTAAGCTCGATGGGGAAGAACCAATTCAAAAAGGAACATTTGAATTCTTCTGAACCAATAGGACTTGCTCCTTGGTCTCTCTCATCGGTCTATTGCTCGAACTAAATCTTAGCCGCTCCTTTGAGTTGGTAGGCCACCAGCTCAACTTTCTTTTCGGATAGAAAGCCTATTACTACCACAACCCCATAATTTTCCTCAATAAACTCAATAGGGTCCATGTCTGTTTTTGACCTATAAAATTTTGGTGGATTCATCCATATGAAATCACATATTCCCATGGTCGGAGTAGGCACTTGAGGAGGAACACCCACTTCCTAATCTGCTGGGTTGAACATTCCTTGGCCTAACAAAGTGAATGAAACTCAAAACATAACATAGGACACTGCATCATCCTGCAAGAGTGGAGGGACTTATTCCTTGGGAGTGCCTCGCTGATGGGGGGACTTCGTGGTGGCATGATCTAGAAACAATCAAAAGTCCATGATTATTTAGCACAAGACCTTATTCAACTATAAGGCATGACATGAATAAGAAAGAAGGAATGATTTTCCAAAACTGTCTCATAGCCTCTCACTCAAGATAGTGGAGCGCTTCTCAACGTTGAATGAGACTCTATGTTATGGGTTATGCATGGGCATCCGAGGAACATTTTAAAATCTCTTGCTCTGATACCATGTTTGTAATAACATGACCAAGGGGCCTAGTCGTCACACAGTGAATGAGGTACCTTAGAGCATCCCACCCTAGCCATCTCTAGAATCTTAAGCAGTCATAGGCATTATGTATAACTTTTATAGAAGAAAATAGGGGAAAAGGGTCCAAGGATCACTTTTGATAGCGAAGAAATATTTAAAAGTAGTGAAAATACTACAATCAATTTATTTGTTCATATTCATACCAAAAATATCATAAATGGATGGGACCAATATTAGTCGATCTCCATCAAATAGAAAAGAATCCATAAAAAGGGAACATAGAAAGTAGAAGTTTCAAAAAGGCTACATATACATTATCTTAAACAAATTAAAGATACAAGTTAGACGAAAAAGTTCAAAAGTCCCACACTAAGGGCTCACCATAATAAAGTTACTAGACTTAAATGCCGAAAATGAGCTTCAAGCCAGTGGAGGAGTGCATTTCCCTATATGGTTAAATCATGTAGGCAAACTATGTGTTAGTACATTTGAATGTACTATGTACGTGAGATGCAATGCATGGATGAAATTTCAATGCCATCATTATTAAACATAACATATAAGGATACATAACATAAAAGAAACTTAAGCAAGCTTAAATATGCACAAGGAATATGGCTCGAGATCAATATGAGATAATGCATAAGAAAGCACATAAAGCGAAGACATATCATAAGGTCATAAGCTTATGGGAATGAACCTTAACCGACATATAAGACCATGTAAGTTGTTACATGGAATCTAATCAACTCATTTCATTAGGAAAATGCCAATGCACTACATCCATTGGGAGAAGGGGAATCTACTTGCCAAGATAGACATCTGAAACATAGTAACTTCGCAATTGCATCTTTTATAAATTTGGGCCTACGTGGATCCACTAGACAATCCTATAAGGCTCATATGGTGGCACATCATAAGGGACATTGAGATTTAGCTTCAAGGGATCATGTCTCAACTAACGGAATAAGACCCAATCAATAGGCCTCTCGGTGCTAAGTACATTTAATTGATCCCTTAGTGAACACTATTTGAGCCTTGATCAATTCTTTGGAAGCCATGTAGCCTTGATCCTTATTGTGAAAGAAAATTCCTTCTTGTTCTACGCCATTACCTCCTTGAACTCAAGTGAGCAAAAGTAGTAGCCAAAGGCCAAAGTTGGGGTTATTGGTAGAAGAAGGGTGTCTCCCATGTAAAGGTTGAGGAAAGAAAAAAAGAAAAGAAAGGCGAAGAGTCCTTGAATGATGATAAAAAAATCTAAAAAGTTTAAAATGATGAAAAGAAAAAGAATTTGTTGAAAAAGTGGACCCTCCAAAAGTGTTGAAAGATTGTTGAAAAGAGGAGGACACCTAGGGTGAAAAATCAAAAGCAAAAAGGTGTCAGTTGGAGAAGAAAACAATGAAGATCGAAGGATCAATGAGAATGAAATGTGTGTGTAGAGTTCAATGAGGGATAAACCACTATTATCCATATGCTATTCTACTCGTCCTTAGCCTTACATTACTGCCCGAATTAAATCCTTTAGGTTCTTTGTCCGGATGAAATAGAGTGAACTCTTATTGAGAATAAGGGAAAGCTTATAGGTTGAAGCTTACATGTTATTTCTCATTTGGAAAAGTGAGTGTTGACGAGATCCTTTGAAATTATGTCCTAATCCCTTGTGTATAGGATCTTCTTTGGCGTGAGGGAAAATGGTGATGCTTTTAGATAGTGATGAGTAGCTATATGATAATTATGAGCGTAGCCATATCTTGAGAACTCTTTAGTCACCTCTTGAGGCTTCAAAATTTCTTAAGCAATTTGTGGAAGCTTTGAGGATAGATGACAAAGGTGGAATTCTATGTGTTGTTCCCTAATGACCCTGTTTGCAAGCTTTGAGTTGGACCAGTAGGTATTTGATTTACTTGAGGGAAAGCAAAAGCTTACATTAAGGGTGTTGATGAGTCCATATCTTGGACTCACATGGGGCTTTAAATGTAAAGAAATATTGTTCTCGATGTGTCATTATGCCTCATATGTTGATCAAAATGTGTGTTTTATGATACGATTGAGGATAAAAGTTCATAGGTGGAAAATACTCAATGAAACACAAAAAAGAAGCAAAAATGCTAAAAATACGGTCAGAAGAGACGGCGTTAACACATTTAGTGCATTGTCGAAAGGTACCTCAGACTGCTTAATGTTGTAGTAATCAAGAACCCATGTATATGACAGAAAGGTGGCATAGATAGAGGTTCAGCGAATCACTAAAAATGATTGAAGGTGAACAAACACGTCGCCAATAGTTTTTGAGACTTAAGCCTTCTGGTGATGTAGGAGAAGGTAATCAAGTGCACATTCGGTGCATCACCAAAGTACTCAAGATGACTAATGGTGAATTGGTGCACAAACTCTGAGTAAGTTTCATGGTCTATAAAAGTATTTTTTCTAGGACATTGTACATAGCATTCTGTTTTTAAAATTCTATATCTTAACATAAAGGGATAGAGAGATAGTACAGTACATAGAGGGTTCTTGCTGAACAAATATGTGGTTTTATCATTTCAAGCTTTAGAGAGAAGAAATTAAAAAGATTAGATGGAGTAATTCATTTTTTCTCTTGTAAGTCATCTTACCCATGTTCTTAGCTACATATTATGGTATTATTTCTTTACTTTTAAACATGTGTGATTAAAAACCCTTTGTTGGGGGTGCGTATGTATTATGGGTTTTTGATTTATTAGTTGGGTCTATGATATTTTTGATTGTATTGATGTTAATCTGAGTGAGTTTACACTTATGGCTAAGTTTCATCTATAATCTTGAGGTTGAAAACTTGGGGTTTACTTTAGATCTCTGATTATTGCATTACTTTGAGTAATTAGAGTGGGCAATAAGTGTATTAGCTGAAAATCTTTTTGGGTTTTAGTTGAAAGCCTTAAAATTGGATTCAATGGCTAAAGTTTGAGTAGATTCGCTATAATTTCTAAGGCCAGGCATGTCCTTGAGTGATTTGAATGTGAAGTCGTAATAGGTTTTGTAAAACACCATCGTTGTCAGTAATGAAGTGTTTATTAGTAGAATCCTAGCTTACTCACATATTTTTAACTCGATTCATCAAGTGTTTAGACCTGGTTAATTAGATCTATCCCTATATTCGCATACCCCCGACATCTCTCTCAATCTATTGTTAATTTTCATTTTAGAATTGTTGTTAGCTGAATCTTAATATTTATTTACTCACAAGCCCCTCCCCCGACGCAAACAATGCATGGCTGAACGCATTACTTTACCTCTTGAATGCCCATTCCTTGTGGGATTCAACCCAAACTCTTTGTTGGGTAATTATGGTGATAACACTTGTCTCTATTTTGATTAGTGAAGTAGGTATGAATATCATCATCCTTCACTTCAACTACACATTTTCATGAAATAATTGAAGATCTAATCAAGATTCAAGTTTGCGACCTCAAATTAGAAGTTAAACATGAAGGTAAGCGTGAACCCATAAATCAATTGAACTCAATCAAAGCAATTTAAGGAGAAACCCACTTGATTTGCAAGTAAATGATCATAAGTATGAATGCAAGAGATTCAATTAATACCCATACAAAAATTCACATCTAATAACTTATCAAATATATAATTTATGAATTTAAAAGAAAGGAAAGTAAGAGTGAGGGAAAGATTCATAAGATAGAAACTCACACTCTTCAATCCACTCAAGAAATTGTAGAAAACTTGCTCTAAATCCTTACCCAAAAGTCAAATCCTATGCTAAGGTGTGTTTTCCTCTCAAACTTATATAAACATTTATGAAGGTATGTTCGGAATTAGAATACAAGGCTGGGAATACAAGTATAATCTAATTTTGGACAGAAATGGTGAATTTCCAGAAATGCCTTGATGTTGGTAACTTAAATACTCCACGTTTGTGGAGTTTTGACCGCATAATGATCCTTGAACCCTATCTACGTTCCAATCAATGATCCATTACTCCAGGTTCACGGCTGCGTTTGTGGAGAACAATTGATGCCAGGTACACCTTTCTCTATGTTTTTAGCTTCTTTTTGCTCCTTTACAGTTCCATACTCCATCTTTTGCAGCAAAAATCAATCTAAAGCATATGTACCTCAAATATACACCATTCAAAGCATAAATAGCCTCAATTTATCAAACTAACAATACAAAATTATAAGAAAAGGGCAGTAAATGAGTGTAAATTCTACACTTATTAGAGGGTTTGTATGATGGTCATGGGTTTATATATTGAGTGGCTTAATTGGATTAAACTACCAATGTAACACCCAAACTCCCATTAAGGCAGACTGACATCTGTTACTGACAATGCTCGGGAGAAACAACATATAACCATACACTTTCTATGAACATTGTAAGAGATTTCCACATTCAACATACTTTCAAGAAAGTAGACAGTAATAACAAGCCAAAAGGAAATACATATGACTAGGCTGTAGGAGCCACGATGTCTAAAGTATGATACATGACCACACTTTACTTTACATTGTCTAAAAAGCCTATAGATAAGGAACAATATCTATTTAGGATCGGGAACCTCATGACCAACTATACAATATTAAAATATAAGCTCTAGACACACAAAGACCCGAAGCAACCTGGAGCTTAGTAACAAACAGCTGGATATCCTGTACATCTACTGGGCAGATCTACTAGCTCCGGTACCTGCAGCATGAAATGCAAGTCCCCCGTAAGGGACGTTAGTACAAGATAATGTACTGAATTTGTAAGGTAGGAAGTACTGTATGTGAAATAAGAACTCAAATGAAATCATACATTGGTGTGTAAGGATAAGAGACCACCTTTAGTCATATTGTGGAATTATGTACTTTGTGTCCTTTTTATTACTTTACCTTTCTCTACTGTATAATCAGTGTGCATCGTATCATATAAATGACCAGTTAGTCAGTAGTAAATAAATATCAAGATCGACCCATGCTTGGCTTTCCTTTCTACCCTGGGATACCCCCTGTAATATGGGATCGTCCCATGCTAGGTGATTCTTCCACCCTGGGATATCACCTATTAACAAGGAACTTCGAGTTATCTTTTATTTAATTTTGAGATGATTCTTTTGGTGGTCATTACATTTAGAGTTGTAGGACTATAGACATAACATGTGACATATTAAAAAATCATGTAGGACAACATTACAATGAAAAGAGAGTTACACAACTAATGAAATGCATAGGAGATGAGACAACACGTGGACTTTATTTAGCAACAAAAGGAACTCATGTATTTTGGTAGCTAAAGTAAGTATGAAGAATCGGCAATGGCTATGTATGGGAGCGTATGAACATGTTAAAGAGTGGAGACACATTTATTAGTTATGTCGGAGTTAGTAAGTTCCTTTATGTGCCAAGGAAGAACCTAGATTTCATGCCAAATAATAGGAAATTGAGTAGCCTTAGATACCTCGTTGTACAACGTCATTATTACCTAGAAGTAATATCCTTTTCCTCCAAATACTTATCTACAATATAGAAGGTGATAAAACTAGTATTAGTATCTATTAAACACGTCTTGGCAGTCCAATCACATAAAAAAATTAATGCTTGGGCAGCAAGCTTGTAATCGTCAATCCAAGAGTATTCTTTCAACCTCTCCACCTCTAATCATATTTTCTAATACACATCATCATATACATGTCATATACAACTAGTTTTAGTCTCATAACAGTGTTATAATATCTCATAAAGAACAACACATAACAATTCTACACAACACACAAGTAGGCAGAATAACATTACGTCCTCTCGCTACAGTTCGAAGTCAACAATCCCAAACCTATTTCAACTTCAACCAAACTGTATCCAACATATTCATACATAAAAATAGTCCCAACACAGTCCAAAAACAGTCTCAAAGTATATGGAGGACGTGCAATAACAATTTCCAATTACCAATCCACAAGTTCCTATTAGGAGCGCATTTAAGAGGTTATAAGAACTCATGCTTGCGGAAGATAACAATGGTGCAACAGCCTTGTTACATCACTACAAAACTAAACCTTGTTAAAAAAACATACACCTTACTTCATAATCCAGCCCTCCAAGAAGAGAAAAGTCTCTTAATAAAAAAGAAAAGTGTACAACAATCTTTTGAACACATGCTGTCCAAAAGTCCAACACAATTATGACCAACCTATTTCTCTCATTTTTCAAGAAGAAACCATACTAAATACACAAGTATCTTTACTTACCATTACCTTCAAGGTGGAGGGATTCTTTAGGAACCCTAGTAAGGTTGTGAGGGTTGCTTTGTAGGAGTTGGAAGAGAGCAAAAAGGAACCTAGAAAATCAGATTTTTTGTACAAGTTGAAATGGCTTAAAAGAGCTAATTTTATTCCTTTTTAAAGTGACATCTTGGCCGAAATTCTTTTGTATTTTGTGCCTTACATTATTAAGGTGGTGATGCACCTGCTTGGTTCTTTCACTTGGTCCTTATTGGGCTCCAATTTGATGGGCCTTGGCTGCTCTTTTTTCTCTCTTCCCTTCACTTAGTTTGGGCCCAAATCATCAAGTGTGTTGTGAATGTACTTGGTCCCTTTTCCTATTCATCTTGGGATGTCTATATTGTCCCTTTATAATGCCAAACCATGGGCTAAAATTATATCTTTAACTTGGTCTTTATTCTTTATTGGACTTGAATAGATTTGGCGTTGGGCCTCGTTTTCTTGTCCATTTTATTTTACTTAATTTTGGGCCTCAAGTGAGTTCACTCATTTATGAACTAATCTACCCCATCTTTGCAGCCAATTCAAGCTAAGCACATAGGTGACTCATGTGATAGGTTCCTAAGTCGTACAAGCACCTCACTTTTTTATTTCGTTTAAGGTCATGATCTCCTGAATTTGGCTTAGAACTTATATACACTCACTCATCTTAAGCATTAGATGTAAATATAGCCCTCTAGTCTAAAATTAGGCACTTTTAAAGTTGGTGCTCCTTCTACCTTATCATATCATGTTCCATATGCGTAGGACTAGTATACCTAAGATGTGGGGTATTATATCCTCCCCCCCCCCCCTCGGAACATTCGTCCTCGAATATTAGCATAATTGGGTAGGTTAAACAAGTTTAAACCTTCATTTAAACAAACTTTTGACAACACAATAAGAATTTAAACTCACGTACATACTAATTCCCCGACTCTACTTCTTGGACTTCCTCTTTAGCTTCAAATAAATAAGGTTATTTTAGAACTCATCACTTTCTCATCCTCCCCACGTTATCTCTTCTACTTGTTGGTTCCTCAAAAGTACCTTTACTGAAGGTATTTCTTAATTCCTTAGCTTTCTAACTTGACGATCTAGGATAGAAATAGGTACCTCTTCATAGGTGAGATCTTCTATAACCTGCACATCTTCAATAGGAGTGATACGAGATGGATCACCTATGCATTTTTGAAGCATTGAGACATGAAAATCTGGATGAGCCATTGAAAGATCTTGGGATAGATCTAATTCGTACGCACACTGTCCAAATCTTTTGATAATCTTATATGGCCCTATGTAACGTGGGCTTAGTTTTCCTTTCTTACCAAATCTCATAACACATTTCATTGGGGACACCTTTAAAAATACCCAATCTCCTACTGAGCATTCCGGTCTTCTCTTTCTAGTATCCGCATATGATTTGTGACGACTTTGGGATGTTTCTAGCTGCTGTCGTATTACCTTGACTTTTTCCATGTCTTGTTGGACTAGATCTGGCCCAAGCAAGGTGGTTTCACCCACTTCAAACCATCCTATTGGTGACCTACATTTCCTTCGATACAAAGCTTTATAAGGTGCCATCTTGATGCTTGAATGGTAGCTATTATTATTATAGGCAGATTCAACAACTGGCAAATGGTCCACCCAACTACCCTTGAAGTCCAATGCACAAGCCCGCAACCTATCTTCAAGTGTTTGAATAGTGTGTTCTACTTGACCATCTATTTGAGGGTGGAAAGTTGTACTTAAATTCACTTGTGTCCCTGAGCTCCTTTGGAAGGACTTCTAAAACATTACAGTGAATTGAGCTCCCCGATCAGATATAATGGAGATTGGGACCCTATGTAACCTAACTATCTCTTTGAGATATAACTTTGCATACTCTTCAGCTGTATAATCACTCTTTACTGGCAAGAAGTGTGCTGACTTTGTGAGACTATCAACTATTACCCATATGGAGTCCAACTTCTGAAATGAGCGAGGCAACCCAGTAACAATCCATATTAATCACATCCCACTTCCATGTTGAAAGCTCTATACATTACATATAACCTCCCGTATTTCGGTGCTCTACCTTGACTTATTGGCAATTCGGACATCGAGCCAAAAATTCTATAAGGTCCTTTTTCATACCTTCCCACCAAAACATTCCCTTCAGGTCATGATACATATTAGTTGATCCTAGGTGGATAGAATACCTTGAATGATGGGCTTCTTCCATTATCCTCCTTCTTAGTCCATTAAGATATGACACACATAATCTATTTTGGTAATAAAGTACTCTATTTTGTGTAAGTTCAAAGCCCTACATCTTACCCTGACTCACCTTTTCCTTACATCGTCGTAAAATAGGATCCTTGAACTATTTTTCTCTCACCTCCATTACCAATGAAGACCTTGGAACATTATTCACAATAACCCCTTCCTTTGGAGTTCAAGAAGGGGAACTCCCAAACTAGCTAGTTGATGTAGATTCTTAGCCACTCCTTGACATACCACGGTCTGACCACCAATATTCATGATTCCCTTACGACTCAGAGCATCGGTTACCGCATTTTCTTTCCCTAGATGGTATAGTATATCAACATCATAATCCTTTATTAGCTCTAGCCATCTACGTTTTGTTAAACTTAATTCTTTTTGCTTAAAGATTTACCGTAGGCTCTTATGATCTGTAGATATATCAACGTGAATCCCATACAAATAGTGACACCATATTTTCAAAGAAAACACAACCACTACTAGCTCAAGGTCATATGTTGGATAGTTTCTCTCATGCGGTCGCAGTTGTCTCGAGGCATAAGCAATTACCCTACCATGTTGTGTTAGTACACACCCTAAGACAACTCCTGAAGTATTATAATACACTGCATAACCCTCCGTGCCCTCTGGAAGCACTAGAACAGCTGCAGAGGTTAGCCTGCTTTTTAACTCTTGGAAACTCCTTTAACATGCATCTTTCTATTGGAGCTTTACCGCCTTATGTGTCAACTTTATTAGAGGTGCAGAAATAGAAGAAAAACCCTCAACAAACCTCCTGTAATAACCTGCCAACTCTAGGAAGCTTCGAACTTCAATGGGTGTTGTTGGCCTTGGCCAATCTTTTACAGCCTCTATCTTTTGTGAATCAACTCTTATTCCTTCATCATATACAATATGACCCAAGAATGCCACTGATTTTAACCAAAATTAACATTTGGAAATCTTTGTGTACAACTGCCGATCATAAAGAACTTGTGTAAGTGATTTGCATAGTCCTCTTATGATCTTGAATGTACTAAAATATCATCTATAAATACTATCACAAATACATCTAAGAATGGCTTGAATACCATGTTCATTGAATCCATAAAAATTGATGGTGTGTTTGTCTGCTCAAATGCCATAACAAGAAATTCAAAGTGACCATAGCGTGTCCTAAAGGCTGTCTTGGGTATATTTTTCTCCTTCACCTTCACTTGGTGATAACCTGATCTCAAATCAATTTTTGAAAAGCATTTGACACCCTGTAACTGATCAAATGAATCATCAATCCTAGGGAAGGGTGGGGGTATTTGTTCTTAATTGTCACCCTATTCAATTGCCTGTAGTCAATACACATTCTCAAGGTACCATCCTTTTTACGTAAAATTACACTGGTGCACCCCAAGGGGACACACTAGGTCTTATAAAACCCTTTTCTAGCAAGTCTTTTAATTGCTCCTTTTATTCACGTAATTCTTCCTGGGCCATTGTATATGGATGGATAGAAATAGGTTGAGTGCCTGGAAGTAAGTCAATACCAAAATCTACTTCTCGTTCTTGAAATAAACCCGGAAGATCTTCAGGAAACACATCAATAACTCCATTCACTACGGGAACAAATTTAAGGACTGGTGATTCTGCATCTATATTCTTCACTCTGACTAGATGACATATATATCCCTTTGAAATCATCTTCTTTGCCTTAAAATAGGAAACAAACTTACCCTTTGGTGCCCCAACATTGACTTCCCATTCAATGACCGCCTCATGTGGAAAGTGGAAATACACTCTCTTAGTTCGGCAATCCACAGTAACATAGCAAGAAGGTAACCAATCCATACCCATTATAACATCAAATTCCACCATTTTTAGCTCAAAAAGGTCAGCCAACGTGTCACAGTCACAAATAGTTACTACATAGTTATAATATACCCTTACGGCTGTAAAAGATTCACCGGTTGGTGTAGATACTTCAAATGACTTGTTCAATAATTTAGCTGTTCTCTTAAGCATCCCAGCAACTAGTGGAGTGATATTTGATTTTGTAGAACCAAGGTCAATTAATGCATACACATTATGTGAAAAGATGAACAATGTACCGTGACCACATCGGGTGAAGCTTCCAAATTTTGCCAACTCCCCAGAGTGTAAGTGCGATTCCTGGGCTCCGCAATAGCTAGCTGCCCCTCTACCATGACTTGTAGGTGGTTGTTTACCCCTACCTAATGGAGGAACTAATGATGATGATGCAATAACTGACCCAGTAGGTTGTACTATATCACCCATACATCTCCTCGGACAATCTCTCATCATATACCTTGGTACACAAGACCAATACCAAACATTTGTCTCAACGTGACATATACCTAAATGGATCCTCCCACATTGTTTCCAAGTCTTCCTAGGAGGCCTTTGCTAGCTTGCCAAATATCTTGTTGTCCGTGTACCTTACCCTTCACTTCCTTGACAAAACTGGTTACTTCTAGACCTTTGAAGTTGTGGTAGAGCACTACTTGTAGAGTAGGAGAATGATGACCTAGGTGTTTTATTAGAAAACTAAGGCCTAAACTCACCTTGGGATGATATAAACTGCCCCGTAGATTTGGCCCTCTTGGACTGCCCCCTTTCTATCTCTTGTGTCCTTCTTCTTTTCCTCTGAACCTCTAGATTTTTCGCAAGTGCTTGCATCCTCGCTATATCCATATATTTATTCAAAGAAGAAATAGTACAGTATCTAACCAGATACAGATCCAGCCTATCTACATATCGATGAACCCTATCTGCCATAGTAGCGACTACATTAGGAGCATACCTGCTCAGGGAATTAAGTTGAAGGCTATACTCCCTCAAGATCATATTCCCTTGGTGGAGATTCAGAAACTGATCTGCACGGGTCTCTCTGATCTCTAATGGCATGTAATGGTCAAGAAATGCCTCTTTGAAATACTTTCAAGTAGTTGGAGGTGCATCTATACCCTTAGATTGCTTCCAAGCTTCATACCTCAATGTATCTATACATCTTAATCTATATTTTGCTAGCTCCACAACTTCTGCACCACTTACGTGCATGACATCCAAAGTGCGTTGGAACTGATCAACTAAGTCTTGAGGATCTTCATTAGGATCTGACCTGGTAAAAGATGGAGGGTCCAAATTAAGGAAATCACGTATCCTCGTGCTAGATGCCCTATTTTCCCCACCTGTACCTATAACTGGGCCTTCTTGTCTTTGACCTTGGACAGCAACTATACGAGTCAATGGTTGGACTACATTTCTCAAATGTTGCACGGTAGCATCAGTAGGTGGTTCTGGGGATTTTCACTACTTCCTGGTTCACCAGGAGCTGGAGGAGTTAGAGATGTTTGTGATAGAGACTCATCTTGGGCCTTATTGTTTTGCTTCACTTGATTGGGAACACCAACTACCACTTCTACATTCTTCTCTTTTCCTTTACTCTTCCTTGTGTTTAGCATACTCACTGGACAAAACAATTTAGAGGTTAGAAACAATCCACGAACAACCCTCGGCTCTATGGCATGACCTAAAGAATGAAAAGACAGTGACAACTCCTAAATTGCACGTAGCCTCTTGCTTATGAACGTTGTGCACAACACATCTATAAACAAGACTCTACATAAGTACCACCTTGTAGACTCCCTAGGACAACCCACTCGGATACCACTTTTGACATTCCCAAAGAACCATTAAGGTGGACTGGCACCCATTGCCGACAAGGCTTGGGAGAACCAACATACAACCATACACTTCTTATGAACATTGTAAGGGATTTCCACATTCAACATGCTTTCAAGAAAGTAGATAGTAATAACAAGCCAAAAGGAAATGCATAACACTAGACCGTGGGGCCACGATGTCGAAAGTACGATACATGACCACACTTTACTTTACATAGTCTACAAAGCCTCTAGATAAGGAACAATATCTATTTAGGATCGGGACAAGCCCCACCTCATGACAAACTATATAATACAAAAATATAAGCTCTAGACACAAAAAGCCCCGAAACAACCTAGAGCTCAGTAACAATGTCTAGATACCCTGTACCCCTCTTGGGAAGATCTACTAGCTCCTGTACATGCAACATGAAATGCAGGTCCCTGTGAGGGACATCAGTACGAGATAATGCATCGAATATGTGAGGCAGGAAGTACTGTATATGAAATAAGAATTTAAATGAAATCATACACTGGTGTGTAAGGATAACAGACCACCTTTAGTCATACTATGGAATCATGTACTTTATGTCTTTTTTATTATTTTACCTTTCTTTACTCTATAATCTATGCATAGTATATCATATAAATGACGAGTTGATCAGTGGTAAATCAATATCAGGATCGACCCATGCTAGGATTTTCTTTCACCCTTGGGATACCCCCCGTAATTTGAGTTCGACCCATGCTAGGTGCTTCTTCTACCCCTAGGATACCACCCATTAATAAGCAACTTCGAGTTATCTTTTACTTACTTTTGAGATGATTCTTTTGGTGGTCATTACATTTAGAGATGTAGGACTATAGATATAAATGTGATATATAAACAATCTTGCAGGACAACATCACAATGAAAAGAGAGTTACACAAGCAATGAAATGCGTAGGATATGAGACAACACGTGAACTTTATCTAGCAACAAAAGGAACTCATGTATTTTGGTAGCCAAAGTAAGTATTCAGAATTGACAATGGATATGTATTGTAGCATATGAACATGTTAAAGAGTGGAGACACGGTTAGTAGTTATGTCGGAGTTGGTAAGTGCCTTTATGTGCAAAGGAAGAACCTAAATTTCATGCAAAATAATAGAAAATCGAGTAGCCTTATATACCTCGTTGTACTACATCGTTATTACCTCAAAGTAATGTCCTTTTCGTCAAAATGCTTATCTACAATAGAGAAGGTGATGAAACTAGTATTAGCAGCTAATAAACATGTCTTGGCAGTCCAATCTCATAAAAAATAAATGCTTGGGCAGCAAGCTTTTGATTGTCAATCCAAGAGTATTCTTTCAACCTCTCCACCTCTAATTGTATTTTCTAATACACATTCTCATATATATGTCATATCCAGCTAGTTTTAGTCCCATAACAGTGTTACAATATCTCATAAAGAACAACACATAACAGTTCTACACAATACACAAGTAGGTAGCATAACATTATGTCTTCTCACTACATTTCGAAGTCAACAATCCCAAACCTGTTTCAACTTGAACCAAACTGTCTCCAACATATTTACATAAAAAGACAGTCCTAAAATAGTTCAAAATTTTTCCCAAAGTAGATGCAGGACGTGCAATGAAAATTCCTAATTACCAGTCCACAAGTTCCTACTAGGAGCGCAATTAAGATGTTATAAGAACTCATTCTTACGGAATATAACAATGGTGCAGCAGCCTTGTTACATCACTACAAAACTAAACCTTGTTAAAAATACATAATGCTTAGTTCAAAATCTAGCCAGCCAAGAAGAGAAAATCCTCTTAATAAACAAGAAAAGTGTATAACAATCTTTGGAACACATGCTGTCCGAAATTCATGCACAAGTATAACCAACGTATTTCTCTCATTTTTCATGAAACAACCATACTAAATACACAAGTATCTTTACTTACCTTTACCTTAAAGGTTGAGGGCTTCTTTAGGAACCCTAGTAAGGTTGTGACGGCTGCTTTTTAAGAGTTGAAAGGGAGCAAAAAGGAACCTAGAAAATCAGATTTTTGTCCAAGTTCAAATGTCTTAAAGGAGTTGCTTTTAATCCTTTTCGAAGGGACCTCTTTGCCGCATTTCTTTTTCATTTTTAAGCCTTACTTTATTAAGGTGATGATGCACCTGCTTGGCCCTTTCACTTGGGCCTTATTAGGATCCAATTCGATGGGCCTTGGCTGCCCATGTTTTGCTTTTCCATTCACTCAGTTTGGGCCCCAATCATCAAGTAGGTTGTGAATGTACTTGGCGCCTTTCATATTCATCTTGGGATGTCTATATCATCCATTTATAATGCAAAACCATGGGCTAAAATTACATCCTTAACTTGGGCTTTATTCTTTATCGGACTTGAATAGATTTGGTGTTGGGCCTCGTCTTCTCGTCCTTTTCATTTTACTTAATTTTGGGCGTCATGTGAGTTCACTCATGCATTAATTAATCTTCCCCATCTTCATAGCCAATTAAAGCTAAGCACGTAGGTGACTCACATGTTAGCTTCCTATGTCCTACAAGCACCTTACTTTTTTTCACTTCGTTTAAGGCTGCGATCTCCTCAATTTGGCTTAGAACTTATATACACTCACTCATTTTAAGAATTAGACGTAAATATATCCTTCTAGCCTAAAATTTAGGAACTTTTAAATTCGGTGCTCCTTCTACTTAATCATATCATGTTCTATATGCATAGGACTAGTACATCTAAGATGTGGGGTGTTACAACCAAGGTATTAAGATTTTTTCTTACGAGTTTCTCAATCCAGGTGTGTCTTTGAGTGATTCGTGCATTGAGGCTATAACAAATTCGTGTAATACACCATCGTGCTCTTATCAGAGGTGATGGTTACAAGCAACCTAACATACCCATATAATGTATATCTTGCGTTATGTGATGGACCGAATGAGGTTTGGTTGATTTCCATTTTTCCTATCCATGCTCCCTTGCTTGATTAATCCTTACCCCGTTTCCCATAGTTGTAGTTTGTATCTTAGTCTTTCCCCCATCATTATTAATTGTAGTGTTTGTTTGTTGAATTAGAATTAGTAGTTTGTAGTCCTTGATTAGTTCAATTGCCCTCACATTGTTTCCTATAGGATTCGACCCCGACTCTCTATTGGGTTAATATGTAGATAGCGATCGTCCCTATTTCCATTAGCAGAGTAGGTTTGAACATCATAAAAAATAGCACTGTTGTCGGGGAACAATTAGCATATTGAGTTGATTTATGACTTTTAGTTTACTTGTTTTAGTTCAATCTGTGGATACTTGTTTGTTTATTCTTTTTATTTTGTTTTATGGCTAATTGCGATGAAATCTTACTTGATGGTTGTGAGCCCTATGTCTATATTCCTTGTCTTCAAAGTGGTGGACTTCATGGTGAGCAAATTGGTGTTGAGGATATGAATGGAGAAATGGATGTGGTGAGTCAAGGTTGTGTCATGGACTTGATTCTTAGACTTGTTAATGAAGAGGATCAAAGAAACCAATTGATCAATATGAGGGATGACTTCAAACATCCGGCAAGCTATATATTGCATTGATAGTGTACAGACTGAAATCAACTCGTACTCCTAGGACTATAGTAGCCATTACCTCTCCAACGTCAGTCTCTCAGGGATTTGCATAAAACTGTGCAACTATGGTTGCAACTACCCATACCATATTATCGTGATGTACTTTGTTTCAAGGCATACCTACATACGTAGTACATTTCACGTACTAACACATACTTTCTTGCCTATACTTTCTTGCATAAAACGGTACTAACACATACTTTCTTGACTATATAAACCAGTTGATGGACCGTGGTTCCTTAAGCAATCCATCTAGTATCATGTAATCCAACTCATAGAGATGCTTAGATTTTCCATTTTCACTACGCACTTTCCACGAACCTTCCTACGACCTGTGGATGCTTCTACTAGCTGTAAACTAGCTCGTAACATCAAACTATTAGTGAAATTCCTGTGTTTCAGTTTTCCATTCCTTAAAAAATTAGGGGTGTTACAGTGAGCCTCTAATGTATAAATCTTCCACTCACTCTTTCTTTCCTTGCTTTTATGTGGATTTAAAGAGTGATAGATATGAATTTGTTTATGGGTATTGACTGAATTTCTTGCTTTCATGCTTAATTGATTATTTACTTGTAAATCATGTAGGTTTATCCCTAAATTGCTTTGATTGACTTCAATTGATTTATGGCTTCATGCTTACCTTCATGTTTAACTTATGATTTGAAGTCTAGAAATTGAATCTAGCTTAGATATTTAATCATTTCATGAAAATATCTAGTTGAAGTGGAGGGTTTGTATGATGATCATAGGTTTATGTGTTGGGTGCCTTAATTGGATTTAAGTACCAAGGTATTTGAAGTTTTTCTTATGAGTTGTTCAAGCCAGGTGTGTCTGTGAGTGATTCATGCATTGAGGCTATAACAAGCTCGTGTGAAACACCGTCGAGCTCTTACCGGAGATAATGGTTACAAGCAACCTAGCCTGCCCATAAAGTTTATTTGATGCTTTGTGTGATGGATCAATTGAGATTTTATTGATTCCCATATTCCCAATCCTTTCTCCAATTCTTCATTGCTTACCCTGTACAACTTAATTGTAGTTCATAGCTTAGTCTTCCCTCAATTCTTAATAATATGGGTGTTCGCTTGTTGAATTGGAATTAGTAGCTTGTCGTCCTTGTTTAGTTCAATCGCCCTCACATTGTTCCCCATTGGATTCGACCTTGACTCTATGTTGGGTTAATATGCTGATAATGATCATTCCCATTCCATTAGTGAAGTAGGTCCGAACATCATTCGACCTTAACTGATAGATAAAACCATGTGAATATATGACATGAAATCCAACATAACCCCCTATGTTGGCAAGGAGAGCCCACTTTCCAGTGGAACTTCACCACTTTGCATGCATCTTTATATAACATGAATGACCTACGTGAATCTACTAGCCTAGCCTACAAGGGCTCCTATGTGGTGCATAATTAATGAGGTAAAGAGTTGCTTCTAGGGTTCCCTTACCGAGCCCCATCACGATGCCTCATTCGGTGCAAAACCATCCCACAGAATCTTTAAAACATAACTTAGTCAAATTACAACACTTAGAACCATAAATAGCAATATCAGGAGTAGCTTTTACTTGAGGAACCACCAAGTGAATATTTTCCTTTTGTCTTGGGGACCTTATTAAACATCTTTCAGGGCAATTGTTGACATGCTTTTATATCTTTGACAAATCATAACTTTAAAACTTTTCATAATTTCCATAATCATATCACGTAACATGCAAAACTTAGCTTGAAACTTAGTGGTCTAACATCATAGGATGAAACATCTTAAATCATGGGGAAATATGCTTATTTAAAACATGTAAAACAACCCACACTTCATCATTCAAAATACTCATCATTAGGGTCATTATCATTAGCTTAATTACATGTAATATTTAGTAAAATCATAGGATACCATTGAGATCATTTAATAACATAAAATAAGATGAAATCATCATTAGCATACATGGTAACTTAAAGGAACTTAAAGAAAAGGTAAAGAGATATTATGTAGGAAATTGTAGGTGAAAGGAGACCCACAAATTAAACTCACATATCTTGGTGAAGCTTAGAAATAAGGATTTTTTTTTTAATTTTTTGTGAAAGAACCCCTTGAAACCTAGACTCCATAGCTTGTTCTTGAAGAGAGAAAGAAAGCTTTAGAACTTTTGAAAGTGGGAGAATGAAGGGAATGAGAAATACATAGGGTTTTAGGTCTGATTAAGGCCCTTAGAGCCCCAAAAACGACATGGTTTAGGATTAGAATGTCACATCCCAGAATAGGAATGCAACTAAAGAAAATAAAGTAAAGCAGAAACAATCACAACATTTAATGAAAATTCCCAAAATCTGGAGTCATGAGAAAAAAAGCTTCTAAAGTAGTATGAATGAGCAAATACAATGGTCTCAAATGAAAAAACAATGATGTCTGATAATGTCGAATACAATGTTTGAAATGGAAACAACAATAAAGAATCTTTCAATGATCCATGGTGGTGCAAAATCTGAGACTCATAGCTATGGTCTGGATAGATGGAGTAAACTTTGCTAGAGTTAATCAACTACCCTGTACGGGTCCTTATGCTCGATCTGCGAGAAGCAAACAAAGTAGAGGTGAGTACACTGAAATGTACCTAGTAGGTTTAATCGACTAGGTAAGTGCAATCGAATAAGTATGCAATAACGAAGAATACTACCACTTGCAAAGGAAGAGTTAGTGCATAATATATACATATATAGTAATGGAACAATATAACAATGAACATCAATGATGAAATGCACATGTAGTGTGTGAATGTGATGTGTGGAGTGGAATCACAACAAACTCTGGTACTAATGTATACATCTACCAAGTTGAAGCTTCCAGGTAGAACCCATGGGTGTCTCGTCACACCATATACAAAATATCCCAAGAGTCACGATAGTCGCTAGCGCCGATGACACCTCGAAAGCCTCTGGCACTAGTAAATAGGTCTCTAGTATCATGAGTGACTCTAGCACCGATGAAATCTCAGAGGACACTAGTGCCGGGACGGAGAAATTAGGTAATACATTTGTCTCATGGGCAATGTAAGATAGATGCAATGCATGCCAAATCATAACTTCAAGATGTATATCAATAGTAGTATGCCTCGGCAGACTATGGCACTAGAAAATGGATCTTAAGTAATGGACTGTCTCAAATATCTTAGTGTCTTAGTTGTACAGATGCAATATGAGATGTATATATACCAATGCCACAATACAAGTACATATAAGTAATATGATATGACAATGATATGCAAATAGACATCACATTAAAGGGTTATGACAAGTGCAACAGCAAGTATCACAAGGCTATCCACAAGTCTTATATCTTCACCATCACATCAATAGTTAGAAAGTCAATGAAACTAGACATTTCAAGTCCCAAAACATGCTCATATATCTCAATGATATCACAATTAGCATCAATTTACCACTCTTCCAAATGGCATCACAAGTCTTATTTTGCCACATTAATATCCAACATATAAAAATTCTCAAGACCTCATCTCAATTTACCAATACAATCACAAATTACTCAATTTCCAGCATACCTGATATCACATGTTCATCATGATTCTATCACATCAATTCGAATTCTCATGAATTAACCTACATCTTACAATTATCACATGAACTTATCCAATAACTCAAATACAGTCCCAAAAAGTTATGTCGATGCCAAAACAACACTTGAATAAGCTTGCAATCAATTCAAACCTCTAAAGGATTCTCGGATCAACCAATCACTATATAACCAAATACTACGTGTCAAGAGATGAATTTTAATACCCATATGGGCCCTAATCAGGCTTAGGGGCAAAATGGTCAAAATAAGAGCTTAAATTTAAAGTTCCTAAATCTAGAGATTGACTTTGAAATCAAGTTTTACATGAAAAATGGAGCCCGTGGGTGAAAATATCACTAATATTGAGTTCCAATCGCATGAAAAATCACCATTTAAAGCAAAATCATACACCAAAAATCTCAATTTTTGATATTCGAAATCATGAAATTCAAAATAAAATCAGTATATAAATTATGGAATATAATAAAACGAAGTTAGAATCACTTACCCAAAAGAAATTCTTTTGGTTTATACAGGAGGTCGCCCTTTTTTTGGTTGAAGTAGCCAAGATTTTGGTCGTCGACAGTTTAAACTCATAAACCCAGTCCACTTATAGCCATGTTGATCAAAATGACTAAGTTTAAATATGGGCTTTGTTTCGATATGTCGAACACTCTTATCTTCACTAAGATTCTTTCTTGGTGATTATTTCTCATCCTGAAGCTGATCTCATGCCCTCTTCTAACCCACCCCAAGCAGCATTACTATAAACTTTAACTCTCCCTCAAATATTATCCCTTAAAGCTCAAATTAGTGAAAATAGTTGAAAATGGTGAGTTTACAGATTAAAACTTGATCAGGTAACAAGTGTACTCTGCAAATAAGGAGAAGTATCCACGAATACAGAGCGCTGATGGATATGAGACCTCCGCGAGCACGAAGGAGGGGCCTGCAAACACAGAGAGAAAGAGGGATTTTTGACCAACACCCCACAAACATAGATCGAATCCTGCAAACATGGAGCTCTATGCTGCACACGACTCCATGAATGTAGAGGCTTCTCCGCGAACGCGGCGAAGATATATAACTGCACCTGAGAAATTGTGCAGCAACACAACTCATCCAATAACAAAACTCGACATGGTCCAACAAAATTCATGCGAACTAAAAATTTCATAAATCAAACATGTATCTATACCAAAAATGACTATCCAGACTCAACAGAACAATTAGAATTTGAATTCGAGGTCTTCTTGACATATTTACCAGTGGAAATCAAATAAACTAGTTTAAAACTCAAAATACCAAAACTACCCTCAGAAGCTCCAGAAATTATGACGAGACCATCTCTAGCGTGAGTTTCACAATCCAAAACTACTGGAGCTGTTCAAATTTTGATTCGAGCTTCCGAACTTCAAAGGTTGACCAAAGTCAATCTTTGGCTTCGCAAATGACTAATGATGCAACTTTAGACCGAAATACCTCTTTTTAACTCCGAATTAAGTTTTGTAACCTCTCCTAGACTTGATTTGATGTTCCTTAACTGATAGAATCGATGGATTTATGATCCAACACTCAAAACTCAAAATGTCACAAAAACTCACTTTTCAACAACTTAAGCTTTGAAAAATATCGAAACTCATTTTTTCAACTTTTAAATCTCAAAATTTCTGTTTGAACAGTACAGATAGTTCAAAAGAGGTCTAAAGAAACTTATAGAAGGGCAAAATAGTAATTTTCATAGATAAGTTCAAAAATGACCATCTAGGTCATTATATAGATTTGGTAGAAAAAACAAAAATTCCCTTCACAAAAACTACCAGATCCCATCTACGAGACCCCAATTACAAGTTGTGGTTTGATGCACAGACCGTAGTCTTGGTCGTCCTATTCTCTTTTGCTAATCTTTAGAAACTTTTGTGAAGACCCTAACTTATCGATAACCTTTGATCTATAGGTCATGATTGGGCTCGTAGATTCCATTCAAACTTAACCAAAATTTCATTTACCTCAACCCCTTTCTATGAAGGCTTCCTAAGGGATGTGGAATGGTCTATGGATCGTCCTGTTAATCGTGTTCCTCCTTATAGAAACTCCAAATTTCCTTCATGTTTGGCACGCCCAACTACGACCTTTTTTACGAGCTGAAAATGACCAACGGGTCATCGATGGCTTTGTGGGTTAACCCACACTTGGAAACTTTTTCCCTTTCCTGATGTTCATATTCACACGCTAGACCTATAGCACGTGGTTCCATCTGCGGGCCATGGACTCGAACTCATGAATTGACCTTAGTGATTTTTTAGTCAAACATTTCTGCAATTCTAGGCTTCTTAACTGAGGGTCATTACAATATCTCCTCCTTGAGAGAATTCATCCCTAAATGTACTTAAAGGCAGGTTTTAAGGAGTTAAACATCAGCTAACAACCCAATATGCATGCAAAATGCCATTTAAACATCATTTCATAAAATTTTCAAAATCTTTAAGTTTGCAAAATGCCATCCATAAACTTAAAGATGTCTCAAAACAGTCCATAAACGTAAATATGAGTGTATGCATCATGCAAAACTAAAATGGAAGAATTTGAGGTTTTAGGGAAGAATATCTTAATACCTTAGGCTTGAGTAGAGTGGAATAGATATAGGTTACGCTTCATCTTATCCGCTTCCACTTCCCATATGGCACGCTCAACTTGATGATTCCTCCAAAGCACTTTAATGGATGCAATTTCCTTATTTCTATGTTTTTTTACTTGCCTATCAAAATCTCAACCAATACTTCTAGATAACTCAAATTCTCTTCAATGTTTGTATCCTCCAAGGGAACTATGGATTTTGAAACACCTATGTACTTTCTCAACATTGACACATGAAAAATCGGATGAATCATATCCATATCATTAGGTATATCCAACTCATATGTGATTTTTCCCGCTCTTCACCACCTTGTAAGCCCTTACATACCTGGGGCTTAATTTCTCTCTTTAACCAAATCAGATAACACCATCCATAGGAGACACCTTAAATTAGACCTAATCACCAATTTGTAACTCAAGTCCCTCCTTCTCACAGCGGAGTAGGACTTTTGTCGAATTCGGTTGTTTGCAACTTTTCCCTTATTATTTTAATTTTCTTCATAGCATTGATGACTAAATCTGGTCCTAGCAATGCCACCTCACCAACGTCTAACCACCCAATAAGGGAGCTAGACCGTCTACCATGCAATGTCTCATATGGGGCCATCTCAATTCTTGCATGGAAGCTATTATTATAGGAAAACTCATTAAGAGGCAAATGCTCATCCCAACTCCCTTTGAACTCCAACACACAAAGTCTCAACATATCCTCCAATCTGTGAATAATCCTCTCATCCTGCCCATCGGTCTGGGATGAAAACTGGTACTCAACTTCACCTTATACCAAGTCCCTTTTGAAAACACTTCCAAAAATGATAGGTATGTTAGACACTGGTCGGATATGATGGATAATGGGATCCCATGCAATCGAACCAATTCTCAGATATACAAGTGAACATAATCTTCGGCACTAAATGTCGATTTGGCCAGTAGGAAGTGAGCCGACTTTGTCATGCGATCCGCTATCACCCATATGGAGTGAAAATATTTTTTAGTCATTGGCAACATCTCTACAATGTCCATGTTAACTTTTTCACACTTCCAAGTAATAATATTAATATCTTGGGATAGGTCACCCAACCTCTGGTGCTCAACTTTGACTTGTTCGCAATTGGAATACTCAGACACAAATTGGGCAATGTCCTTTTTCATTCCATTCCACCAATATCTCTCTCTCTCAAGTCTCTACACATTTTTGTAGTACCAGGATGAATAGAATAAGAAGAGTTATGGACTTCTTGGAATATCAACTTTTTCAATTCACTATCATTAGGCACACATAACCTCCCTTGATATCAAAATATTTCGTCTCCCCTTTTTGCGAAAATGTCTATCTTTCCTTATCTTACTAAGGCGTTCAACAAAACTATGGCGGGATAAAAATCTTGCATGGACTTAACCTCCTATTTAAAGAAAGAGCCAAACCCATGAAGCATCATTGCACCACCACTTCCAGATTCATTGAGTTTTACTCCTAATCTAGCCAACATATAGACTTCTTGGGCCAACTCCTTTTTTCCATGATCTTCTATGTGAGACACACTTTCCATGAAAACTCTACTAAGGGTGTGGCCACTACATTGTCTTTGCACGAGTGATACTTCACACTCATGTCATAATCCTTGAGAAGCTCTAACCACCTCTGTTGCCTTAAGCTAAGATCCTTATAGGTGAACACATGTGGAAGGCTCTTGTGATTAGTGAATACATCCACAGGAACCCTATACAAGTAATGCCGCCAAATTTTTAAGACAAACACTATGACCACAAGACCAAGATCATGAGTCGGGTAGTTTTTCTCATGTACCTTCAATTTCCTTCAAGCATAGGCCATTACCTCACTATTTTTCATTAACACACACCCAAGCCAATCCTTAAAGCATCACAATAGACAACAAATCTATCAATTCTCATTGAGTTCTTTCAACTCCGCATGAGCCATTTTATATGGAGCGATTGAGATAGGTTGAGTTGCGGTTAAGAGGTTTATACCCAAGTCTATTTCCCTTTCTGGAGGAAAAACCGATAACTCATTTGGAAAGACGTTAGGATAACATTAACAATTTAAATAGGTTGACATCTTTGACTCTTACTTAATTTTATATGAACTATTTGAGATCATTTTTATAACTTAATTTTATATGAACTATTTGAGATCATTTTGATAGGCTTTTAGGAAGGAAATAAATTGACTCAATGGGTTCTACAATCGATTGAGACATAGGAAACACACAACCAATCCATCTTTAGTATAACATCAAAATCGACAATGAGGAGTGCTACTAAGTCATAAGGGACAACTTTATGCAATAGAGATAGGACAATTCCTATACACCCTTTGTGCAATAATAGACTCTCCTACAGGGTTACTTACTTCATAAGGATCATTAAGGACTTTAGGATACACATGGAATCTATTTGCAAGAAGAGGATTTACAAATGACAAATTTGCTCCGGAGTTTAATGATGCATTTGTGTCGAAATTGAAAATTCTCAACATATTAGTGAAATCCTTCGGGGCTTCTTCAACCTCTTGACGACCATATAGAGCATAAAATTAGTTGGTATTTTCGGTACCTTGATCTTGCATCGCCACTACTACAATCCTTGACATGATGTTCGGTCTTCCTACACTTGAAGCACGCATTCGATCCAGCCAAGCACTCTTCCTTGTGGAGCATTCCATACTAGGAGAAATTTGGGATCTAAGGTTTTGGAGCAACCCCTTTCTCATTGGTGGTTCGGGAAGAAGGAGTGTTGGCAGACCCTTGTCCACCTTGCTTTGGACACTTTTATACTTGTGACCTCTACTCCTTTGGTGAGAATATCCCCCACCATCAACCCGAGCCCTCTTGGACTCCTATTCTCTTTTCCATAGCTTCTCCTCTTCAATTTTCTTAGTGTAAGTCATCAATCAGAAGATATCCATCTCCTTTACTAACATAACTGTCTTACACTCTTTGGAGATCAAATCTGAAACACTAAAAATGAATTCACTCATATGGGATCTTGGATCCGCAATCATAAACGGAGTATATTTGGAGAGCTTAGTAAACTTGATGGAATACTCCCTCACACACATATTCCCTTACTTGAGATTGATAAATTCTTCGACTTTGGCCTCTCTCAACTCAATCAGAAAGAGGTAATCCAAAAAGGCACACTTGAACTCTTTCGTTCCAATTGGAACCTATCCTTGGCCCTTCTTATCCGCCCATTGCTCATGTTAACTAATTGATTACGATGAATTGGATCGGATTTCGCTATTTTCCTCTGTAGTACCTCGACGTGACATGAACATGAAAGGGGTTCAAGAATCCATTTTCATTTTATAAGGGCTAAAATCACTTATTTTTGCATTTTTACCCCATATTGTAGGGTGAATCTCGAAAGATATGAAAGATCTCTCTCCAAGCCGTACATACAACTTTCATCGAATATGGCTTTCCGCCAAATTCTTATATATCTATGAGATCATGTATGGAATTATGTTTACTAACTTTAAATTGAGTATCCATTTCCCTCCCTTTCCAGCTAGTCTTAGAAATCCTCTATTTTACATATCCATAAGATTTAGTCTTAAGCTTTCAAAAATATTGTAAAAAGAAGTGCTTTGAGTCATTGCCATTTGACTCATACCTATTCTAAAAAAGTTGAGGTATTTCGAATTGTTTGTTGACACAGACAAAGTCAAGGAAAACCTCTGAAATTTTTTCAATATTGAACCTTTGAAATATAAGAGTTTCGAATCGAATCTCTTTAGAAAGAAGATCTTTTGTCTCATGGTAGCCTATTTTAGTCCCCTTATGAAACTATCGTTATTGGGTTACCCATACATTTCATATGTTTCTAGCGATTCACATGGCATTATCAAATGATATAAGTCTTGGATAAGAATCTACAACGAACTAGAACGCCCTTGTTGACAATCCTTTATTCCGATAGCATCTAGGGTTCCTCGAACAATGTGATATCTCATATCGGGTAAATCCTTAACCCTTCCCCCTCTTATGAAGACTATAGAATGTTCTTTTGAATTATGAACAATACCAGGTATATAAGCTGTGATTTCAAATCCAGAGGTTAATCATACTCTGGCAACTTTACATAAGGCAGAGTTTGGTGTTTTTGGGGTGATAGTGGAAAAGTTGACTGATAAGTCACCCTTACTGCCACTCTACAGAACCATACATGAGATTTTCACCTCATGCGGCTCCTCATTCGATTCTTTCGAATTCATTGGATCCTTTTCCACGTTTGTGAATCCCTCCTTCTCCCACTCCGCCCCAAAGTGTAGCTAGGACTAATTTAGTCACGTTTTCATGTTTCAATTGAACACTGTTCATTTTTTATTGTTCTCAAAGGATAAGATTATTCTCTTTACCAAACATATGCGGATCCAATCATGATCTTACATATAAGAAGAACAAAAGATCTTTCTTGATCAATCCCTTTGCCCCTCATTCTTCAAATAAGGAAGATCCTTTTCAAGTTTGAATTTGTTCATTTGGAATCGGGGTTCTTCGACTTCATATTTATTTAATATGAATATTTTCCCTATCTTTTTTTTCTTATCGTTCCTTAGGTGCCATAGGTTTTATCCTGTAGAATTTGACCCATTTTCTCATTGAACGAAAGGTATGAAATAAATCAGATTGATAAAAATACCATGTGAAATCTTCGATTTTTCCCCTTCTTCAATCCCTATCCTATAGGTATAGTGTTGGAATCAATAGAGAACCTTTTTTTTGTATGAATCGATATTATTCCATTTCAAATCCTTCCCAATACCTCCAAAGGAAAATCTCTAATTTGGATCCAAAATTGACGGGTTAGTGTGAGCTTATCCATGCGGTTATGTACTCTTTGAATAGGAACCATTTTGTGAAAGATCCTAACTTTCGTACTTTGGTTAGTATCCAAGATCCTTTCGATGAACTATGTTGATGAGATATCTATCTAATACGATCAATTGCGTAAAGCCCATGGTAGCAACGGGACCGGGGAAAGTATACAGAAAAGACAGTTCTTTTCTATTATATTAGTATTAGTTAGTGATCCCGACTTAGTGAGTCCTATATTCTATGAGGAACTATTGGCACCAGTCCTACAGTTTGTCTCTGTGGACCGATGAGAAAGGGGGCTCGGCGGGAAGAGGAGTGTACCATTAAACAAGCAAGGAAGTAAACCTCTTTCAAATATATAACATGAATTCTGGTAATTTTGTTGTACTCTCGTGTCGATCCGAATGAATCATCCTTTCCACGGAGGTAAATCTTTACCTGCTAGGCAAGATCATAACAAGTTCCAAATTATGTCTTGGTGGACATGTATTTCTATTACTATGATAATCGTAAACTAAGTAGTTGATGGTAGGGTTACTATTATCCTTTTTGTAGTGACGAATCTTGTATGTGTTCCTAAGAAAAGGAATATGTCCATTTTTTGGGGTCTCATAGGGGCGTGAAAATGCATAAGAACTCTTGAACGGAAAAGAGATGTAACTATAATTCCTTCAGAATCGGTATTCAATCATATTTCCGATAGGGGCAGTTGACAATGGAATTCCATTTTGATCATTATTTTCATATTTGTAATAGTGTGAAAAGAAGGCCCGACTCCAAGTTGTTAAAGAATAGTGGCGTTTAGTTTCTCAACCCTTTGACTTGGGATTAGTCAGTTTTATTTCTAGATAGAGTGTCACCTTTACGTGGTGGAAGTCATTAGTTCAAGCCTAATTATCCCTAAGCCTAATGTGAGTTTTTCTAGTTGGATTTGCTCCCCCGCCGTCATTCAATGAGAATGAATAAAAGGCTTGTGGGATTGGCGTGAGTGGGAAGGGATGGCTATATTTCTGGGAGCGAACTCCAGGCGAATATGAAGCACATGGATACAAGTTATGCCTTGGAATGAAAGACAATTTTGTATCCCCTTTGTCCACGAACAAGGAAACTATAAGTAACGCAACTATAAATCTCATGGAGAGTTCGATCCAGGCTCAGGATGAACGCTGGTGGCATACTTAACACATGCAAGTTGGACAAGAAACATGGGAAAAGGTGTTTCCAATGGAGGACAGGTGAGCAACACATAAGAACCTGCCCTTGGGAGGGAACAACAGTTGGAAACAGTTGCTAATACCTTGTAGGCTAAGAAGTAAAAGGTGGAATCCACCCTAAGAGGGGCTCGCATCTGATTAGTTAGTTGGTGAGGCAATAGCTTACCAATGCGATGATCAGTAGCTGGTCCTAGGAGATTATCAATCATACTAGGACTGAAAATGACCCAGACTCCTACGGGAGGTAGTAGTGAGCAATTTTCTGCAATGGGCAAAAGCTTGACGGAGCAATACTGCGTGGTAGAAGGCCCAGGGGTCATGAACTTCTTTTCCCAGAGAGGAAGCAATGATTGTATCTGGGGAATAAGCATCGACTAACTCTGTGCCAGCAGTCATGGTAATATAGAGGATGCAAGTGTTATCCGAAATGATTAGGTGTAAAGTGTTCATAGGTGGATTTTTAAGTCCGCCATCAAATTCCAGGGCTCAACCCTGGACAGGCAGTAGAAATTACCAAGCTGGAGTATGGTAGGGGTAGAGCAAATTTCCAGTGGAGCGGTGAAATGTGTAGAGATCGGAAAGAACACCAACGACGAAAGAACTCTATTGGGCTGTCACTGACACTAAGAGACGAAAGCTAAGGGAGAGAACAGGATTAGATACCCCAGTAGTCCTAGTCATAAACAATGGATATTAGGTGTTGTGCGTAATGACCCGTGCAGTGTTGTAGCTAATACCTTAAGTAACCCACCTTGGGAGTACGTTTGCAAGAATGAAACTTAAAGAAATTGACAAGGAACTGCATAAGCAGCGGAGCATATGGTTTAATTCAATGTAAAGTGAAGAACCTTACCTTGGCTTGACATGCCATGAATCCTCTTGAAAGAGAGAGGTGCCTTTGGGAACACAAACTCAGGTGGTGCATGGTTGTCGTCAACTCGTTCCATAAGGTGTTGGGTTAAGTCCTACAATGAGTGCAACCCTCATGTTTAGTTGCCATCATTGAGCTTGGAACCTTGAACAGACTATAGGTGATAAGCTGAAGGATGGTGAGGATGACGTCAAGTCATCAGGATCCTTATGCCCTGGGCAGCACACGTGCTACAATGGTCGGGACAAAGGGTCGCGATCCCGCGAGGGTGTGCTAACCCCAAAAACCTATCCTCAGTTCATATTTCAGGCTACAACTCGCCTGCATGAAGCAGGAATCGCTAGTAATCGCCGGTCAGTCATACGACAGTGAATATTTCCCCAAGCCTTATACATATCGCCTATCACACTATTGGAGCTTGTCATGCCCGAAGTCATTAACATAACCGCAAGGAGGGGGATGTCGAAGGCAGGGCTAGTGACTGGAGTGAAGTCGTAACAAGGTAGTCGCACTGGAAGGTGCGGCTAGAATTTCTCCTTTTCAGGAAGAGCTAATGTTTGTTGGGTATTTTGGTTTGACATTGCTTCACACCCCCCAAAAGAGAAGGGAGCTACGTCTGAGTTAAACTTAGAGATGGATGTCTTCTTTTCTTTCTCGACGGTGAAGTAAGATCAAGCTCATGAGCTTATTATCCTAGATCTTAACAAGTTGATAGGACCCCATGTTTTACTTCCCTAAGGTCCACCCATGTAGTGATATAGAGGTGAAAAAAAGAAACAGAGGAATAGGGTTTCTCTCGCTTTTGGCATAGCGGGCCCCCAGTGGGAGGCTCGCACGACAGGCTATTAGCTTAGTGGTAAAGCGCGCACCTGATAATTGCATCGTTGTGCATGGGCTGTGAGGGATCTCTGCCACATGGATAGTTCAATGTGCTCATCGGCGCCTGACCCTGAGATGTGGATCATCCAAGGAACATTAGCATGGTGTACTCCTGTTCAAACCAGTCTCTGAAACCAAACTGCTTCTATGGAGGATAGATGGGGTGATTTGAGTGAGATCCAAAGTGGATCCAACTTTCGATTTACTCATGGGAGTCGAGCGGTCCCGGGGGGACCACTACGTCTATTCTCTTCTCAAGTATCCATACATCCCTTATCAGTGTATAGATAGCTCTCTCTCGACCACAAGGTTAGGTTCAGTCTCAACAGGAAAATAAAATGGAGCACCTAAAAATACATCTTCACAGACCAAGAACTACGAGGTCGCCCCTTTTATATTGGGATGAAGGAGGGATCGTACCATTCAAGCCATTTTTTTCTTGACTTGAAATCGAAATGGAAGAAAGTTTGAAAAAGGATCTTAGAGTGTCTATGGTGGGTCCAAGAGGGCCTCTTAACACCTTCTTTTTCCTTCTCATCGGAGTTATTTCACAAAGACTTGCCAGGGTAAGGAAGAAGGGGGGAACAAGTACACTTGGAGAGTGCAGTAGAATGGAGAGTTGTATGCTGCATTAGGGAAGGATGAATTGATCTAAAAAAAAGAATCTATTGATTCTCTCCCAATTGGTTGGACCGTATGTGTGATGATTTACTTCATGGGTAAGGTCTTTGGTTCAAGTACAGGATGGCCCTGCTGCGCCAGGGAAAAGAATAAAAGAAGAATTTGACTACTTCATGTAAGCTCCACTAGGCTCGGAGGGATATAGCTCAGTTGGTAGAGCTCCGCTCTTGCAATTGGATCACTGTGATTATGGGTTGGATGTCTAATTGTCCGGGCGGTAATGATAGTATCTTGTACATGAAATGGTGGCTCACATTTTCTATGTAATAGGTAAGTGGACCGAAAAGTGCCACTGAAAGACTCTACTAAGAGAAAGATAGGTTGTCAAGAACGTAGAGGAGGTAGGATCGATAGTTTGTCAAATCTAGTACGGATCGTATATGAACGTACTTGGAGTTGGCATCTCTCATAGGGTTCCCCACATCTGAGATCTCTGGAGAAGAGGAACAAGTTGGCCCTTGAGAACAACTTGATGCACTATCTCCCTTCAACCCTTTGAGTGAAATGCGAAAAAAGAAAAGGAAGGAAAATCCATGGACTGACCCTATCATCTCAACCCCGTAGGAACTACGAGATCACCCCAAGGATGCCTTTGGCATCCAGGGGTCACGAACTGACAATAAACCGTGTTTAATAAGCGGAACGTATTAGTTGTTCACTTTCAAGTTAGGTAGTCAAGGTCGGAGAAGGGCGATGACTCATTCTTAAAACCAGTATTTTTAAGACCAAAGAGTCGAGTGCAAAGGGGGAAAGCCCTCCCTTCCTGGTTCGCCTATAGTTGGATCCTTCAGAACCACAAGAATCCTTAGTACAGGATTCCAACTCAGCACCTTTTTAGTGAGATTTTGAGAAGAGTTGCTCTTTGGAGAGCATAGTACGATGAACGTTGTAAGCTGTGTTCGGGGGAGAGCTATTGTCTATTGTTGGGCTCTATGGTAGAATTAGTCGGGGGACCTAAGAGGCGGTGGTTTACTTTGCAGAAGTCAGCGGTTCGAGTCCTCTTATCTCAAACTCATGAACTTAGCCGATACAAAGCTTTATGATAGTACCCAACTTTTCCAATTCGGTAGTTCGGTCTATGATTTATCATTCATGGACGTTGATAAGATCCATCCATTTAGACGCACCTTAGGATGGAATATCCTTAAAAGTTAAGGGTGAGGTTCAAACGAGGAAAGGCTTACGGTGGATACCTAGGCACCCAGATACGAGGAAGGGTGTAGTAATTGATGAAATGCTTCGAGGGGTTGAAAATAAATATAGATCCGGAGATTCCCGAAAACCTTTCAAACTACTGCTGAATCCATGAGCAGGCAAGAGACAATCTGGCAAACTAATACATCTTAGTAGTCAGAGGAAACTAAAGCAAAAAATGATTCCATTAGTAGCGACGAGCGACATAAGAGTAGCCTAAACCGTGAAAATGGGTTGTGGGAGAGCAATACAAGCATTGTGCTGCTCGGCGAAGCAGTATGAATACTGCACCCTAGATGGCAAAAGTGCAGTAGCCGAAAGCATCACTAGCTTACGCTACCGAGTAGCATGGGTCATGTGGAATCCCATGTGATCCGACGGTGCCAAGCTAAAGGGTCATCACTCAATAGATAAAAGCTTCTCTCGGGATAACAGGTTGATCTTCCCCAAGAGTTCACATCGACGGGAAGGTTTGGCACCTTGATATCGGCTCTTCAAGTATGTTCCAATGGTTGGGCTATTTACTTTAAGGATGTACATGACCTAGGTTCAGAACGTTGTGAGATGGTTTGGTCCATATCTGGTGTGAACGTTAGAGCATTGAGAGGACCTTTCCCTCGTACGAGAGGATCGAGAAGGACACCTCTAGTGTACCAGTTATCGTGTCCATGGTAAACGCTGGGTAGCCAAGTGCAGAGTTGATAACTACTGAAAGTATCTAAGTAGTAAGCCCACCCCTAGATGAGTGCTCTCCTATACCAACTTTCTAGAGCTTCTGTTAGCACAGCCGAGACAACGATGGGTTCTTTTCCCCTTAGGAGATGGAACGATAGATGTTTCTTTGAGATGTCAAGAGAAGGTCACGGCGAGATGAGCCGTTTATCATTATGATAGGTGTCAAGTTTAATTGTAGTGATGTATGTCGCTAAGGCATCCTAACAAACCGGTAGACTTGAACCTTATTCCTACATCACCTGATCAATTTGATCAGGCTTTCGCGATCTATTTTCATTGTTTAAATCTTTGACAACATGAAAAAACCATTATAACAATTAAGTACAAAAGGATAATAAAAAATAAAAATTTAACTGAAGGTAACAAGTCAACTTAAATAAAGATTCCCCAAAAACCTGGTTGTCACGTGCACAAGCCTTTAATGTGTTACACTAGATTTGAAAAAAAAAGTCACAAATGATGTTGTTTCTAAAGTAGAACAAGATCATAAATAGGAGGATGAGGCTCTCTGAGATTACTAGCTACCTCACTAATCTCAAAGAAAGCGTCGGATAATAAAAGAAAAAGAGAGAGTATCACAAAGATCTTAACGCATAACCTACAAAAATGTAGGAGCAAGGAGTGAGAACCAACCACACGGTACCCAGCAAGTCAACTAACAAAACAAAGCAAGTCCAACAGAATACACAAACTCCTTTCATCCCAACCGACCTCCGCAACTATAACCTGCACAGGAAATCAGTCCAGCCCAGCAACACATAATACATAATAAAAATAGTTTTCACAATGTCACAATTCAACATCGCCAGCCACAACTCACAAGTGATAACATAGTCAAACACATGAATAACATCATGCCACACAAGAATATGCAAGGATGAGATGCAATGCTTATGCAATAATCTCCGGTAATGACCTCGGCATCATAATATCACTGAAAAACACCTGAACATTACAACATCGCCGATAAATACCTTGGCATATTATCATCGCCGACAAAAACCTCGGCATCACAATATCACTAAAAATACCTCAACATCACAATATCATCGGTAAAGACCTCAGCATATTATCATCGCTGGCAAAGACCTCAGCATATTATCATCGCCGGCAAGGACCTCAGCATATTATAATCGCCGGCAAAGACCTCAGCATATTATCATCACCGACAAAGACCTCAGCATCATATCTCATCCGGTAAAGACCTCGGCCCAATTTTTACCATCTCACTCATATCAATATTCAGAACCAATGCAAAAATGTGTGACATAGAATGAATGAATATAAGATGAAGTCCAGAAACAAATCCATAAATAATCACCAACCACAACAATATATCTCGATAATAGAATTCACACCACTTAACCACATTTTCAATTCAAGTGTTACAACTTCCCACCAATTCACATTTACTTTTTATCACCCCCATATTTATAACATTAAAAACATTTCTTGAATCACACATAGGAAAAAGAAAAATTTGGGAATTCTACGAGAATCACAAAGTTTTGAAAGTTCACTTGCCTCAATTAATAGAATAATACTCCGAACCTTGAGTCATTCGTAAATCTTTCAGATGATCAAAATTTGTTCACATACATAATCTAATAAGAATACGAATCCAATGACACCCATATTGCTATATATTTTTTTGGCTAAAAAATCGGGTCAAAAAGTCACCCAAGCCCTTAAATTCAAATCTGAAATTTTCTTTCAAATTATGTTTACCCATCATAAAATAAACTCATATGTTGAATTTTAGCTAAAACGGATCGTTATTCGACCCCCAAATCAAAATTTTATTCTAAGAACCCTAGGGCTATATTTTCTTAATTTAACATAAATTATACACGTTTCTACCCTAAAACTTTATTTATAATCTCATAAAAATTTAATAGAAAGGATGAGAATAATTACCTTGATGTTTTGGGATAAAAATCACATTTTTCTCTATCTTTTTCCCTTTCTTTTTTCTTACCGTAATTATTTGTTTCTCTTCTGCCCGTGCTGCTCTTTCATGTGCAGCAACCCCCCCTTTTTTTTTCTTTTTGCTGAATAGGGTATCAGCCCTTCAGCCTTTTCTCTCTCTCTCTCTCTCTCTCTCTCTCTCTTTATTTCTTATTTACTTATTTACCTAATTTAATATACTAAAAGTGATAAATTCTATTAGCCTATTTTTGATAAATATGAGATAAATAGTATAGGATATTTATTAAAAAATATTATTCCAATCCACCAACTACATTGATTATCTAAAATTATCCATCAACTAAATGACCGTAATTATCGAATAGTTCCAAATTTTTAATTTAAATTTAAAAAAAGAATCTTTTATGAAAGAGAGAGCATTTATTTTTAAAATGAACTAATGGGTCATTACATTATCCACCACTAAAAACCATGTTTGTCCTCGAACATAAGAAGGAGAAGGAAGAATAATCAATATTACTAAAATCATAAGTTATGGTCTTCCAAAGTCAGTATTTTATCTCTCCAAGTAAGCTCCTCCTTTAAGACCATTCCATCAAAATCTTCTAATGCACAAATCCTCATAGATTTTGTTAAGATTACATTCTCACAATCAAATCTTCCCACGATCTTAAGTTATAAAATGCGATCTTTAGGCATTGAACACTAATCATAGAGAATCAAATTCTTTTCTAACCCAACGAAGGAAAGGATCAAGTAACAACTTAGCAAATGATTCATTCAAACATACAGAATCTCTAACAACACTATCAGGAATAATATATCAATAGCACTGATTATAAACAATCCTTAAGAGTGGTAGAGCTAGACCTAATATGCCTCACATTCATTCATACACAGCCTTAACATAACCTCAACAACAAGATGAGCCTTAAAACTGCTGGACAACTATAAATATTTACGGTAGCTCTTTTATAAATTCACATAAACAAAGTTGTGTGTGTAGAACCACTTGTATACCTCAAGTGTCCCAAATAATACTAAATATGTCAACATTGCAATAATCAAGTCTACATAAGCATCCTATCTTACTAAGAGAAAATTGTAGGATTGGTTCACCCGATCCACCACTAAGGATCCATCTACAAAAGTGAAGACAAAAGTGGAAATAGGCATGTATTCCCATAATAAAGTAGGTAGCCATACCAAAATGCACGAAATCAAGGTCAAATAATACAAGATACTCCTTTCATAGTGCCCCTATCAAACATTTTCATTCATCTGACCCTATCTCCTTTTTTAATTCCATTTTTAGCTGCACATAGTCAACCTGTCAGGTCCCAATACAATCGTACACATACTTAATTTATCAAACTTCATATACTCGTCACAGTATTGCATCAAAGACAACACTCTTAATACTAATAGAATATCATAGCCATACTTGTCATTTACCATTCTCTCAAATTGCTACTAGTATTAAAGTTTTCTTAGCTACACATTATTGCCTTCAAATATTTCATACAATGGTTTTCTCTCTTTTTATTTAAGTAATTTTTAAAAGACATAAATCACACACAAAGTTGTTAGCGTTAATTTCAAATTTGATAGTACTTTTCTCATCGAGGTAAAGTTATTTAATTATACCTAAATTCAATTTCATGCAATCTTTCACATACCGAATTTCAAGTACCATTCAAATCCTCATATACCTCATGCCAAAACTTAGAGGGATTCAATCACCTTAATAATTTTGCGTACCATAAGCACATAAACTCTAGTCATCATCAAGTGTCTATGTAACGCATCACAATAATCTATGTAGTCCCATTAACAAAGTAATTTCACCCCCCTCAATATCCTCAATAAGCGTGTAGAGCTATAGGTCTATATCACAGTGCCCTCATAAGTCATCTATCATAATTGGAAAATCTAGACCAATATAAAAATGTAGCACATTTCAAACATAATTATTTGTCACTCGAATCAAAACTCAGCTTTCATAAAAGTTATGAGTAAATCCTATAAAATTTGTGCTAAGCAAGTATGCATTGCACTATCATGTTTGAGCTCAACGGTAAAAATAAGTAAAACCTTTAATTCCGAACCAAGGGTCCATGCAGGAGGTCTTATTCCTTCACTTTCTTAAATTCTTCCTAAGACACAAATTTCAGATACCCAGAATCTTCAATATATTAGATTCTCATTCCTTCACTATCTCATTTATCGACTTTATTCTCTGACCAACAACACGTGACATTTTACCTCATGTTCTAAGCTAAAACTTTAAGTGGAGCACTTCTTTAGGCACTTCAACAATAAAAAAAACAACTAAAATTTATGACCCAAACCACATGCAGGTTCTTCCAAATGTTGAATACTCATTGATGTCAATTATTTCTTATCTTACCAATTCATATCTTGGGAAAATATACTACCCAAGATGTAGACTAACAATTAAACACTTGAATCTTTATTTTAACTTGTACCCCAATTCCTTTATCTATTGGTATTAGCTCATAGCTTGAGATCTTTATGAATTCATGTATCTTAACTTAATATTGATCATCTCTTTATCGACTTTACCATATCCTTTATAAAAAAATTCAATGTACTAATTACCATACTCAAAATTACAAAAGAGATTATCACCATATTCAAGCCCAACATTGTAGATTTTTTCCCCCTAAATATTATCCAACAGTTTTCTAGCTAAGACCAATGATACTTAATACTAATTTATTCATTTATGACTCTAGCTCAGTTCAATTCTATTGAAGCAGTATCTCAACACATTTTACATCTTTCTTATGATCACGTTACTCATCAAATAGTAGCAAACGTAACTTTTGATACCTGCAGATTGTGTTTACCATATTGAATTCACTCAATCAATAATTCTCATCATACGATTGCATCTTGATCATAATCCATCACAAACTTTTATTACCACTATTCTCTATATCCATTGCCATCATCTCAAGGTTACCCTCATCATTAATATGACATAAAAAATATGTCGGTAAAATATAAAGAACTAACTCCCTTGGATCTTATTATGGAGTAATGGTCCTCATTTAGAATCTCCCGAATACACCTCACAACTTAAATACATTAATTGTACCAAAGATCCGCCACCAAAATTTTCCTTATAAATAATACTTACCCCAAGCATTCAGAATAGCAAACTAGTTGATTTCTCAAATATGAATATGACATTAAACCTTATTAAATGAGCCCATGATATACTAATAATTTCTAAAATAGTTTGTATTCATGCTTGACAATTGACATATCCATTTTCATATGCCACTAATACTATATTGTGAAAGTCCATTAGATCCACCACTAGAACACATCATACCTATCAAGAAAGTAGCACCAAAGTAGCCCGCGTTCTTATACCTATAAATAGCTGCAAAACGTTATCAAATCCATCATGACTCTATCCTAAGTAATAAACATTCTTTCCATAAATTCAGTCACTAGCAAAAGTAACATACTCCATAACTCTAATCAAGTAAGCATTGGTATCATGGTGATAGTCGTATCATGACCTTCCTTAATATCCACTCGATCAATGAAATCATAATAGGGTTTCCGACCTTAATTGGCACAACATCATTCTTATCATTATCTAAGCACTCCATACACATTATGACAATTTTAGTAATAGTAGTTCGCAGATTTATAGAATTCATTATCTAGCTATCCCTTTAGCCTTCCACCTTTAGTTATCAAACCACTTTTGATATCGTAAATACCACATCAACACTATTTGTTGCTGCGTAACTAACCCAAAAAGGACAACACATTCTTGCAATCCCTCAATTCATTTTTGGACCTCATCAGTCAATTATTCTCAAGGTGCATCATCGAGTCATCATCTTACTCAATCTTTTTTTAATCATCAAATACTTTAATTCTTATAAGTATACCACTTACCCTTTAGTCCCAGATCTAATATTCAAGTTATATACAACCCACTAACTACTCATTTAAAGAACCAAGCACGAAGTATCTCTATAAATGTGAGAGAATGAATGAAATGATAAGGATCACAATAACTCAGGGACACACGATGGAGAAAGAATAGACAAAAAGAAGTTTCCTGATAGTCTTCATAGCCTCTCGAAGATAAATATAGACGTCTCCATACCGATCCTCGAGACTCTACTAGACTCGTCTTGTACAAACATGAGACCTATGAACCTAGGGCTCTGATATTATTTTGTCACGACCCAAAAATGGACATGATAGCACTTGTCTTCTCCCACCAAGACAGCCTAAATCCCAATTATAACGATTAAGTGCAAAAGGATAGTAAAAATAATAATTTAACTGAAGGTAACAAGTCAACTTAAATAAAAATTCCCCAAAAACCTGGTTGTCACATGCACAAGCCTCTAATGTGTTACACTAGATTTGAAAAAAAATACAAGTCACAAATGATGTTGTCTCTAAAGTAGAACAAGATCATTAATAGGAGGATGAGGCTACCTAAGATGACAAATAGCTACCTCACTAATCTCCAAAGAAAGCCTCCGATAAAAAAAGAGTTAGTATCACAAAGATCCGAGCGCATAACCTATAAAAATGTAGAAGCAAGGAGTGAGTACCAACCACACGGTACCCAGCAAGTCAACTAACAAAACAAAGCAAGTCCAACAGAATATACAAACTCCTTTCATCCCAACCGGCCTCCACAACTATAACCTTCATAGAAAATCAGTCCAGCCTAGCAACGTATAATACATAATAAAGATAGTTTTCACAATGTCACAATTCAACATCACCAACCACAACTCACAAGTGATAACACAGTCAAACACATGAATCACATCATGCCACACAAGAATATGTAAGGATGAGATGCAATGCTTATGCAATAATTGCCGGTAATGAACTTGGCATCATAATATCACTGAAAAATACCTCAGCATCACAATATCGCCGGTAAAGACCTTGACATATTATCATCATCGACAAAGACCTCGGCATCACAATATCACTAAAGATACCTCAACATCACAATATCGCTGGTAAAGACCTCAGCATATTATCATCGCCGGCAAAGACCTTGGCATGTTATCGTCGCTCACAAAGACCTCGGCATATTATTATTGTCGGCAAAAACCTCAGCATCATATCACGTCTAGTAAAGACCCCAGCCCCAAATTTTACCATCTCACTCATATCAATATCCAGAACCAATGTAAAAATATGTGACATAGAATAAATGAACATAAGATGAAGTCCATAAACAAATCCACTCATAATCACCAATCATAACAATATATTCGATAATAGAATTCACACAACTTAACCACATTTTCAATTCAAGTGTTACAACATCCCATCAATTCACATTTACTTTTAATAACCCCATATTTATAACATTAAAAACATTTCATGTATCACACATTGGAGAAAGAAAAATTTGAGAATTCTACGAGAATCACAATGTTTTGAAAGTCCACTTGCTACAATTAATAGAATAAAACTCCAAATCTTGAGTCTTTCGTAACCCTTTCAGATGATCAAAATTTGTTCACATACATAATCTATATAAGAATATGAATCCAATGACACCCATATTGCTATATTTATTTTTGGCTAAAAAATCAGGTCAAAAAGTCATCCTGAGTCCTTAAATTCAAATCTGAAATTTTCTTTCAAATTATGTTTACCCATCATAAAATAAGCTCATATGTTGAATTTCAACTGAAATAGATCGTTACTCGACCCCCAAATCAAAATTTTATTCTAAGAACCCTAGGGCTATATTTTCTTAATTTAACATAAATTATACACGTTTCTACCCTAAAAATTTATTCATAATCTCATGAAAACTTAACAGAAAGGATGAGAATAATTACCTTGATGTTTTGGAATGAAAATCACAATTTTTCTCTATCTTTTTTCCTTTCTTTTTCCTTATCGTAATTTTTTTTATCTCCAGCCCGTGCTGCTCTTTCGTGTGCAACAACCCTTTTTTTCCCGTTTTTGCTGAATAGGGCATCAACCCTTCAGCCTTTTCTCACTCTTTTTCTTTATTTCTTACTTACTTATTTACCTATTTTAATATACTAAAAGTGATAAGTTCTATTAGCCTATTTTTGATAAATATGAGATAAAGAATATAGGATATTAATTAAAAAATATTATTCTAATCCACCAACTACATTGATTATCTAAAATTATCCGTCAACTAAATGACTGTCATTGTCGAATAGTTCTAAATTTTTAATTTAAATTTACGAAAAGAATATTTTATGAAAGAGAGAACATTTATTTTTAAAATGAACTAACGGGTCATTACACTCAGCTCCTCTCATCTCATCTCAGAGGAGCTCACCCCCTCTCATCTCATCTCATCTCGGCTCAGAGTACTCAAAATAGGAAATTTATGGGAGTTTCTTTTATCCGACAACAATCACTAATGAGCCAGTGAATGTACAAGAATCTCACTGATGTTACCATAGTCGTTCCAAACTTGCTATGTAGGGAACGCTCCAAAGCAATATCAACTCATCCAATATGGTGTCAATACTCAACAGATCCACTATTGCTTTCAGGGACTGTTACTCTCGAGAGAACCATAATATGTGTGATAGTTTTATGCCTCACCTAAGTTTGGCGATGTAGTTAATGAGTTCGAGTGGGACTCACTCTTACCGATTTCAGTGCTCGATACTCCTCCCATGACTCAATGCTCATAAATCTCCATCTCAACTAATCTCATATGGACTCGAACCCCATCAACGATAGATATTTCATAGGGACTCGAACCCCATCATCATTCAACTCATAGGGACTTTAACCCTCTCGTCAATCAATCTCATCAATGACTCAAGATTTAGAACAATCATTAGGAATAAATTATATAGACACATCGGTAGAATTCATTTATAGGGACTCATAAGACAGTCAAATTCTGTCAACTCATCATCATTCTCTCATCACAATCACAATCTCAACTCAAGGCTCTAGACACAATTCTCAAGTTCATTATGCATGCTTTTCAAATAATTATGAATGGTTATGCAAGTTTTCATGAAAAATGTTCAATTAAAGAAAATGATTAGTATGATGATCATCAACATAGGAAAACATGTAATTTCAAATATAATTTTAAGAAAAACCATCAAAGACCATACATGTAAACTCTCCAAATCATCAACTCATCTATGACCTCTATGGGGCAGATGAGAGAATAATCCCATGCTTTTAGTTTAGCCTTACATACCTGGGATGCAACTATCAATCAAGCACGTCAAGGATTTCTTCTAAAGTCTCTCCAACTGAAGCTTTTCGCTTCTCTCCTGAAGCCCTAGCCTTGATAGAATGTTGGAATAGGACTTAGAATGGGGGTTTTAGACCTTTTTTACAGCGAAATCACCTTATTAGATCATGTATAGAGTTTAGGAGGGATGGGAAATTGGCCGGAATGCCCCTCGTAATAATTTAGAAATTTTTAGCTCGGAGAAGACCTAGTCCACGACGCGGACTGGTCGCGTACTGTGTATTTTCTAGAAAATGTTTCTGAACTACTTTTCTCAATCCTGTCAAAAATTTTCAAAAAAATAGAAGTGCTGGTCTGCGATTGGTGCGCGACGCGCCCCTGTCGCGTACTAACACTGTTTTGTGTTTCAGATCGAAAAATTATCTTTTGATCAAATCGCTCTAAAAATCAACCACGACCATCTTCCCACTCAATGTTTTGTGCTGATCACAAATCCAGACTCGGATTTGCCACACAAGCATTGAAAGATGTGTTACGCGCGTACCCTCTTTGTAGGGGTTTTTTGGTAATTTAACCGGGCGTTACGTCATCTCCCCCATGTGATCATTCGTCCTCAAATGATGAGTAAAAGTAGATATTACAGCATGAATAGACTCAAACCTCAACTCTTCCTCAACCTCAATCAGTACTACTCAGAATCGGGAATAGAAAGTTACATCAAGAATATATATATATATATATATATAAATATATATTTATATATATTAATTTAGTGAAGGATGATAAATCTACCTTCAACATTGGCAAAAATAGGTGCAAATATTTGGCTTTAATCTCTTCCTCAGCTTCCCATGTGTCTTCCTCAACGAATTGATTTCTCTACAGGACTTTGACTGAGGCTATCTCTTTAATCCTCAACTTACGAATCTAACAATCAAGGATTTGCACCGGAACCTCTTTGTATAATAGGCTATCCTTCACCCCAATGCTTTCCACAGGGATCACTAAGGCAGGATCTCCCAAGCATTTCTTCAACATCGACACATGGAATACCGGGAGCACTCCGTCTAACTCGGAAGGCAATTCTAACTCATAAGCAACTTTCTCAATCCTCTTTACAATCTGATATGGTCTAACATAGAGTGGACTAAACTTTCCCTTCTTCCAAAATCTTAGGACACCCTTCATAGGCGACACTTTCAAATACACCCAGTCATCTACCTCGAACTCTAAGTCTCTTGTCCTCATGTTATAAGATTTTTCGTGACTCTAGGCAATTTTTAACCTTTCTCTAATGACCTTGACCTTCTCCATCGATTGGTGAACAAGATCAGGCCCAATCAAATCCATTTTCTCCATCCTCAAACCACACAATTGGTGATCTACATCTCCTCCCATACAAGTCTTCATAAGGAGGCATTTGAATGCTTGCATGATAACTATTGTTATATGCAAATTCAATCAATGGTAGGTGATCATCAAAATTTCCCTTGAAATCAAGAACACAAGCTCTCAACATGTTCTCAAGTGTTTGAATTGTACACTCCGCCGGGCCATCTGTCTATGGATGAAGGGTTGTGCTCATGTTCATCTTAGTGCCTAATCCCTTTTGGAATGATCTCCAAAACTGGGAGGTAAATTAAGCTTTTCTGTATGATATGATGGACAAGGGAACCCCAAGCAACCTCACAATCTCCCGGATGTAAAACTTGGCATACTCCTCTGCAGTGTTTATTGTCTTAACTGCCAAGAATTGAGACAATTTAGTGATTCTATCTACGATCACCCATATCGAATCATATTGCTTTCGGGACCTTGGTAGTCCGGTAACAAAGTCCATATTAACCATTTCCCACTTCCACACTGGAATCTCAAAGTTTTGAGCCAATCCATATGGCCTTTGATGCTCAACCTTCACTTGTTGGTAATTTGGGAATTTGAAAACAAACTTAGTAATATCTTTCTTCATCCCCCCCCCCCACTGATAGACTTCTCTCAAGTCATGGTACATCTTAGTAAAGCCTAGATGAATGGAATACCTAATGTTGTGGACAAGACCATCAATATCCCCCTTTGGAGAAGACCATCACTTCATGTTTGTGGACAACCTCCTTTAGTTGGAGTATGACAGGATCTTGGTCTTGCTTTTCTTTCACCTCTACAACTAAGGATGAAGCAGACCCATCCTGCACATTAACTCCCCCTCATCATTCTCCTCAAGTTGAACTCCCAATCGAGCTAACCGATGCACTTCCCTGGCTAGCTTCTTCCTTCCTCCCTCCATCCACATGGGTTGTACTACCCGTTGACGACCTACTAAGAGTATCAACAACAATGTTAGCTTTACCTGGGTGGTAATGAATGCTCATGTCATAATCCTTGCTCAATTCCAACCATCTCCTTTGTCGCAGGTTGAGCTTTCTCTGTCTGAAAACATACTAAAAGCTTTTATGGTCAGTGAACACATCCATATGCACTCCATGCAAGTAGTGGCGCCACATTTTAAGTGCAAACACCACTGCTGCCAACTTGAGATCATGGGTTGGATAATTCCTTTCATGAACCTAGAGTTGTCTGGAAGTATAGGCTATCACCTTCCCTCTCAGCATCTGTACACACCCTAATCTAATCCTCGAAGCATCACAGTAAATCACAAAGTCCTCTTTCCCTTTGAGCATGGTAAGGACCGGCGCAATAGTCAATCTTGTCTTTAATTCTTGGAAACTCTTCTTGCATTCCTCAAACCACTGAACTTGACCTTTTTCTGAGTCAATTCAGTCAATGGCGCGGATAGGGAACAAAATCCCTCAACCAATCAGCGGTAATAGCCTGCCAACCCCAAGAAACTTCTTATGTCAGTCGGAGTGGTCGGTCTGGGCCAGTTCTTAACCACTTTAATCATTTGGGCATCCACTCGAATACCATCACCGGAAACAACATTGGCTAGAAAGGTCGCTGACTTAAGCCAGAACTCACACTTTGAGAATTTTGCATACAACTCATGGTCCTTAAGAGTTTGGAGGACAACACTGAGGTGGTTAGCATGCTCCTCCTCACTTCTCAAGTATACCAAAATTTCGTTGATGAACACAATCACAAACATATCAAGATATTATCTGAATACTCTATTCATCAAGTCCATAAAGGCGGTAGGTGTATTCGTCAACCCAAAGGATATGACCAAGAAATCAAAATGGCCGAGTCTGGTCCTAAAGGCTGTCTTTGGAATGTCACATTCCCTCACCTTCAACTGGTGGTAGCCAGATCTAAGGTCTATCTTAGAGAAACAAGAGGCGCCCTGATGTTGGTCAAACAAATCATCTATCCTTGGGAGAGGATATTTATTCATTATCATGACCTTGTTCAATTGCCTATAATCAATACACATTTTAAGGGACCTATCTTTCATTCGCACGAATAGGATAGGAGCACCCCAAGGTGAAACTCTTGGCCTAATGAAGCCCTTCTCTAGCAAATATTTCAGTTTCTCTTGCAACTCTTTCAACTCACCAGGGGCAAATCTATAAGGTGGGATCAAAATAGGCTGGGTATCCAGAAGAACATCAATCCCAATGTCGATCTCCCTATCAGGAGGAACTCCAGACAGATCATCAGAAATACTTCTGGAAACTCATTTACAACCAGGACTGACTCAAGAGTTAGGGACTCAACATCATCAGATTTAACTCACACAAGGTGATAAATAAAAACTTTGGAAATTAACTTTTTGGCTCTAAGATATGAGATAAATTTTCCTCTTAGTGCAATAGAATCACCCTTCCGCTCTAGGACCGGTTCATTAGGAAATTGGAACTTAACGGTTTGGGTTTTACAATCAACAGAGGCATAACATACATGAAGCCAATCCATGCCAAGAATATAATTGAAATCAACCATCTCCAACTCAATCAAATCAACAAGAGTATCCCTATGATGGATGGATACTATGCAAGTTTTATAGATTCTCTCAGCTCAAACAGACTCACCCACTGGAGTAGAAACATCAAAGGGTTTAAGAAGACTCTCAAGGGTTCTATCAAATCTACTAGCCACATACGGAGATACAAACGAAAAATGTAGCACCTGGATCCATCAAAACATAACAATAAAAAGTAAAGACTCGAATCATACCCATCACAACATCGGGGAGTTCTCCTGACCTTGGTGAATACCCATGGCATACAAGCAGTTTATTGCCTCGGCTGCGCCTGATGTAGTGGCCCTCTGGTTTCCTCTAACTGGTTGGGATGGCCACATCTATAGCACACATCATTCCAGTCATGACATCTCCCCAAGTGCAGCTTGCCACACCTATCACACGGCGGCTTACCCTGGGAACCTTGAGCCACAATAGCTTGTGACTACGATCTATGGGTTCCAACTTTATGAAATCTTTGATCATACCTGCCTCAAGGTACAGGTTCACTAGCAGATGATGGTGCTGGAAATAACTTACTATTGCTTTCCCTTCCAATCTCATGGCTGGATATCTTAGCCCTCTTATGCTTGAACTCTTCCTTGTCATGTTGTATCCTCTCATCAGCTTGTTGCACAAATGTCATTAGTTGCCCAATGTGCATATCACTCACAAGAATGGTTCCTCTCCCATCTCTCTTGGGTCCTCTATTCAACCCATCAACATAGATCCCCATCCTTCCCCTCATCTCAGCAACCATGTTTGTAGCATAGCGAGATAGTTGCGTGAACTTCAAACCATACTCTTGCATGGTCATTGAGCCTTGTTTTAGATTCAGGAACTCTCTCACCTTAGCTTTTATTTTCTCCCTTGGGAAGAAGCATCCAAAGAAGGCCTCCTAAAACATTGCCCAAGTCAAACATGGGGCATTATCCCTTCTACCCTTTTTCCACTGGTCGAACCATAGTCTTGCCACACCCTTGAATTGGTACGCAATCGATTCAACCCTATCAGCATTAGCCACATGCATCACTTGGAAAACCTTCTCAAGTTCCTCCACACAGTTCTAAGGATCTACAGTAGATGCTAACCCCGTGAACTCTAGCGAATTCATCCTAAAAATTTCTTAGACACTAGAGGTATCATGAGAATCTGGTCTACCTACTCCTTGTCTCACAGTAGGTGCTGCGACAGCCTGGGCTAAAGCTCAAATAGCCTGGCGTAGCTTAGCATTGGAGACCTAATCTTGATGGGATTTCTCAACGTGGAAAGCTTGATCCACAGGCTCCTAGGGTACTTGAGACTCAGGTGGATTGTCAGCTTGTCTGGTAGGACATCCCCTTCCTCTAACAGCTCTTCTGGGAGCCATGTTATGAATTCTGCACGCGTAGTGCACAAATTAGAAGAGTGTTTTCATAGAGCTTAACTCTATCGCATGAATTGGAATGAGAAGAAAAGGGTAACAATTCCTAATGTCCTATAGCCTCCTGCTTATGAAATATGGTCGATAACATACCCATAAATAAGACTTTACTAGACACTGCTTCATAGACTCCCAAAGACACTTGAACTCTGTGCTCTGATACTAACTTTGTCACTCCCCGGACGGGTACCCTTGGTGTGGCCGGTACTCAGAGACTATTGCTAGTCCCCAAGCAAACCACTTAGCCTTATCACATCATTCAAACAATAAACTCTACTGAACAGCGGAAAGTATAAGTAAGTAAATGGGCACATATCATCTAAAGTCTCAAGATAAATAGATAATAATAAGGGCTTGTAGAAAGAACTAGCTCACAGTCTCAACATCAACGCTCAACCATCGTCTATGAAGCCTCTATTAATAATCATGTGGTGCCAATGACAGACCCATGGCTAACCAAATTTAAATAAAGGTAATAGTCCAATCTAACTCTAAAGCATGATGAAAAATAAAAGCAGTGGATCCTCCAAAGTAGGGGAGGCTTACCAAATCAGCTTCGAATCTCACATTTTCCACAGAGCGCCTTTGACGATCTTTAGTACCTGCCTCTGCATCATAAAACGATGCAGTCTAGAGTGGACATCAGTACTTGGAATATACTGGTATGTGAAATAGCTGAGTGAAGCATAAATAAGTAGAATAATATGTAAGCAATGTAGAATAACATCATATCGTCAAATGTCTATCGATGTTAGAATAAAGAGCAGACAAGTGACACATCAACAATACAAACTCATCAATTATCTTAGTCTCGTCTCAAAGGAGCTCACCGCCTCTCATCTCATCTCATCTTATCTCAGAGGAGCTCACCTCCTCTCCTCTCATCTCATCTCAGAGGATCTCACCCCCTCTCATCTCATCTTATATCATCTCAACTTAGAGTACTCATGATAGGAAATTTATGAGAGTTTCTCTTATCTGACAACAATCACTTATGAGCCAGTGAATGTACAACAATCTCACTGTTGTTGCCACAGGCTTTCCAAACTTGTCAGGTAGGGAATGCTCCGAAACCATATCAGCTCACCCAATATGGTGTCAATACTCAACAGATCCGCTATTGCTTTCGGGGAGTGTTACTCTTGCGGGAACCATAATATATGTGATGATTTTATGCCCCACCTACATTTGGCAATGTAGTTAATGAGTTCGAGTGGGACACACTCTTATCGATTTCGGTGCTTGATACTCTTCCCATGACTAAATGCCCATAAAACCTACATCTCAACCAATCTCATAGGGACTTAAACCCTATCAATGATCTGTATCTAGTAGGGACTTGAACCCCATCATCATTCAACTCATAGGGACTTTAACCCTCTCATCCATCAATATCATTAATGACTCAAGATTTAGAACGATCATTACGAATCAATTGAATAGACACATCGGTAGAGATCATTCATAGGGACTCGTAAGACAATCAAATTTTGTCACCTCATCATCATTCTCTCATCACAATCAACAATCTCAACTCAAGGTTATAGACTCAATTCTCAAGTTCATTATGCATGCTTTTCAAATAATCATGTAGGGTTATGCAAGTTCTCATGAAAAATGTTCAATTCAAGAAAATAATTAGTATGATGATCATCAACATATGAAAATATGTAATTTCAAATATAATTTTAAGAGAAACCATCAAAGATCATGCATGTAAACTCTCCAAATTGTCAACATATCTATAACCTCTATGGGGCACATGGGACAACAATACCGTGCTTTTAGTTTTTCCTTACATACCTAGGATGCAACTATCAATCAAGCACGTCGAGGGTTTCTTCTCAACTCTCTCAAACTCAAGCTCTTCTCTTCTCTCCTCAAGCCCTAGCCTTGATATAATATTGGAATATAACTTAGTAGGGTTTTAGACCCTTTTTACGTCAAAAAGACCTTATTACGTCGTTTATAGAGTTTAGGAGGGGTGGGGAATTCACAAGAATGCCCCTCTTAATAATTTAGAAATTTTCAGTTCAGAGAAGACCCAGTCCGCGACGTGGACTGGTCGCGTACGGTTTATTTTTAGAAAAGGTTTCTGAACGAGTTTTGTCAATCCCGTTGAAAATTTTCAAAATAATATAAGTGCTGGTCTGCGATGGGTGCGCGACACACTCCTGTCACATACTAACACTGTTTTATGTTTCAGATAGAAAATTTATCCTTTGATCGGGTCGCTCCAAAAAACGACCGAGATCATTTTCCCACTCAATATTTCGTGCTGATCACAAATCCAATCTCGAATTTTCCATACGAGTATTGGAAGATGCATTACGCGCATACTATCTCTGTAGGAGTATTCTAGTAATTTTACCGGGCGTTACATGAATAGATATGTAATCGTCCCATATTGAATTTGAAATTTTGGTTCTTCCCAGTATATTTACTACTTTCTAGTGTTTTTAAAATAAAAACATGGATTATACCAAGCAAATTCCTTCTTTTAAATTTGAATATAAATGAAAAGGTTAATCAAAATAAAAACCAAAAACATAACTTTTTTAGACCATGAAAAAAGAATAGAATTCAAAAAAGCAAAAGAACCCACAAGTCAAAGAGAGCATGGATCAGGTATAGAAAACAAAGAAAATCTTGGCCCTATTTTCTCAAAATATCAAAAAGATCTTGAAAAAGATTACGTGGAATGAGACACAAAAAAGGGTAAAACTAAGAAAAATACAAAAGGAACACGGAAGCAGAACTAGATTTGTTCTTCCAATGTTATTTGGTTTTTCAAATGAAATGGAAGGATGGTTTGAATCAAAGTATGCTCGAAAATATCAAGATATATTGTCTCCTGCTTCGATTTACAAATCCAACCAAAATTACTATATGGTAAATTCAAAGGAGAGAAATCTGTTTGGATACAATGTTGATTCAGGCAAATTGACCTCTTACTTGCTAAAGAAGGGGTATTAATTATCGAACCCATTAAGTTATCTATAAAAAATAATGGAGAATTTCTTATGTATCAAACAATAGGTAATTCATTAGTTCATAAAAGTAAATACCAAACTAATCAAATATACCGAGAACAAAAATATGTTGCTAAAGAAGAATTTTGACTAATTCATTCTGCAACCTCAAACTCAAAGAATAAATACATAACAAAATCATTTTGATTTGCTTGTTCCTGAAAATATTTTATGGTCTAGACGTCGTGGAGAATTGAGAATTCAAAGTTTATTTAATTCTTTGAATTGAAATGGTGTTGATAGAAATTCAATATTTTGCAACGAAACCAATTTTGATGAACTTCTTTTCACTTTCAATAATTCATGGAAGAATGAATTGTTAAAAACCCTTATGACTGCACCAACGAATATAAAAAACCTCATGATAGTAAATGTGGGGCCTCAACACCCATCAATGCACGGTGTTCTACGACTCATTATTACTGTGGATGGTGATGATGTTGCCGACTGCGAACCAATATTGGGTTATTTACATAGAGGGATGGAGAAAATTGCAGAAAACCAAACAATTATAAAATATTTGCCTTATGTAACATGTTGGGATTATTTAGCTACTATATTCACAAAAACAATAAGCATAAATGGACCCGTACAATTAGGCAATATTCAAGTATCTGAAAAGGCTAGATATACCAGAGTCATTATGTTGGAGTTGACTCAGATAGCTTCTCATTTATTATGGCTTGGTCCTTTTATGGCATATATTGATGCGCAAGCCCCTTTCTTCTATATGTTTTGATTTAGAGAATTGATATATGACCAATTTGAAGCGGCCACTAGTATGCGAATGATGCATAATTATTTTCGTAAGAGTGCCTGCTGATCTACCTTATGGATGGATAGATAAATGTTTGGATTTTTGTGATTATTTTGTAACAGGGCTTTCTGAGTATCAAAACCTTATTGCCTGGAATCCAATTTATTTAGAACGAGTTGAAGGCATATGAATTATTGGAAGAGACGAGGTGTTAAATTGGGGTTTATCGGGGCCAATGCTACGAGCTTCTGGAACAGAATGAGATCTTATAAAGTTGATCATTGTGAGTCTTACGACGAATTTGATTGGCAGGTTCACTGAGAATGGGAAGCAGATTCATTAGCTTGTTATTGAGTACGAATTAATGAAATGACAGAATCCATAAAGATTATTCAACAGGCTCTACAAGGAATTCCAAGATGGCCTTAGGAAAATTCAAAAATCTAAAGTTTTGACAGATTAAAAGATCCTAAATGGAATGATTTTGAATATCAGTTTATTAGAAAAAAACCTTCTCAAACTTTTGAATTGTCGAAATAGGAACTTTATGTGAGAGTTGAAGCCTCAAAAGGAGAATTTCGGGATAGGAGATAAGAGCGTATTTCCTTAGACATGGAAAATTTTCCCAACAGGTTTTATCAATTTGCAAATTCTTTCTTAGTTAGTTAAAAGAATGAAACTAGCTGATATTATGACAATACTAGATAACATTGATATCATTATGGGAGAAGTTGATCGTTAAAATGATAACTGATGCAACAGAAATAGAGACTATCAATTCTTTTTCCAAATTGAAATCCTTAAAAGAAATTTGTGGGATCATATGGATCCTTGTACATATTTTGACTCTTGTACTAAGAATCACAAAAGGTGTACTAGTATTTGTTTGGTTAGAAAGAGAAATATTTGCAGGAATACAACAACGTATCGTACTTGAATATGCCACAAACTCAGGATTTTCCTCTAATGGAATTCTTATAAATATTATAATCTGGTATGCCTCATCAATGAATTCAACGGGGTCCTCCTCTATCTTGGAACCATGGAAGTTCATGTAATGACCCCTAGTTAGGAGCTTAGAATACAGAAAAGCTTTGTAGAAAATGATCTATAGTCAAGTCCACGAGGGTGACTAACGGACAGTAGGTGGAGATACGACCCATAGGTTCGAACCTTAAATATGAAATTCAAGAAAGGAACAAAGTTTCCAAGTGTAGAGTAACCCATGGATGAACGGACGATGAGCCATATATAGGATCATGAGTGAGACTGTCAGACATGAATAAAATTTGGAGTTTTCTAGGAAGTGATCTACGCATTACCAGGACGACATGTAGAAGAATGCACGGTCCGTAGAATCCCTATATGGATAGGTTCTAGTAAAATGGGAAGAAATCACTTAGTGTGGAAGGACTCTATGAGTCTAACCATGACCCATGAGTCCGTCTACGACCCATAAGATGGTTTCATAGTGTTGAGTCCAATAAAATGGTTTCATGGACTTTGGAAAAGATAATAGGATGGATAGGACCTGCAGTTCATGGTTCATTCCACAACCCATAAACGGGCTTTCATAGGTTGAAATTTGACAGTTTTAATAAAGTGCAATTTTGTCATTTCCATTATTTCTATTTGTAAATTAAGTCATTTTGGGATCCAAAGGGGCCTTGAATCATATATAAACCCTAAGAATCCCCTATTCTCTTTATTCTCTCACAATTCAAATTTTCCTAAGGCTATTATTTTCTCAAGAAAGGGCAAGGCAAGGCTATGGTTTCAAGTTCTTCACCCAAGGTTCCACTTTTATTCTTCCCAAGTCTTTACTATATGTGAGTTGATTTATGGGTATCCTTCCACACATAAAGTCCTCTTTAAAATAGTTTACCTTTTCTTTAAGTTCCTTTAAGATATTATGCATGTTTATGGATATTTCATGATGTTTTATGATATTAAATGATATTTTTACTAAGTAAATACTAGTATGTAAGTTATTGATGATGACCCCAATGATGAGTTTTGTTGTTGATACAGTGTGGGCTATTTTACATGTTTCCAAAGAAGTATGTTTCCATAATTTATATGATTCGTGATTGTTCCATTTAAAAGCCTAACCCACCTAGTTTTCAAGTAAAGTTTGGCATGATTTATGATGATGATTAGGGAAATGAAGTTATGTTTTAAATTTATGATTTGTCAAAGATATAAACATTTTGATAATTGCTCTAAAAGATGTTTCAAAAAGGTCCCCAAGATAAAAGGACATACTCACTTCATGGTTCCAAAGTTTGAGCTACTCTTATGATTGCAACTTATGATTCTAGGTTATTTTTTTAAAGATTTTGCCAGATGACTTAGCACCAAGTGGACTTGTGATGGAAATTCATCGCATTAGTTGAGGCATGACCCACTAAAGATAAATCTCGAACTCCCTAACTATGTAATACCATAGGAGACCTTGTAGACTAGGCTAGTGGATCCATATAGGCTAATGATGTTATTAAGATGCATTCAAAGTTGACAGAGTTCCACATGGTAAGCGTTCTCCCCATGCCAAATTAAGAACTTATGTTGGATTCCATATAGTAGCTTGCATAGTCTTATATGTCAGTTTAAGGTCTTCTTCCATGGGTGTATGATCCTATATATGTCTCTAATTTTAAGGACTCAAACCTCAAGAGGCCATAAAGATGCTTAAAAATTGAGTTTCCAGAGTTTGTGACCAAGGTTCTCTTCTAGGGACACTCCGACGAGTCGTGGGGGCATCCATGGGGTGACCCTTGGCGTTGATCATGGCCTCATGGGGATTAAGAAGGATTTTTAGGCTTAATGGCCCTCCATGGAACCTTCCACGAGCCATGGTCCTCACCACTAGCCGTGGAAAGGGCTTTTGATAGGTTCCCTAGCCTTCAAGCCAATAATTTTGCCAAGGCAGCCAATAGGAGACTCTATACGGGTTGTGCAGCCCACCAAGAGCCGTGCTGGGGTCTCGTGAAACCTACCATGAGTTGTGGTGGGCTGTCTCGTGAAGCCCTCTCCCAAAAATATGATTCTAAGAATAAAATTACTGTCTCGAAAATTGGGCCATTTGTATGGACTATTGTATGATCAGTGAACCTTTGTATGGATTGTGAATCCTTTATGGTAAACTTCCTTAGTCTGAAAATTTTCTAAGTGTCGGAGGACCCTCACCATGGACCCTTGTACGGTCCGTGGTCAGGGCACTTTTTGGTGCTCGCTTTATTAATGGCTTTCTCACAATTTTGTTTATTTTTAGAGGTCGTTTTGTGACTTTATAACTTATCCTAAACCCCTGAAAATACCTATACTCTTTCATCTTTATACAATTTCATTAATATTTTATTTAGAACTCTAGAAAGTTCTCTCTTCTAAGAACTCATTTCAAGTGTGTTATTGAAGATTCAACCTGGGAATTCAAGGAGGGCCTCCTTCTTAAATCAATTTCCTCTTAATTCTTCTAGTTATCTAAGGTATGTGGGGTTGATTCATGATCTCTTCCAATCAGAAAGACCCAAATATTTCTTACTTCTTAATTTATCAATTTCAAGCTTACTTTGATGATACTTATATGAAATTAGTGGTAATTTAATTAGATTGAGATATGGGTTGTACTTAATTGATGTTTTAAAGTGATTTAAGCCCTATTATGTTTAATTGCATTGATATTATTAAGGCTCCAATATGCATATCCCATAAATGTTGAATATATGCATGAGTAATTTCAGGTATGCTTTAATTGTTGATTTGTTTCAAGGATTTGCTATGATTTCATTATGTTATGATGATTTAACTATGAATTGCTAGTACCCACTCTATTTATTCATTCCTTATGGCATATTCATGCATAAACATTGATTTCATGAGATTTATGATATGGTAAAGACCCAATTATGTTTATGACTATGTTTTTAAGAGAAGTATGGGTACGACAAGAATGTGATCACATAATATCTATGATATGGCTTAAGATCCCCATGGGCGTGTTTACACCATTATGTACAAGTATCAAGGAGCTATTCTTATGTATGAAAGTATGACATGAAGTATGATTTGACTTTTTTTTTCAGCCCAAGTGTGCATGATTATATTATGTTTGGCCTTTAAGCCTAAGTATACATGAATATGATTTGAAAGCACCTATGCCTATTTTTCAAGAATATATATGTATATGTATTCACATGGGTTGTTGACTTAGAAACGAATGAGATTCTAGGTAGGGGCTCGACCCAATGGGTCCTTATATGTAGCCTCCTTTCTCATAACTATATGCGTAGCATAGGTTCATGTTTTTTCCCCTTTATGGAATGATTATTACAAGGATCTATCTTTGGCAAGTAGATCACCTTTTTATCCATTGTGGGGAAGAAAACAGAGTTTCAAGTTATAGCTCACTTGGTCTTATGTCGGTTGAGGTCGTAATCCCTCTATGTACAAATTATTTTGACATTCATGCATTATAGATTTCATGGCATATCGATAAAATATTCTTTCATATGTTCACTAGTTTTTATATGTATGCTGTTGTCAATGAACATTTGTTGCAGGTTAAAATGTTCATAAGCATTTGCATGCCCGCATACTTAGTACATTCCAACGTAATAATGCATGATCTAATCATGTAAGGACTAAAGTCTATCTTCATCTACCTCTTGATGGTTAGCTTGGATTGTGAGACTCTCTAGTGGTGACTCCTTTATTCCAAGGACAAGACCCACCTTCTATCTACCTATTATGTTACTTCCATTTATGTCTTTACTTCGAGCCCGAGACATGTCTTGGCCCCAACCTACTCTATGACTTAGAGGCATTATTGGACATCATGTAACCTCCATGTACGACCTCGTCAAGTGTTATGCTATTTACTTATGGAGACTATGAATATATCTATCTCATGTGCTTGATGTTATGATGATACGTTCATGATGAAATGCAAAAATATGGAAAGTCCTAAGTCCCATATATCCCCATAGCGTAAGTCATACTTACCCACCTCTTAGTTCCTATATGTTATGTATTATGTGAATCCATGCAAATCCCTATTCCTATGGCATCCCCATAACGTGAGTCATACTTATCCGCCCTTAGAACTATGTGCTTGTTGTTCTATTATGTACTTCGAACTGATTATGTATATATTGATGCTATGAGGCTTGTTTGGGGACTCTCGGTTTCCCATTTTCCAAGTAACTCATAGTCCCTAGGCTTGGGTCGTGACACTATTACATATTATTTCTCATGCATTAACTCTTATTCATATTGAGCTATATTCCTTGTGCATTCTTAAGCTCACTTTATGTGTCTTTCGTCTCATACATACCTATAGGTTATATTTATAACGTTGGCATTACAATTTCATCCATGCATTTCATCTTACATACTTAGTACATTCCAACTTATTAACACATATTTTGCTTGCATGATTTACCCGTGTAGGGACAGACACTCCTTCACCGACTCGTGGCTAGTACTCGACATTCAAGACTAGCACTTTTATTTATGGTAAGCCCTTAGTTCAGGACTCTACCATTTCGCACTATATCATGTATTTAATTTTGAGATGATGTATTTTATGGCCCTGTTCAGGCATTTACTTTCTATGTTATTAAACAATGGAGTCTTTTCTATTTGATAGAAACCGTCGATTATCGGTTCCCTCTGTCGATATGTTACTCGATATGCTTTATGGATAAAATATATTAGTATTCCATGCTTTTTATTGTTGCTTCAATGTCATAAAAAGTCATATAGACCCTCTCTAATTTCACCTCTGCAACATATGTATGTTTATTCCTATGAATGCTTAAGATGCTTAAGATGGCTTGGATGAGGTTCCTTCGAGTATCTCATTCGTCATGTGATAACTAGACCCCTAGGTTATGCTTTTATAAACTTGGTATCAGGGCATAAGGTTTTGAAATATTCCTCGGATATCCATGTGTACCCCATTTCGTAGAGTTTCATTGAAGGTTGTGAAGCGCACCCATATCATGAGTGAGAGGCTATGAGATGGGGTAGTAAAGTCTTCCCATCTTTCTTATTCATATTGTTCATTTAGAATGGACTAAGGTATTCCTATAATTAATCATGATCATCTTCTTATTTCTAGATCATGCTGCCAAGGAGGGCTCTACAACAAAGAGGAACACCTGAACAAAAGGTTCCTCCACTCAAACAAGAAGATGGAGTGTCTCATTTGGAATTCTGAGCCACCTTCACTTTGTTACCCCAAGCATTGGACAACCAAGATAATCTAGAGATAGTCAATCCTTCTCAAGTGTGTGCATCCGCCATAGAGTGCATGGCTTTATGCGGATGAACCTTCCATTGTATCATGGTTCTAAGATGGAAGAGGATCCTATTTACTTTATTGAACAAGCCTACCGGGTAGTTACGGTTATGGGTATCTCATCAGAAGAAAAAGCAAAGTTGGTGGCCTACCAACTCAAAGGGGTGACCAAGATTTTGTATGAGCAATGAGCGGATGAGACGGGCCCAGAAGTGGGTCCTATTGAATGGGAAGGGTTTAAGTGTGCTTTCTTGGACTGGTTCTTCCTTATTGAGCATAGGGAGACATATTTGTCCAAGACTTTATCATCCTTAAGCGAGGGATCATGAGCATAAGGGAGTACGCCCTCAAATTCACCATGCTTTCCAAGTATTCTCCCTTGATGGTTGCATATCTAAGGGCTCGGATGAGAAAATTCATCTCCATCATCTCTAATTTGTTCTCCAAGGAATTCAAGATGGCTATCCTAGTTAGGGAGAAGGACATCTCCTACTTGATGACTTATACAGAGCAAATTAAGTCAAAGATGGCTCGAGTTAATGGTGGAGGTACTCTGATCAAAGGAGTGGTGATCACTAGTTTCAACGTGGCCAAAAGCAAGGTCGACACGGATCCACTAACACTCCTCCTCCCTGGATGACTAAGGACAAGAGGATCGCTCCTAAGCCCCAAAGCTAAGTTTCCCCAAGTGCGGAAGACTCCAAAAGAGAGAATGTCTAGTCGGGTGCAATACTTTCTTCAAATGTGGGAAGCCCAGCAACCATGCAAATGATTATAGAAGCGGTGGTGTTAAGCCTTAAGGCCAAGGTGGAAAAGTTCAAGGCACCAAAAGGATTAACCGGTTTTAAGCTCTTCATGGTCGCCAAGAGGTTGAAGAAGCTCCGGATGTTGTCATCGGTATGTGAAAAGTTTTTTATTTTGATGCATATGCATTTTAAGATCTGGGAGTAAATTTGTCATTTGTAACCACATTTCTTGCACATAAATTTCATTCATATTTCGAAGTCATCCATGAGCCCTACGAAGTAAGCGACCCCATAGGATAGTCCATTCTTTCTCAAAGAGTCTATAGAAATTATCCCATCTCCGTCTTTCCTAAAGTGGCATCTTGTGACTTAGTTAAGCCTTCCATGGTGAACCTTGATTTGATTCTCTTGATGGATTGGTTGCATGCTTCCTATGCTTCCATCGATTTTAGATCCCGCAGACTCAAGTTCCAATTCCTTAATAAGCCAATTCTTGAGTTGTAGGGTAGTAGCTCTTCATGTAGTGGTCAGTTCATTTCCTTCTTTAAATCTTGTAAAATGGTTTCCAATGGGTTCATCTATCATTCAATAAGAGTCAAAGATATCACTTTGAAAGTTCCTTCCCTTGAGTCGGTTCCCATTGTTAATGAGGTTTCCGATGTCTTTCCAGATGAGTTACTGGGTATCTCTCCCAAAAGGTGAATTGACTTTGGTATAAATGTCCTACCCGTGTAATTATCTTGATCTTGTAATGGTAAAGTTTTCCTTGAAAATTTGGTGACATTACTTTTATGGGATTCATGTGGATGTCTTCACTGACCACACAAGAACATCCAACAGGTGTTCACCCAAAAAGATCTCAATTCGAGGAAACGGAGGTGGTTAGAGCTACTAAAACATTACAACATGAGCGTGAAGTATCACCTCAGAAAGGCCAACGTGGTAACTGATGCCCTTAGTAGAGGTTCCATGGTTAGTATGTCTCACCTTGAAGATGATGGAAAACGGTCGTTGGCTAAATATGTCCATAGGTTGGGTAGAATGGGAGTAAAATTAAATGAGTCCAGAACTAGTGCAGCAATGGTTCTTCATGGGTCCACATCTTCTTTGATTGAGGAGGTTAAGACTAAGAAACGCCTTGATCCCGCCTTAATTGAGTTAAAGGCCTTAGTGTAGGATTGGAAGTTATATGTGTTCTCACAAGAGTGAGATGGGGTACTTCTATATCAAGGGAGGTTATGTGTGCCTAATGATGGTGAGTTGAAGAAGTTGATAACGCAAGAAGCTCATAACTCTTCATATTCCATTCATCCGGGCACTATAAAGATGTATAGAGACTTGAGGGAGATCTATTTGTTGAATGCAATGAAGAAGGACTTTGCCCAATTCATATTCGAGTGTGCTAATTGCAACAAGTCAAGGTTAAATACCAAATGTCGGGTGGCCTAGCACAAGACATTGATATTCCTACATAGAAGTGGTAAGAGAATGACATGGACTTTGTAGTGGGTTTTGATGTCGCTCAACCCGGCTACTCAAAGGAAGCAAGGGAAGTCATCATCAGTATAATAACCCAACTTGGTGGTTAGGTTCGAATCCACAGGGAAGCGTGCTTTACAACTTTAAGTGGTTCATTGGACTAAGCAATTGTAGGCTCTAGGGGTTTTGCGATAATTTAAGTCATGATTCAACTACAGAATATCTAATTAGTAAATTGATCAACAAATTGGGGAAGATGTTGGGGATGTGAAAATATGGGAATCGATCTACCAGATGGGTCTAAATATTTGACTAATTCAGTTGATAGTGAGTGAATAGCCTAGGTTGCTTGTAACCCATCTTCAATTATGACCCACAATTGTTTCATGTGATTCAATTACAATATCATACGCAGACTACCAAAGACACGCTTGACCTAAGAAGTCTCAGAAAAACCCCTAATAGCCTTGCCATTAAATCCATAGTTATGGACTTCAACTAAAACACTGGAAGATTTCCAGCCATTACATCCATCCACACTCTAATCATTCTAGTTAAAGAAATAATCAGAGATCTAAATCAAATCCCAAGTTTGCAACCTTGAAATTATATAATAAACATAGGAATGGATGTAAATTTTCTCAAGTCAACAACAAACAAGTAAAATTATTAATGACTAAATTAATAATTCAAGAACCATATCAATAGCACACACTCAACATAAGGGTTTTAGCCACACATGCTAGAAATTAGAGATTTCATACCCAAAATAGTAGCTAAAGTCACAGGTAACAAGATTGAATATAGAATAGTTCATTATCACCAGCAAATCTCCTCAATTTTTGTTTCTCCAATGCTTCAAAACTCAATCAACCCTTTGTACTCTCACGAAGGAATGTTCTAAGTACTGGTACTCTCTTTGTAAAACTAAGAAGAATGATATGTACAATGCCCTTTCTAATTTTCTTAAATAGTCCATGCAAAAGTATAAGAGTTCAAGTTACAAATTTCCATTCGATAGCCAAGGCCGGCCATCACCAAGCACTCCGACGAGGCGCCAAATTTGCACTTGACCACTTTTCTCGACATCCTCTTAAGCCTTATTCCTTTGCATTATTGGGCGATGGTTCTTTACTCTGCTGATGCAGTTCAATTATTTGATGAAGTTCCTATCTCATCACCTTCTTGTCATGGTTTTGGAGTTTTGAGTACAGTAACTTTAGGCAATCTCTTGAGGCATTCAACGGTACACCGAATATGCTTGGCATTGTTGATTCTGACCACCTTCCTAACATGAGCTTGAACCTTGGTTGCTGCAATGCTAGGTGGTCTCTCTGAGTGTTCGATAGATTTCCGGATATGTAGGCTATACCGATTTTCTTTATCATTTTGACACTTCTGCTCCCTTTCCCAGATTTGTTAAGTATTATCCATTTGTGCACTTTTAATTCCATTTCCTTACATAACACATGTATATTCGTTAGAGATTGGACATAGTAGCACACTAAGGAAAATAATTATTTGCAAACTAGACCCAAAATGAGTCCGAAATATGGACTCATCAGCACCCCCAACTTAACCCTTTGCTTGCCCTTAAGAAAATCAAACATCAATCAATCTAATTTCAAAGCTTGCAAATAGGGCCATAGGGAGAAAAACATACATTTCCACCTTTTTCATCCCCTTTCAAACTTCCACAAACCACATATGTGATTTTGAAGCCCCCAAGAGATGACTAAAAAGTAACCAAAACATGGCTATGCTCACAATTGCTCATGTAGCTGCTGATCACTACCTAAAGGCATCACCATTTGGCCTCACGCCAATGAAGATCCTAAACAGACAAGATTATGAATTTTTTTGAAAAGGATCTTTTCAACTCTCACTCTCCCAATTAAGAAATAACATCTAAGCTTCAACCCATAAGCTTTCCCTTATTCTTAATTGGGGTTAGCTTGACTTTCTTCCAAACTAAGATCCCAACGAACTTTGTGAGTATTGTAATGTAGGGTTAGGTAAGTTGGGTAGGATAACATTTGGATAGTAGTGGCTCATCCCTCCTTAAACTCTATATATTCTTATCATGCTCAAAGTCCTTTTGCTCCTCTTTTTTTCTTCTACTTTTGTCATCTCTTTTGCTTGTGATCTTTCATCCTAAGTGTCTCCCATTTTTATACTATCTTTTCTAATTTTGGAGTCTCCTCTTTTATAAGAGAAACTCTTTTTCAATTTAACTTTTTTATTATTTTCCTTGCTTTCATTCATTTCTTGGATTTTGTCTTCCTTTGACCCTTTCATGGGAGAAACCCTTTTTTTTCTACTAAAACCCCCAAATTTGACCTTTTACCATCACTTTGCTCATTTCAAGTTTAATGAGGCATTGGTAAGGAACAAGAAGTAATCCTTTTCACAAATATGAGTCAAGGCTACATGTTTGTCAAATAAAGGATCAAGGCTCAAAGGGCTTCACTAAGGACTCAATTCATTGTTAATGGATGTCAATATAGTAAAAGTGGACTCAATTGAACCAAATAAGGCCTAAGGTCCTTTCCTAATTTGAAATTAACAAAGTTACTCATAGCAAACCTGGCATGTTCTAGATGTTGCAAAACATGCCTTTCAACAAAATTCCTAATCCCACATTGGCAAAAAGGGTTAGCATTTATACAATGGAAGCATACATGCAACTTTTGATGATCGCATATCCAAGATCCAGTGCTCACATAGTCAACTCAAGATGTATCAAATCCCTACATAGACTGATTTTTCAAGAAAATGACTAATTAGTGAGTGAGTACATGCTCCTCGTCCATGGTACCATCCGAATCAAAGATATAGATCGTCGATGCTTGGATTGCCAAGGACTAGAGACGTAATACTCGCATTAGAATGACTTTCCATATATGTAGGGGGTTTACAGAAATTCAAGGAAATTATTTGAAATCATTCATTCATTCGACTCAAAAAGAAGAAAGGTAAAAAATAGCAAAACAAAAACTACTCTATTACAACACAATTAAAATTTGTTTACAACCAAACAATTTTAAATTGTCTCAACATTCGTCAACAAAATTAAAATAAACACCATTGTCTCATAAAATCATAACAAAAACATCAGTAATCATCATTATCCACAAAGTTAGGGAAATCCACATAATCAGCCACGCATAAAAAACATTGTCCTTAATGTCCAAGGGAAAATAAAAATCAAGCATAAAAGGAAGAAATGAGTATGAGAATCCCCCGGTCTAAACCAATCTTTCTGTGGTGGTAGAGCTGGAGAACTGTTCATGGGGGCATCAATGCCCTCATATATCAGTGAACTCTCAAGATTAATCAACGGTCTTACTGGCTAAGGCTCAGGTACACTAGATATGCCTATAATTGACGTGTCTAGAAAAGATATTGCTTTCACAGTTTACATGATTTGGCCTTCAACCTATGCTAACTCCTCACGATCCTCCTGGATGGTCTCCACTCCCACTACTTCGTCAGTTTTTGGGGTGCTTACTTCCTTGGTGTTTTCACTGCATTAAGCTAGAACATCCATATTCAACTCATCATCAACAACCACATTCATATCCACTTTGAGTGGATCTTCTAGATGTCCCAAAAAGTCCTCAAATCTATGAAACAGAGCATTTCTGTCTCCTTTTTCAATGAAGCAATATCAGCTTTTAAAGCTGATGAGTCGTAACTTTCACCACTTTCCTTCTCTACAACCATCATCATATCCTTCAAGTTGGCCAACACCTTCCCATAGTAATCAATCATTGCCTCAAACCTATCCATCCTCAGCTTGTGTGCCTCCATCAAATCTTGCTCCTTGATGCAAACCTCAATATATGGCTTCAAAGCTTTAGTTATGGCCATCTCAACCAGTTTAGGCACAAATACTCAACCCTAGTGGCACGAAGATTGGCTACCTTGTCTTGTCGGCTAGAGCCATAAATAGTTGCCCTAGTGAGCGGGGGTTGGTCATCTTTTGATTGTGCTTCTACCTGTCCCTCATAAGTGGGAATAAGGGCAGGAGATAAATATAAAGAAGGGGAGGAAGAAATTATTCGTGCCTCAGGATCTTACTCTACAACATAGGACTCAAGGGCCTCAATATCAACAACTGGCATTTTATGAATCGACTTCTTCCTTCCCCTGTCTTCCTCATCCCTCAGAAATTCAGCCTCAATTCTTCAAATGTCAGTAGATGCTAATGGAGTCAACTCTACATCAGTCTTCTTGTTTCTAGGCACTTCAGCTTACTTACACGGGGCTGTCATAAGGCTTGGGAATGGTAACGAGATCTGCCTTGTTTTTCCCAAGTGCGAATTTTTGGACTGATGATTTACCCAAGATTCAACTCTTTTCTATCCATAATGCAACTAATTAATACGACTTTGGCATGTAGAAGTATCATTGTTTTTCTGAGAAGGCATCAAGTTGATGTTAATGAATCCAAACGAAAACGGTGCTGCAATGTTCATTTCCTTCTTCTCAATGATTGCTCCATCCTCTAACCGTGAGGTATTTGAAATTCCAATCAATGGGGCTAATCATGCTTTGATATTCTCAAATGTCTTGAGAAACATTAGATCTTTCATGTCACTTTAGTTCCGAAATGTACATCCCATAATATCATTGATTTCGACTTCACCACATAGGACTTGCACACCGTAACCTCTACAGCATCAAGAGGTTTAATAACCATTTGCACTCTGCTTTTGCTCTTCAGAAGGTCCTTACCATAGGACTCATAGAACTCATGGAACAAGCTCAGCACATACAGATCCCGAGGTTTGGTAAAGAAGATCCCGAGGTTTGGTAAAGATTTGGAAGTTGTGGAATTTAAGGATTTCCCAAATGTCTGGGTATTGATCAATAACTCCATCTGTTGATAGCTATTTTTCATCTAAAATTGTCCTATTCCCCTTAGCTTTAAGCTTGTTTAGATATCTCGGAGCTATTGTTGAATTTTCTAAGGTGATTATGATAAAGATTCATTTAAGGCCTTATTCTTGGATTAACTTTGATTCTTCTTAGGACTAGATTTAGCTGGGAAAGGTGAAGGTCTAATAGATTTACCAAAAACATACTTTCGCTTGGTCATCCTAAAAAACATACTCAAAATATTGTGTGAGTGTCAATCATAAGGCAATCATATTCAACATTTATGCACAATAGAATCATTTTGGGTGGACAGGTCTATTTGACTACAAATCATGTTCAGTGATTCACCAAAATGGTTTGGTGATCTAATAGGACGTTGCCTTTTTGCACAACTTTCAGACTTTAGATCACTACTACTTTCGGTGATTATAGTTCAAATTCGGCTCCACCAAACGAATTCTATGTAGAAGCTACCATTGTTGAAAGTTGTGGAGCTCAACAACAATCAACAATGAGATAAAATGGTGTGTGTGACCCTTTTGGACATCGCTGACTCCAATTCGACGGTCAAAATGACCATCATCGAAGCTGATTGTAAAGGACAATTCCCATGCATTACAAATTTGATCACTTTTCATGAAAACAATTGGGATAATCACACACGGATCCGCATTCAATAGCCAAGACATGCTCATTCATTCATTCCTACATTCACACGATCAACATGGCTATAAACTCATTCAAACGATGACTTACCCTTATGAATTACGTCACCCAATCTATCATCAGGCAAGTTTATTTCACTCAAAAAGTTTTGGGGTTACTCAGACTTCACCCATTGCTGACAAGAGTGATCAATACAACAAACATGTATATTCATTCAAGAAATCTCATGATTATGAATCTATCTCAAGTTAAGGCATTCAACATACTATCAAAGGAAAAATTGAAACAATACCAAATAACATTCAACATTTGGGAAATAAATCAATCACAATTAGCCCTAGCCCAGATCATGTACACCACCAATTTCAAGTTATCCAAAATGAATCAAAAACTAAATAAATCACATGTACATAACATACAATGTTTTAAAATCATCACAATGTATCATCCATATTATTTCTATCAAATTTCATTACAAGACATGGTTATCAACTCACCAGAACCTTATGTTAGCTTTTGTTGACGAATTCTCTTCACTCCAATAGATATTTTCCAAGTAAAAGACTAAAGGGACGTATTGTCTTGTGAAGGAAGTAAAAAGGAGGGAATATATAAAGTGAAAAGGCCAAGGAATTCGAAATGCCTTTAATAGGCCGATCAGGCACAAGGAGTCACGACATCGAGTCTCCCCGCCAAACATGTTTAGACGTATGCCGATTGTGCTTAAGACCACCATTTTTAATATGTATAAAAACACTAGCTTCAATCAGAAAGGGCGATGTCTTTGACCATCGCTTAACATGTTCGACAATCTACAAATTTGCAATGAATATCACCATATTAGACAACCCCTCTGGGGTCTCTAACGGACCTTAAAGGTTGTCAAACTCATGATCACTGTCTTAATTCGGTGATTCACCGATCAGACCCATCAAGTTGCACTTTTATCCTTCACTTTATATTCTCCCTCTTCAAACCTGCACAAATTAAACCTATTATTTAAAATAAAAGCTTACCTAACTACCTTCGGTTGCGTCCCAAGCAGAGTCATAGTTACATTGTGGCACGACGTAATACTTCCATTTCCTAAAGTCACACATGAATGGCAGATCACTAATATCACCTGGCGGTCTTTTTCCTTGTTAAGAGTTTTGCAGATGTTGAACACCACCTCCTCATCATTTACCCTGAACCTCAGGTCTCCTCTTTCAACATCCACAACTGCCCTTCCAGTGGCTGAAAATAGCCTCCCCAAGATAATTGGCACACCAGTGTCCACCTCACAATCCAGGATCACAAAGTCAGCTGGAAGAATGAACTTATCTACCTTTACCAATATATCATGGAGAATCCTCACCAGTCTTTTGATGGACCCATCAGTCATCAGCAAATGCATAGTGGTTGGTGAAGGCGTCTCCATCCCCAATTCCTCCAATATAGACAAGGGCATGAGATTCATTCTTATGTCTAAATCACATAACACCTTATTTTATTTGTAAGCTCTAATAGTTCAAGGTATTGTGAATGCACTAGGGTCCTCTTTCTTCACAACTAGTGCTTTTGCATGATAGCACTATAATTATGAGACTTCTCAATCATCTCACACTCTAAGGTCCATTTCTTTGACATCAACTCATTCATAAATTTTGCATATCCCGACATTTCAGTAGTGCCTCAACCAATGGAACATTTATGGATAGAGAATTGAACATACAAAGAAACCTTTGAATTTTGGAGATGTTTTCTTGACATTCACTATATCATCCCCAACCTTCTCTTTTTCGTCACTCTCAGTATTTCCAAGAGTATCACCACTTCCATATTTAGCTGCACTCTGATCAACTTTAATATTCGTTGTACCTTCATCTTTCCCCACTTCATTGTGACCTTCTTCAACAACAAGTGAGGGCTTAGTGCCTTCCACCATTCTTCCGCTATGAGTAGTGACAGTTAAACATTGTTTATGAGTGCCCTTAGGATTGACTACTCTGTCACTAGGAAAACAACCTTTTGGTTGCTATTTGAGATAGGCCGATATGTTACTAAGTTGAGTCTCCAAGTCCTTGATAGAAGCTGAATGTGAAGTTACTATTTGACTCAACTATGAAAAGTCAAACTTCATCTCCTTCAAGAATTTATTAGAGGCTTCAACCTTGTTTATGATTTCGGTTAGCATATCTTTAGTCTAGAAACTTTCTGGATTCACCACAAGGTCAACAACATTCACTCTATCATGGGGTGGAACATACCTATCTGAACCCCAACATGGTTTCTCCAGCTCACAACATGAGGTTGGTCAAGCCGTGCATGATTTCGCCATCCTGCATTATTATTCCAACCTTCATTCCCGGGTGGCCTTGGAAAAGTCAGCCGAGAATCCACCATTTGGTTGCCCATATAATGCACCTCCTCTTTGTAACCACCGTTAGATGGTGCACTAACAATCATCACATCTTTAGCAGCGCCCACAATATTTACACTCTTGCGATTTCCTCATATAACATGCTTAGTCAAGAGGTCAAGCTGACTTAGAATCTTTTCCATATTTCCATCACTCTCTTGACCTTTAGAGAGCTGCTCATTGGATAGACCCCTATGACTCAAAGGTACGAGGTTATCCCATGAAGTGATAAAATTACAAGACGACTCAGGTAGCTACTTCATAGCCTTTCCAGTGATGGAGAAAGGAAACAACCTAAGTCTAATGGCTTCTTGGCTCACTCCCCTAAGATTGCGTAGGAGACGGACATCAACAACATTTGTGAGGTGTTCATGAGGATCCTCGTGGCCAAGTCATCCAAACAATCCCTTCACTTGGAGGAGTTGTGATATACTCTTTTTATCATATGAAAATTAACTCCTTCAACCCATCAGGGTAGTCGGATAGCACGTGTGCTTCCCACTTTCTCCCAGTTAACACCTTGCATATCATTAGCATTGCCAACATTCTAATCATGGATGATCCCATTGTCCACCATCTTAACACCTATTTTTTCAGTAGTGAAAAAAATTATTAAAATAGTAAAATATTTCCAACTACAAGAACAAAACTCAATAAGCACTTCATTCATGAACTCGCTGATTCCCCGACAATGGTGCCATTTTGTATGTCGTTCAACCCAGTTACTCAAAGGAAGCGGGGGAGGTCGTCATCAACATAATAACCCAACTTGGAGGTTGGGGTTGAATCCCAATGGGAATCGTGGTTCACAAATTGAAGTGGTTCATTGGACTAAGAAATTATAAGATCTAGGGGGTTTGTAATATTAAAGTTAGGATTCAACTACATAATATCGAATTAGAAAATTTATCAACAAATTAGGCAAGATGTTAGGGATATCCAAATATGGTAATTGATCTACTAGTTAGGTCAAAATATTTGACTAATTGAGTTGATAGTGAGTGAATAGGCTAGGTCGCTTATAACCCATGTTCAATTACGACACATGAGTATTTCATATGATTCAATTATGATATCATACACGGACCACCAAGGACACACTTGGCCTAAGAAGTCAGCGAAACCCCTAATACCTTAGTCATTGAATCCATTGTTACGGACTTCAACTAAAAATCTAGAAGGTTTCTAGCCATTACATCCATTCCACACTCTAATCATTCTAGTTAAAGAAATATCTAAATTAAACCCCATGCTTGAAACCTTGATATTATAGATTGAACATAGATATGGATGTAAATTCTCTCAAATCAATAACACACAACCACAAATATCAAAGACCCAATAAATAAATCAAGATCCCATAACAAAGCATACCCCAACATGGGGATTTTGGCCAAACATGCTAGAAATTAGAGACATAATACCAAAAATAGCAGCTGAAGTCATGGGTAACAAGATTGAATAGAGAATAGTTTATTATCACCAGTATATCTCCTCAAGTTTTGCTTTCCCAATCCTTCAAAACTCAATCAACCCTTTGTACCCTAAAAAAGAAGTGTTCTATATACTGCTACTCTCTCTATAAAACTAAGAAGAATGATATGTATGATGTCCTTTTAAATTTTCTTAAATAGTTCATGCAAAAGTATAAGAGTATTTCCTTTAGATTGCCATTCGTCAGTCAAGGCCGACCATCACCGAGCACTCCGGTGATGCCGAATGTGCACTTGACAAGTTTCCTTTTCATCCGCTCAAGGCATGTTCCTCTACATCAATTGGTGATGGTTCTTCAGTCCACCGATGCAGTTCAGCAACTCGCCGAAGTTCCTATTTCATCACTTTCTTGCCATGGTTTTAGGGTTTTGAGTACGACAAATTTAGGCGATCTCTTCAGCCATTCGATGGTATGCCAAATATGTTTAGCAATGTCTATTTTTATCGCCTTCTTGACTTGGACTTGAATCTTTGTTGTTGCAATACTAGGTGGTGTCTCTGAGTATTTGGCGGATCGCCGAATTTTTAGGCGATACTGCTTTTCTCCACCTTTTTTACATTTTTGCTCCCATTCCAAGATTTGTGAATTATTGTTTATTTGTACACTTTTAATTTCATTTTCTAACATAACACATGCATATTCGTTAGATATCGTAAATAATAGCACACTAAAGACAATGTTTCTATCCAAACTAGCCCCAAAATGTGTCCAAAATATGGACTCATTAGGTTTTCTGAAGACCAAAAAACATTTTGATCTATATATGTTATAATTGGCCAAATGACAAAGTTGGCTCACTTCTTATCGATCAAGACTATATTCAGCACCAAAGACTATGCTCATTTGTATATCTAACAGTTAGTGAATTTTTATGGGGTTCCATAGTTCATCATATCAGGTTGTGGAGTCAAATTCACCTCTCACTTTTGGAATTCTTTTCAAAATTGACTTTGTACTAAGGTGAAGTTGAGTACTGCTTTTCATCACAAAACTAAAGGGCAAGCCAAAAGGACTATTCACACTTTGAAATCCATGTTAAGAGCTTATGTGTTGGAGTTTGAGGGATGTTGGGGTGATCATTTTCCACTTATCAAGTTTGTTTGCATCAATAGCTTCCATGCAAGTATTGGAATGACACAATTTGAGGCATTGTATGGTGTGCAAATTGCCCGTCGGGTTGTTCAAAAGTTGATGAGGTGGCATTAATAGGAATAGACATGGTGATGAATGCTATGGAAAAAATTAAAGCATAACAGAAAAGTTGCAAACGACCCAAAGACGACAAAATTCCTACTCCAATATGAGGAGAAGGGAACTTGAGTTCCAAATTGGTGAATCGGTCTACTTGAAGGTGTCTTCAATGTAAGGTTTAATCCAATTTGGTATGAAAGAGAAATTGAGCCCTAGGTATGTAGAGCCCTACAAGGTGCTGAGAAGACCGAAAAAGGTAGCATACGAGTTGGATCTACCCAATGAGATGTATTTGATTAATCTAGTTTTTCATGTGTTGATATTGAGAAAGTTCATAGATGATTCAAGCTCCATAGTTCCTTTGCATGATGTGAATAATGAGGAGGATTTTAGTTATGAAGAGATACTAGTTGAAATCTTAGACCGAAAAGTGAAAAATCTAAGGATCAAGGAAGTTGCATCCGTCAAAGTGCTTCGGAGAAATCAACAAGTTGAAGGTGCTAAATGGGAAGAAAAAGTCGATATGATGAAGCGTTACCCATTTATATTCAACTCTACTTAAGCCTAAGGTATTCAAAAAAAATTCCTAAAACCTCTAATTCCTCGGATTTTAGTTTTACATGATGCATGTATTTCTTTTTATGTTTATAGCCTGTTTCGAGATATGTTTTAAGCGTTGATTTTTAAAATTTCATGAAATGATGTTTAAGTTGCATTTTTGCATCCATACTGGGTTGTTAGCTTATGATTTACTCTTTAGAGCTGCATTTGAGTACATTTGGGGATTAATGTTCCGAAGTAAGAGTTATTGTAATGACCCTAGTGTAGGAGCTTAGAGTGCAGAAAAGCTGGGCAGGAAATGACCTAAAGTCAAGTCCACAAGGGTGACTTACAGACCGTAGGTGCAGATACGACCTGTAGGTTCGACCCTTAAACATGAACTTAGAAAAAGGAAAAAGTTCCTAAGTGTGGGGTAACCGACGAACCTGGAGACGACCTATAGAATGGATTATAGTCCGTAGATAGGGTCATGATTTAGACTATCAGACACAAAGGAAATTTGGAGTTTGCTAGAAGTGATCTACATGTTACCAGGACAACCTATAGAAGAATGCATGACCCGTAGAATCCCCTTGTGGATAGGGTCCTAGAAAATGGGGAAAAAATGGCTAAGTGTGGAAGGACTCTAAGATTCCAACAACGACCCATGAGTTCGTATACATCCCATAAGATGGTTTCCTAGTTTTTATTCCAACAAAATGGTTACAGGGATTTTGGAAAAGTTAACAAGATGGACAGGACCTACGGTATGTGGTTCATTCCACGGCCCATAAACAGGCATTCATAGGTTGAAATTTGCCAGTTATAATGAAGGGCCATTTTGCCCCTTCCATTATTTTTATTACTAAACTAAGTCATTTTAGGATCTAAAAAGGCTTTAAATCAGATGCTACATCCTAAGAAGCCCCTATACTCTTCATTCTCTCAACTTTCAAATTTTCCTAAGGTAATTATTCTCTCCAGAAGGGCAAGGCAAGGCTAGGGTTTCAAGTTCTTCACCAAAGGTTCCAAGTTTGTTCTTCCCAATTCATTTATGGTATGTGAGCTTGATTTATGGGTATTTTTCCTCTCATAAAGACGTCTTTAAAGTATTTTACTTTTCTGTACGTTCTTTTATGATATTATGCATGTTTATGGTGATTTCATGATGTTTATGATATTAAATGATACTCATGGTATCCTATGATATATTTTCTAAGTAAATGCATGTATTTAAGCTATTGATGATGACACCAATGATGAGTTTTATTATTGACATGATATGGGTTGTTTTACATGTTTCGAAAGAAGTATGCTTCCATGATTTATGTGATATATGATTGTTCTATTTAAAAGCCTAGCCCACCTAATTTCCACGCAAAGTCTTGCTTGATTTATGATGATGATTATGGAAATGAAGTTATGTTCTAAATTTATGATTTGTCAAAGATATAAGCATGTTGGTAATTTCCCTAAAAGATGTTTTAAGCAGGCCCCTTAGATAAAAGGAAATATCACTTGGTGGTTCCTAAGTTCGAGCTACTTCTATGATTTGTACTTATGATTCTAAGTTATATTTTAGAGACTCTGTGGGATGAATTGGCACTGAGTGGATTTGATATTGGGATTCATCCCATTAGTTTAGACAAGACCAATTAAAGATAAATCTCAAAGTCCCTAACTATGTGACACCATAGGTTTCCTTGTTGGCTTGGCAAGTGGATCCACTTAGGCCAATTATGTTATAAGATACATGTGAAGAAGTTCCACCCGACAAGTGGTCTCCCCGTGCCAACGTAGGGGGTTATGTGTGATTCCATGTCATACCTAAAGTTTTCTCTCATAAGTTTATGATCCTATGATATGATTATATTGCATGTGATTTCTCATGCATTGACTCTTATTCATATTGAGCTACGTTTCTTGTGAATGCTTAAGCTTATTTAATGTATCTTTCATGTCATACGTACCTATAAGTTATATTTATGAATGATAACATTACAATTTTATACATGCATTGCATTTCACATACTTAGTACATTCCAACGTACTAATGCATATTTTGCCTGCATAGTTTAACCATATAGGGATAGGCACTCAACAACCGGTTTGTGGCTAGTACTCGACATTGAAGACTAGAACTTTTATCTGTGGTGAGCCCTTACTTCAGGATCTACCATTTTCCATTCTAACTTGAGTGGCTGAAATAGGCACTTGGGGAGGAATGGAAATCTCTCTATTAGCTTGATTTTCCAATGCTTGGGCAATATGGTAAATACGGCTCTTAACTCCACGTGAGACACCCCATCATCTTGTTGAAGCGGAGGGTCTTGTTTCTTGGGAGTGCCTCTTTAGTGTGAAGCTCTTATTGGAAGCATAATATAGAAATAAGAAAGATATCACCGTTAGTTATAGGAAACCTTTGTCAACTCTAAAGGCATTACTCGAATAAGAAAGAATGGAAGACTTTCATAAACTGTCTCATAGCCTCTCACTCAAGATAGTAACGTGCTTCACAACCCTTAATGAGACTTTACTCGACGTGGTAAGTTTGGATATCCGAGGAACATTTTAATACCTCTTGCTCTCATACTATGTTTGTAATGACCCAACCTAGGGCCTAATCATCACACGACGAATGAGATACCCAGAGGCACTTAACCCAAGACATCTTTATATCTCAAGCATTCATAGAAATCAAACTTATACAATTTTGGAAAAAAAAGGGGAAAGGGACTATGGGGAAATATATGACAATGAAGAAACATTATAAAAACATACATAAGTATATTTTCCAAATTCCATACCATCTTACCATAGAACGAACAGAACTGGTATCAGTCAGTTTCCATTAAATAGAAAATAACCCAACGTTTAACAACATAAAAATGGAAAAGCCTTTATAGGCCAACATATAAATCAATGTCTGAAATACATAGCTAGAATGAAAATTGTAGAAATGCAAAGTAAGGTCTCACCACAAAAGCACTAGTCTCAAACGCCTAAAAACTAGCCACAAGCTAGTGGAGGAGTATCTGTCCCAACATAGTTAAATCCTGCAGGCAAAATATGTGTTAATACTTCTTTAATGTACTAAGTATGTGAGTTCGAATGGACGATGAAATTGTAATGTCATCATTCATAAGTAAAACATAGATATGTATGTAAGATGGTAAAGATATATAAACATGACTTAAAGCATACAAAAGGAATAACACTCAATATGAATAAGAGTCATGCATAAATGGAGAACATATGATGGAACCAAGACTTTGAATTATAAATCTTGTGGGAATGGACCTTAACCGACTTATAAGACCATGTGAACTACTATATAGAATCCAACATAACTTTCCACATTGGCACGGAGAGACCACTTGCTGGGTGAAACTCTATCACTTCACATGTATCTTTATATAACATGAATGGCTTGTGTGAATCCACTAGCTTGTCCTGCAAGGGCTCTTATGATGGCGCATAGTTAATGGAGCAAAGGGTTTCTTATAGGGTTCCCTTATCAACCTCACCACGATGCTTCATTTGACGCTAAGTCATCCCACGGAATCTTTAAAACATAACTTAGTCAAATTACAGTACTTAGAATCTTAAGTAACAATATTAGGAGTAGCTCAATCTTAAGGAACCACCAAGTGAGTATTATCCTTTCATCTTGAGGACCTTCTTAAATATCGTTTAGAGAAATTTTTAAGATGCTTATATCTTTAAGAAATCATAACTTTAAAACTTTTTAAAGTTCCATAATCATATCATGAAACATGCAAAACTTAGCTTGAGACTTAGTGGGCTAACTTCTTCGGTTGAAACTATATAAATCATGGGGAAATTTGCTTATTTAAAACATGTAAAATATCCCACACTTCATCATTCAAAATACTCATCATTGGGGTCATCTTCATTAACTTAAATACATTTAAATACTTAGTAAAACATCATTGGATATCATTGAGATCATTTAATAATGTAAAATAACGTGAAATCATTATTAGCATGCATGGTAACTTGAAAGAACTTAAAGAAAAGGTGAAAAGACATTATGTAGGACTTTATGGGTAAAAGAAGACCTACAAATCAAACTGACATGCCTTGGTGAAGCTTAGGAAGAAGGAATTTTTTTTTTGAGAAAGAACTCCTTGAAACTATGGCCTTCTCAGCTTGTTCTTGAACAGAGGAAGAAAACCATGCAACTTTTGAAGGTAGGAGAACGAAAAGAATGAGAAATACTTAGGGTTTAAGGTCTGATTTAGGGCCCTTAAAGTCCAAAAATGACATGTTAAGTTTTAAATTTGGTGAAAAAGACAAACTTAGCCATTATTAAAACTACCAGAGAGCATCTACGAGACCCTAAATTATGGGTCGTGGTTTGATCCACGCACCATAGTACTGGTTGTCCTGTTCTCGTTTTCCAATCTTTAGAAATTGTTACCAAAACCCTAACCATGAAACCTTAATATACAAGTTGTCCTTTAATCTATGGGTCATGTTTGGACTCGTAGAATCCTTCCACACTTAGAGAAAAATTGTCTTCCCTAGGTCCCTTTCTACGAAGGCTCATACAGGCCTTGGAATGGTCTACGGACCATCTTGTTGATCATGGTCATCTTTCTAGAAAATTCAAATTTCCTTAATATTTGGTACACCCAACTAAAAACCCTTTCTACGAGTCGTCCAATAACCTATATGCCATTAATGGATTCGTGCGTTATCCCACACATAGAAATTTTTTTCCTTTCTTAAAGTTCATATTTAAAGGCCAAACCTACGTCTCATGGTTCCATCCGTGGGTCATGGACTCGACCTCGTAAACGGACCCTAGACATTTTTCAGTCCAACTTTTCTGCAATTCTAGGTATCTAAATTGAGGGTCATTACATATTCCTAGGGGCTTAACTTTCTCTTCTTGCAAAATTGTACAACACCCTTCGTAGTGGATACCTTGAGATACACCAAATGATCGACATCACATCTAAGATCCCTCTTTCTAACATTCAAATATGACTTTTAGCGACTTTGGGCTATTTTCAATTTTCCCCTATGAGCCTCACTTTATCCATATATTCATGTACCACATCGGAAATAGTAAAAGACATCTCTCCAATGTCAAACCACCCTACAAGAGACCTACATCTCCTCCCATGTAAAGCCTAAAAAGGTGCCATCTCAATGCTTGAATTATAGCTATTGTTCTATGCAAATTTAATCAACGGTAGGTGATTATCCCAATTTTCCTTGAAATTAAGTACACATGCCCTGAACATATCTTCTAATATTTGAGTTGTTCTTTGGGCTTGCCCATTTGTTTGAGGATGAAATGTGGTGCTTAACTTTACCTTAGTACTAAGACCTCTCTGAAAAGATTTTCAAAAGTGTGAAGTAAATTGGGTACCACAATCCAAAATTTGGAAAAAGGCATATGATAAAGTCTTACCGATTCCTTAATATATATCTTGGCATAATTCTCCGTACGATAAGATGTCTTAACCAGTAGAAAATTCCGCCACAAATTTGGCTTTGTTTTGGTGGATCCGGGATGAATAGAATATCGTGAACTATGGGCTTCACTCAATATCATTTGTTTTAGGCCATCAACATCCTAAAACCTTAATAGACCTTGATAACGAATTACTCCATCTCCCCTTTGTGAGAAAACCTCTACCTTCTTTTTAACCATAAAATTCTTTAACTCTGTCAATGTTGGATCCATATCTTGGGATACCTTAACACTCTTTATTAATGACGACTCCGCTCCATTATGCACAAGAATGTTACCCTAATGCAAATCGCTCAATCTTACACCCAATTGGGCCAATCAATATACATCCTTTACTAGCTTCGTTCTTTCTTCCTCAACATGAGCTACACTCTCTATAGACACCCTACTAAGAGCATCAACAACAAAATTTGCCTTACTCGAATGATACAACACCCTTATATCATAGTCCTTAAGCAATTTTAGCCATCTCCTCTGCCTAAGGTTCAAGTTTCTTTCACTAAACACATATTGCAAGCTCTTATGGTCGGTAAATATATCAACATGCACCCTATAGAAATAGTGGTGCCATATTTTCAATGCAAACACAATAGCCAAAAACTCAATATCATTGGTTGGGTAATTTCTTTCATGGACATTCAATTGCCTTGAAGCATAGTCAATGACCTTACGATGTCGCATCAACACATAACAAAGTACGACACGTGAAGCGTCAATAGATCCATATGAATATTCCAGTAATGTCAAAATACGGGCCAAAGTAAGACAATTACGTAATGTTTGAAAACTCTTTGTAAATTCATTCAACCATAGGAATTTCATCGTTTTTTGCTCGACCTAGTCAAATGCAATGCAATAGAGGAGAATCCTTCAACAAATCTCCTATAATATCTGGCCAAATCTGTGAAACTCCTAATATCTTAAGGAGGCAATGGCCTAGGACAATTCTTTACCATTTTTATTTTTTGGATCAACCATAACACCATCGCCAAACACAATGCGGCCAAGAAATGTCACCTTTCTCAATAAAAACTCACATTTGTTAAATTTGGCAAATAATTGCTTATCTCTTAAGGTTTGCAATACAATTATCAAAGGACACATTTGTGCATGTTCACTCTAGGAATAAATCAATACATCATCAATAAAGGCCACCACAACCATATATGTATAAGGCTTGAAAATGTGATTCATCAAATCCTTAAAGATAGCGGGTGCATTCATTACAACAACTTGGACTTTAAACGACCATTTGATGAAGAAGGGAGATATATCCGGTCATATAAATATGTTTATGGCGATCAAATCTTTTTTTCGATCATTAAATCTAATTCTCAATTTAATATTAATGAGGAAATAATATTCTATTCTCGCAATGTATAATATTCAGTCATTAAAAGCAAATTAAATACAACAGGCTCTAGATTTTCCCCTTTTTTCCCAAACTCACCCAACATCCCCTTCTTACAACCAATGAAAAAAGCCCTTAACCTTCTATATTGTCTACCCCAAAACCATATTCAATTTTGTTAGAAGAAATTAGTTTATTCATCTACTCGTACTTGGAGTTTTCTTCTCAACTAGGTAAGTTTCTGCAGTTGTAACTATTAATTGTAGTTATAGGATTATTTTTTCTCCTAGCCATTAGTAGATCTCACTAAAAATTCAAAGAAAAAATATTCAAGTTATGAAAAATAATTGCGGGTCAAACTTGAAACTTCATTCTGAATCAATTATCTCTTGCAAATAATACTTTTCTTTGATGATGGATTTAATCTAAATATAGTGAAGCCACATGTTTTCATTGTAATAAGGTTGGTAACATTTTTCTCCCTTTCAGTTTGTTAGATTTTTGTTGCCAACATTTATGAGACCCCGTGTTTCTCATCTTCCACAATATACATTGTGTTGCATGTTATACAAGGCATATATGATTTTTGATAGAACCTATACATAATATGGCTAAAAATATGTGGTAATATCAAATACTTAAAGTTTTAAGTAAAAGGAGTCCCCTATATACATACTCAGGATTAAAGAAATGGCCCGAGTGGCACCTCGCCATTTCGGAAGGTTTAAATTAACTTTCACTTTTTGGATGGGCCTAAGAGTGTATAATATGATAATAATGGATTATTAAAGGGTATTTTAATTGCACAATGGTCATATGTTATGTTTCGAGTCATAAATGTTGCAAGATAAAGGTTGGCCAAAATTATCATAAGCTTCTTTAAGAATTCCTTCTTAAATTCTGATCAAATGTATCAGAGCATATCTCATGAAATATAAGAAGTTATATGGGTCATCACCTATCATATTGAAGGTCTACTAGTACAGTTTTGAATGAATAAAACCGTGCATTAATCTAACATTGGGATAAAAATCCATGACAATTTTACTGTGACTGCCCGAGCAGGAAATCGAGTCTAGGGCTATGTCGGGGCAAGACCACCTATAAGTTGGCTAATTTGACATTTTAAAGCTTGAAACACTCCATTTCCCCTAACGGTTAAGGAACTGAAGAGAGAGCTCCCACCATGTCCCAAAGATATTTAGGTATATTTTTTTGTGTTTTTACCTTTAAAATTCGTTCATATGCCTAGAACTGTGTGCCTTATACTTTGAAATTATTTTCCCCTCCTATTAGCTACGTTTGGAGCTGTGGTTGGATGGTGGAAAAATGGTGTTCTTGGTTGTTATTCTAGGTTTACAATTCATTTTTCAGGTAATAATCTTGGGGCTCTTTAACGATCATCTTCACAAAATTCTACCGATGCTTCCTCGCGTAAATGTTATATGGCAAATCTGTCTATATAATCTTCAATTATGGACTATTTATAGGTATGTGTAAATTGCATATATATGAGACCCCATGTTTCTCGTCTTTCGTAATATACATAGTGTGGCATGTTATATAACGCGTATATGATTTTGTATAGTACCTAAGGATAATAAATACAACAAATGAGTTGTCAAGTATTTAAAGTTTTAAGTCAAATAGAATCCCCTAAGCACGCACTCGGGAATAAACAAATGGCCCAAGTGGCACCTTGCCTTTTTCGGAAGGATTAAATTAAGTTTCACTTTTTAGATTGAACTAAGAGTGTAAAATTTGCTAAAAATAAATTATTAAGGGATATTTTAACAACACAGTGGTCATATGTTAAGTCTTGCGGTCAAGAAAATACCAAGATAAAGGTTGGCCGAAGTTACCGTAAGTTTCTTTTGGATATTATTCATAAATCCTGGTCAAATATCTCAGACCATACCTACAAAATCAAATGGAGTTATAGGCATTGTAACCTACTAAATTGAAGTTCTACGAGTCTAGTTTATAACGCATAAAACCACACATGAAACCGATTTTGGAATAAAAAGTTATGATAGTTTTACTGTGACTGCCCGAGCAAGAAACCAGGTCTTGGGCTGGGTCGGGTCAAGCCCACCTATAAGTCGGATAATTCTACATTTTAAAGTTCAAAACACTTTATTTTCTTCCCAAACAAATAAGGAACTTAATAGAGAGCTCCCACAAGATTCCTAAGTGATTTAGCTAAGTGTTTTTGCATTTTAGTTATTAAAATTTGTCCCCGAGCCTAGAAATATGTGCCTTATGCTTTAAAATTATTTTCCCTTTTTATTAGTTGTGTTAGGAGCAATTTTTTTATGGTAGAAAATTCGTGTTCTTACTAATTATTCTAGGTTACATCTGGTGTGTTCAGGGAATAATCTTGGGGCTCATTTATGATCTCTTTTACAAAGTTCTACGGATGTGTCATCATGTTAATGCTATATGAAAAATCTATCGATTAATTCTCAATTATGGACTATTTATAGGTGTATATAAGTTGTGTATATATAGTTGTTGTGAAACTTAGGATGTAAGGAACAACTCTCGTGAAGAAATTTTGGGCATTTGGGCGTCCGTTGGAAAGGGATGTTTAAGACTAAGCTTCATCTCTCCTTTTTGCATGAAATTCGAGAAATTCCCGAAACGTCAAATGCGATATTTTACTAATCTGTTGCAAGAAGAACTTCTGTAAAAGGCATTAGTATTGCAACTGAAATATTTTCATGATCATATCAGGTTGATATTCTGTTCGTTTGCTTAAACAAGTCATTCGGTATCTATGTATCAAATTATTAGTTTTCCTGACTACCTGTCAATATGTTTGAGGTTTTTCTCTTCTTGGTGTGGTGTCACTAAAACTAAAGGCAAATTATGAGTGGAATGTAATATTCATAATCAATCCTTCTTCCTTTCCAAGACCATATTTGAAGCACTTAGAAAGTAACTTTGATTTCCAATAATCTCCAGTATAATACTCCTATTTAAACTACTAAGGCACTCCTATGGAACCAAGTATGTGCATTATGTGAACCACATTCATGAACGTTTTTAGAGTTAAGGCTTCATTCTAAATGTTGAGTTAAGTTCCAAAACTTATTTAAAAGACATATAAAATCCCACGAGCCATGATTATATGCAACAATAATGATTATGATGCTATGAGATTAAGTGTACCAATGAGCCAAGATTAGCTAAATTATTGCTTTGGCCTACTATGTGCATTGGCCATGAAGGTTATCTGAATTTTGGTTACAGGTGGTATTTCTATTATCTTTTTTGCAAGAGTTATCTATGATTTTATTTTCTGCCTTACATACCAGTACATGTTTATTCATACTGATCTCAAGTTACATGGGAATGCTGCATTTTATTTCTTGTGTGCAGGTTCGGATATAATTCTGATTGACCCCTCCACTAGGAGCCAGTCTAACTATGAGTTAGTAAGCTCCACCTCTTTCTGGAGCTTTCACAAGATGCTTACTTTTTATCTTACAATTTTCTATAGTTGGGGCCTTATCCCGGCAATGTTAGTGACACTCTTAGAGGCTATTGTGGACATGTTGTTTTGGGATGGTTCTTTTTCACCTTTTAGTCTCCAGTCATAGGTTTGGCATGTATAAATATGTATGTGTCTTCCCCTGTCTGTTTGTAGCCTCGTCGACTAGGCAATACTTTATCATTTTGGGTTTAACTATCTTGATATACATGGCTTATTATTGACCAGGTCATAACCTAGATGATCTAGGCTTAGTTTTTCCGACATTATGATGCCCAACCCTTTGTCCCCTACTCTAGTTAGCTAGCATGTCAATGGCTTACTCGATTAATGCCAATATCGAGTGCCAGTAGCGCCTTTCCCCTTTTTGTGAGGGTATGACAAACATTGTTTCAGAGCAGGACGTATCCCCAGGAGTCCACAATTTTATATCTAGTGGAGCCTTGCTTATATGTGTTTTGTGCACAACACTTATAATTAGGACGTTATGAGGAATTTAGGGATGGTTATATTTCTTTCACTTAAAAAGATAGTGCTATAGAGTAAAGCTATAGGATCATATGAAATCTAAATCGTTAATTATTTGTCTTGATATGCACCATATATTATAAGTACCATGAGCATTAGAGTTCATCGTTATGTGGGTGGTTTAGGGGATCATTTGATTATAGATTGTAGAATAGCATCTTTAAAGGACAGTGTAGAGATATCTTGCATACAAGCATTTGCTCAAACCATAGAGGACCTTTCTCGTCGAATTCAGGATACCAGTAGAGATAGAGAGCAGAATAAGAGAGCTCGTATTATAGGGTCTTACAGGGAGTCACTGAGTAATCTTTGGCCACCACTTCGTTGAATATCCACCTCGGTCAGTAGGTTGTTTTCCACCACAAATACAGGGCCAATTATTTGATTGTTATATTCAGTCAGAACCGGGGCAGAGTTAAGGTCAGCCTGAGAGACATCGATAGGAGGGTTCTTCATAAATTAGGCAGCTTACTCCCCCATGTACACGACGCATTAAACTTCACATTGGGAAGTATAGGAAGGGTTCAGGTGTATGTTACCATTGTAGGCAGACAAGATATTTTGTTATCCAATGCTTAGGGATAGATAGAGGTACAACAACGCAGCCTTCAAGATCCGGAGCAGCCTCTTGATCCTCAGTAAATGCTCCCTAAGCAGATCCGTAGTCTACTCAGGGTCGTGGTAGGGGGAGTGGTGGAGGAGACAATTCAGGTTCTATTGGTAGCCAAAATCACTTTTGTAAACTCACAAGCCAACAGGATGCTGAGACATCTCCAAATGTTATAACAGTTGGTCCATTTTCATTTTTAGGTGAGGTTTTCCTTATATGGGAAGGTACTGCTACAACACCCAAGGGTAAGTTATTTCATATCCGAGGGCTCGGAAGCTAATTGCTAAAGGTTGTATATAGCATCGAGCAACGAGCCTTCGGCCAGTCCAAATTGTGAATGAATTCCTGATGGTATTCCCTGATGAGCTTCTAGGGATTCCCCAAAAAAGGGAAACCGATTTTGCTACAAAATTTCTCCCTGATACACAACCTATAACCATTCCTCCCGATAGAATGGCTCCCACAACGCTAAGGGAATTGAAAGAATAACTGAAGGACTTGCTTGATAAGGGTTTTATCAGACCAAATATGTTGTTCAAAAGAAAGGTGGCTCCTTACGGATGTGTATCGGTTACAAACAGCTAAAGAAAATCACTATCAAGAATAAATATCCTCTTCCGCAGATTGATAACTTGTTTGACTAGTTGTTGGGTGCCAAATGCTTTTCAAAGATCGACTTGCAATCTGATTACCACAAGTTATGAGTCAGCGACGAGGTATAGCCATTTTGAGTTCCTTGTAATTTCTTTCGGACTTACAAATACCCCAATTGCTTTTATGGATCTAATGAATCGAGTCTTTGAACCATTCATGGATGAATTTGTGATCATATTTGTTGATGACATTTTGATATGTTCATGGTTAGAAACTGAGCATGCAGACTACTTGCAAGCTATCTTACACACTCTCCACTACAACAAGTTATATGCTAAATTCTCTAAATGTGAATTTTTGTTAACTCTTGTAGCTTTGCTTGGCCATGTTATTACTATCTATTGTATCAAGGTTGATGACTAGAAGATTAAAGCAATGATGGCCTGGACAAGACCCTCGAATCCAATAGAGATCCAGGATATTATAGGAGGATTCTTGAGGAATTCTCCTCTATCTCGGCATCACTGATGAAATTGATGCATAAAGCAACTATATTCCAGTGACTGAAACATGTGAATAGTTTTTTCAAGAGCTAAAGGAAAGTCTTACCACTAAAACTATCTTGGCTCTTCTGGGAGGCACCAAAGGCTACATTGTATATTGTGATGCCTCGAGAATTAGCTTAGAATGTGTTCTTATGCAGTATAGTAGGGCTATCCCATACGTATCCAGACAAATGTGGAGACATGAAAAAAATTATCCTCCTTGTGATCTTGATCTTGCCACAGTCATATTTTCCCTAATATCTATATGGGGTTCCTATTGATATTTTTACCGACCACCAAAGCATCTAATATTTTTTTAAGTACAAGGAGTTGAACCTATGGAAAAGGAGATGGCTTGAATTACAAAAGGACTATGATATTGACATTTTATACAACCCGACAAAGCTAATATTTTTGCTCATGCACTTAGCTAAAAATCCATGGGAAGTCTAAGTCATGTCGAAGCTAATAAGGCTAAAATGACAAATGATCTATGTCAGCTAGCTCATTTGTAGGTATGATTAGTAGACGTGGAGGATGGAGGTGTAATTTTTCAAAATACAATAGAATCTTCCTTCGTTACTAAAGTTAAGGAGCGACGGTGTGAGGATCCTGATTTTGTGACACTAAGGGAAAGTATTCCACAATGACAACATCCTATATTTGAGCTAACTGGAGATAGAGTCCTTAGGTACTAAGGCACTTATATGTTCCAAACATCAGAGGGCTCCGTGCCAAGATTATTTCTGAGGCCCATTATTCTAGATTTTCAACCCATCCTGCGGTGAAAAAAATGTATCGGGACCTTCGATAGAGATGGTAGCCCAATGTCCCAATTGTCAACAAGCTAAGGTAAAACATCATAGACTTGTAGGCCAGCTTAGTATATTATGCTTCCGTTATGGAAATAGGACAATATAAATATGCGCTTCATCATTGGTTTGCCTCGTACTCCATGCAGGTATGATTCTATTTGGGTAATCATTGATAGGTTGACAAGTTTCGTTCGTTTCTTGCTAGTAAGGATGAAATATTCAGCGGAGGATTATGCTAGGCTTTACATTTGGGAGATCATTTGCCTTTATGGAGTTCCATTATGTGTTATCTTTGGTCAAGAGTCTCAATTTATAGCACATTTTGGGAAGTCTTTTCAGAAGGGTCTGGGTACTCAAGCAAATCTTATCATGGCTTTTCACCCTTAAACTTTACGTCGTCGCGTGCGGGACTTTAAAGGAAGTTGGATGATCATCTACTTTTAGCTTATCGAGTTTCCTTATAATAACATCTTCCAATCTAGTATTCAAATGGTTCCTTATAGAGTACTATACGGGCAAAGATGTATGTCACCGATCGACTAGTTCAAGGTTGGGGAGGCAAAGTTAGCAGGCCATAATCTAGTACAACAAGTGATGAAAAGAGTGAAACTTATTAGAGACCGTTTACAAATAGTCCAGAGGTTGGAAAAAGTCTAATACAGATGTTCAACAACGAGACTTTGAGTTTGATGTAGAAAATTGAGTTTTCCGAAAGGTATCATCTATGAAGGGTATCATGTGATTTGGAAAGAAAGGGAAGCTCTGTCCTAGGTATGTGCAACCGTATAAGATTATTTAAAAATTTGGCAATGTGGCATGAGAGCTTGATTTGTCTTCAGAATTGGAAGTAGTCTATCCATTATTTTATGTATCTATATTGTGGAGGTGTATTGGAAATCTTTCGCATATTACTAAAATTGAGGATATCTGCATTGCTGAAGAATTTTCTTATGATGAGTTACCAATGGATATTTTATATCGACAAATAAGAAAGCTTTGAAATAATGAAGTGGCCTCCGTGAATGTGTTATGGAGGAACCACAATATTGAGGAAATAACTTGGGAATCTAAAGAGGAAATGATGAAGAAGCACCCCTAGCTATTTACAACTTAGGGTGAGTCGTATTTGAAAAATTGGCAGTCATCTTTTTATAGTAACTTATATTTTAAATGAGTCGGAAGTGTAATTTGTATGTTTTGTCGCGGGATAGCTATACTAAGCTTAGTAGTTAGAATTTTCAGAAGTTCAATAATGGTTTGCCAAGACAAAAGGTATATCCACAAATATAACATGTTCATAGATAGGAAGGAAAGCAAGGGACTTTCTTGACCCATTTGGGGACGAATATTCTTTGGGGTGGGGGGGACTGTAAGACACCAAGTTTCTTGTTTTCCGTAATATACATAGTGTGGCATTTTATATAAGGCGCATATGAGTTTTTATAGTACCTACAGATAATAAATACTACAAATGAGTGGTAATATCTAGGATTTAAAGTTTTAAGTCAAAGAAATCTCCTAAGCACGTAGTCGGGATTAAACAAAGTATAAGCATTATGTGAAGCACCTTTATGTACTTTTTTAAAGTTAAGGCTTCATTCTAAATATTGAGTTAAGTTCTCAAACTTATTCAAAAGTCACATAAGATCCCACGTGTCATTGTATATGCTACAATAATGATTATGATGCTCTGAGAATAAATGTATCAATGATCCAATATTGTCTCAATTCTTGTTATGGCCTACTATGTACATTCAAGATTCATATCATACATGGCATGTTATGCATAGACTTCGAGCCTTAATACGAGGTATGAGGCCTAATGGCGCAAATGACTATATGTATGTATATTATACAAATGGCCACAGGTTGGCAAATATAGTATTTGTTTGCTACCGAAAAAGGCCACCAGTGCTTCTATTTGATTGGGTATGTCATGCATTTGCATCTATATATGTATTCATGGCATGCGATTACTCGAGCATGCCATGCATATTTGATCACTAGAAGGTTGATGCTAGCCATTAAAGTTACCTGGGTTTTGGTTACAGGTGATATTTCTATTACCCTTTTTACTACAAGTATCTATGATTTTACTTTCTGCCTTAAATACTAGTATATGTTAATTCGTACTGATGTCTCATTGCCTTGGCAAACTATATTTTATTTCGTGCATGCAGGTTCAAGAAGGTATTCTTATCAACCCCTCCACTATGAGCCAATTTAGTTTGACTTGGTAAGATTCACCTCTTCTTGGAACTTTCACAGGATGCTTACTTTTTGTTATACAACTGGATATAGTTGGGGGCCACTCCTTGTAATGTTAGTGACACTCGTAGAAGATAGTGTGGACATAATATTTTTGGTTGGTTCTTTTGCAAGTTTCAGTTTCCAGTCATAGGTTGGGCATGCATAAATATATGTGTGCGCATGTACCTATCTATTTTCCAACCTACTCAACTAGCTAGTACTTTATCGTTTTGGGTTTACCAATATTGATGTACATGACTTGTTGACCAGATTATCACGGCCAAAAATGGGATCGCAAATAAAGAAGATAAAATAAAGAGAAAACAATCACATAATAACATATAAAATCTCAAAACCTAGAGTCATGAGTACAAGAGAATCTAAAATATTACAAAGAGTAAACACAACTATGTCAAGATGTGATACAAAGCTAATAATGTCTGATACATAGACCGAAAGAAAGATAAAAAAAGAAGTCTCAAAGATCCACGTCGACTCGAAGTCAGAACCTTACTGCTAAGATTAGGATGATTGGAGAAACCTCTGATAGAGTGAATCTACTGCCTTGTCCGTGACCCTGTGCTCGATCTATAGGGAGAAAAGAAAGTAGCAGTGAGTACCCCAAAATGTACCCAATAGGTTCAACCGACTGGGTAAGTGAAATTGAACAAGTGTGTAATAACGAAGAATCCTATCACATGCATCAAAGGGTTTAGTGCACAGTATAAACATGAGTAGGAATAGGTAAACACAGTAATACAATAAAAAAAATGCAATGCATGAATCTAATGGCATCGCATGCCATAAATGAGGTGGAATCACAATCATAATAGGTTCGATGTACATATCTATCAAGCTGAAGCTACAAAATAGAACCCGGGGGAATTGTACACCATGTACTCAAATATCTCAAGGCCTTGCAGGCCATAATCAGATGTATCTCGAGGCGTCGCGAGCCTCATATTGAAGTGTCTTAAGGTGTTGCAAGCCATAATCAACTATCACAACATATATCAAAATGTCTCAAATGGTGCATATGCAATGAAATGTGTGCATACCAATAATGCAGCTAGTCATGTATAAGACGTGTGCATGCCGATGCAACCAATCAAGAATAAGATATATGCATGTCAATACACCTAGTCTAGTATAAGATATGTGCATACCAATGCAACTAGTCAATAAGGATATATGTCCATACCAATGCAACTAGTCAATATAAGATATGTGCATACCAATGCAACTAGTCTATAGATGATACATGCATATCAATACATTAGCTTAAGGGTATACGTAATAGCTATAAAAATGAAAACTGATACGAAAAACAATCATAACATCAGATAGGCTATACCATGTATATCAACCATTACTACAAGCCTATCATCACTATCTCATCTAAAAATCAAGATGTCAGTAAAACTGACTGCACATGACCCTAAATAGGCTCATAAATCTCAATTTTACAGCAATCATCATCAATTATTTGATAGACTATCCAAAAGCTATTATTATCATACTAATATCCAAATTATCTCAAATCCCATGATTTCATCTCAATTTATAAATAGGATCGCCATTTACTTAATTTTCAGCATTAGCAATATCATATTTTCACCAAGTTCAATCATATCATGACATAGGCTCATACATAAATCTAAATCCTACATTTATCACATGAATATGTCCAATAACTCAAATTCAATAAGGTTAGTTGAGCCTACCTCGATGCCAAAACCATACTAGGATAAGCTTTTGATCAACTTAAACCTCTAAACGATCTCTGGATAGACCAATCACTATCAAAAATAGCTACTACGCATCAAGAAGATTAGGAGCAAAATGGTCAAAATTAGAACTAAAATTCAAAGTTCTCGAATATGGAAATCTTTAAAATCATGTTTTACACAAAAAATGGAGTCCATGAGTGAAAATCCCATAACATTTGAGTTCAAATTGAAGGAGAAATAACACTTTAAAGTTTAAAAATCAAGCACCAAAAATCTCCAATTTCGGATATTCAAAATCTTGAAATTTTAGTCAACATCATGATAAAAGTTATGGAAATTAATTGATATAGTGTTAGAAATGCTTTTCCAAACAAATCCTTCAAAAATCTTCTTTTGAAATCACCGCAAAAGCTTTGGAAGTTCAAAAATGAAGTAAAAATGGCGTTTCTCGGATATATCACTGGTTAAGTCAAAAATGTACTCGGCCAATGCTAGTGGGGCCCTGCAAACACAAAGTTTTGGGGAAAAACTATGCTCTGTGAATGCGGAACAAGGCCCGCAAACACGTAGCGTTAACATTACTGACCTTCACGAATGTGGAGACCCCGACCGCGAACATGAGGTAGCACCACCTACACCTACGTGAACTCATAGCCCTGGGTTTGAATGAGGAAAGTATGTGAGGGCTGCAGCAGAAACTTGCACTAACAATACATAGATTTAACAAAACTCGGAAGAGGGACTATAACTCATTCAAAATTGGAATTTTACAAACCATGTATGTATCTGTACTAAAAGGGGTGATCCGGAATCAATGGGATAATCTAAATTCGATTTCGAGGTCTCTATGACAAATTTACCAATGCAGGTCAATAAACTAGTTTAAAACCCAAAATACTAAAATTACCCTTGACAACTCCAAAAATTAAAATGAGACCATTTCTAGTATTAGTTTCTCCATCCAGAACTACTGGAACTGTGGAAATTTTGCTCCGAGCTTCCGAACTCAAAATGTTGGCCAAGGTAAAACATTGGTTTGCAAAACAACTAAAATCACAACTTTGGGCCTAAACGCTTCATTTTAACTCCAAATATAGTTCTGTAACTTCTCATAGACCAATTTTGACATTATGGACACAATGGAATCAATAAAACTTTTATATGACATTTGAAACTCAGAATGGTACAAAAACTCACTTTTTCAAAACATAAGCTTTTAAAAGTGCTAAACTCATATTTTCAACTTTTAAAACATAGGATTTCATTTCCAACAATACAAATAGTTCAAAATAAGCCTAAAGTAACATTTGAAAATTTAAAAATAGTAATTTTCATAGATAAGCTGAGAAATAACCAACCAGGTTATTACATCATTCACCACTAAAAATAATGTTCATCCTCGAATTTAAGAGAAAGAAGAGTACTTGAAGCCTAAAAAAGTCTAGAATATCTGGCTCGCATATCCGACTCCAACACCCTAGTAGCATCAAAAAAATTGTGCCACCAATGAACCTTCACTGAAAGTATATCGATTGATCTTAATCTCCGAACATACCTCTCCAATGGAGCTATAGGCTCCTTCATATAAGACAAGTATAGACCAATTCAATAGAATCATAAGAGATCACATAGGACTCATCAGGAATGTACTGACAAAGAATGGAAACATAAAAGAATTGGATGAAGAGTTGATAACCTAGGTGGTAAGGCCAACTCATAGGCCACCTCACCAACTCGCCTCAAAAACTTAGATGGGCCAATGAATCTGGGACTGAGCCTGCCCCTCTTCCCAAATCTCATTGCACCATTCATGGGTGAGACTTTTAGCCAAACACTGTCACTAATAGAGAACTTAAGAGGCCCAATCCTCCGATCAGCATCACTCTTCTAGTGACTCTAAGTTGTCAATAGTGTACCCTTAATCAAACGAACTCGATCCATGGTATCTCTGAGCATATTCACATTAAACACATCTGTTGAACCTGAGCAAGACCATCCAATGGGTTACCTACACCTCCGACCATACAATTCCTAAAATTGTACCATCTGGATGCTAGAATGTTTACTATTGTTATATGCAAACTCTGCCAACTGGAAGTGCTGGTCCCACTGGGCCCCAAAATTAATCACCTAGGCCCTAAGCATGTCCTCCAACACATGGATGGTGCGCTCGAACAAACCATAAGCGTGGGGTGAATGCTGAAGTCAAATCCAATTGGGTACCCAAACCATGTTGTACAGCCTGCCAAAAGTGAGAAGTGAACACCGATCCTCTATCTAATACCATAGACATGGGTACCCATGCATTCTAACAATGTCTCAGATGGACCGACTTGGTCAAATGATTAACAACCACCCAAACTGAGTCAAACATTCCCAAAGCCATGGGCAACACATGTAACAAAGTCCATAGTTACCCTCTCCCATTTCAACCCGAGGATATGCATCCTTTGCATCGATCCAGTAGGGTTTTGGTAATCATACTTGTCTTGTTGACAATTCAAACATTTTGCCACAAACGCAACTATGTCTCGTCTCGTGTAAAACCACTAGTAATGTTGTTTTAGAGCATGGTACATCTTTGCTGCACCCAGATGAATGGAATACTTAGCACCATGTGCTTCCTCTAATATAAATCTCACCCAATTTCCTACCTTAGGCACCCAAACTCTACCATCAAACCTCAATATACAATCAGAATCAGTAAGAGTTGCCTTGGCTTCACCCCTCAACACATGTTTACAAATGAGATTGGGGTCGAACCCAAGGGAATACTTAGACTCAAGAGAATTCAATGAGTGCAATTTGAGTAGGTAATGGACCTACTTCCTCAAAAGGGGGAGGTTTGCAATAATCAATTGAGAAATAAAACTAACGCACAAAAAAGTAAAATCAATATGGAGAGAAACTAGGGTATTGTGTTCCCCATGATTCCCTAACTTAGTGTCACCGGAGAACCTAATTCTCTTCTAGTATGTAGCATGCAGAACAGTAATTTAAGTTCACCAAGCCCTTTGAGAAAAGGTGAGAGGCAAATTTCACTATGTGACTTGGCCCATCTCCATAGTATGCATTACTAACCCTTACTTATTAGTACCAGTACAACCTCTCCTTGGCCCCATTTGGTCGATTAGATGAAAACACATCAATAGAATCCTATTAATTAATTTTTTTCCATTCGTTACTACCTTGCTCCAGTTGGTAACACTAGGTGGATTCTAATGTTTGCCACCACTAGAAAACATGCAAAATGGAGAAAGTTAATTAATACATACATGCAAATTATCTGATTTTACCTTATTAGTTGCTCATAGTTCTCACAACCCTAGTTGTGGAATTAGTTTTCATACTTTGCGTAGATGCAAATTTAATGAATTGGAGAAACATTATTGAGCACTTACATAATTGAATGAAGAAGGAGCGAATCCCACTTCAAAGAGAATCACAAGATTAAAGATGAAATCAAAGTACAAGTGTTCTCAAAACTCTCCAATGTAATCTCATTATTTTCTCTCTCTAATTATTGAGTTTTCTATGTACTATGGGAAAACCTTTTGAAAATAACCTAAAACCCTATTTATAATATTTAAAATACATGTCCCAAATAAAATAGGGTAGTTGGGTCGGCACGCCTCACGAACTGGTTAACGGGTCGTAATGCATTCCATGACCCATAATCGGGGTCTCATATAAAGTGATTTACAACCCTTAGGGGGGGGGTAAATTTGATGAATCTTCAGAAAGTCGCAATCTCTAATCCTCATGGTACGAACCATGTTTTACGACTCGTAATTCATTCCATGACTCAACTTCATGTTTGTATAACCAACTTCAAAAAATTAGCCCCTCACTAGAATTGTCCACGAAACAAGTCTACGACCCGTAGATTGACCTACGTCCCATAAAGGGTCTCGTGCTGCATAAAAAATCAGCAACTTCTGTATTTCATCCAAAAATCAAGGCCAACCCTAGAATCCAGCAAATATGACACAAAAACACATAAAACCAACTAACATTGCATTGAGAACACATAAAATTCTATGTTTTTATGAATCAAAAGTGTTGTATTTTGGCAACACATCAACATCCTCAACTTAAGATTATTGCTATTCCTCAAGTGGTGGACTCAATCTACATAGGTAATAAAATAACACATAGACCTCAACCCAATGGTATACATAATATTAATTTCAAACTTAGATACCCACGCCACGTTTTCAAAGCAAAATCAGATGGCCATCTATCAAACCAGTAAATACTAGTGCATGTGACAACAAAACTATGACAAGTGAGGTACTATCAACAATCCATAATTATTGAATAAGTCTAATCCTAACAATGCAATGCAAGTGCCCTCACAAAAATAAGTTCTATATTTTTCACTCAATGATGTTTTCATATATAACCTTGGGACTATGCAAAATTCCTCACTTTCTAGGCTTGTAATGTAGGCTCAGGGGCTTTGGTATAGTATTTTTGGAACATAGTGACTAACGACCCTCCTTGAAACTGCGTTTTCCTACACTTTTGCCCTAATGTCTTTATTATTTTCATCTTATCCTCCTTTTCTCATGTTTCATGATTTTTTGGGTGCTTTCTTTTCATTCTTTTAGCTCTTTGCCATAATTTGGCAATTCATTTTTCTTTTTAACTCACAACTAAGGCATCACTTATTTTTCTTGCACCCAGTACTATAAGAACCCAAATATTTTGAGTGGTGTTTCCAATTCTTTTGGAATTGTCCCCAGTGAACTGTCTGGCATCACTCCACGAAAGGAGCACATGGGATGTGTGAAGCCACACGGACCATGTGGCCTCCCATGGAGGGACACTTGGTCCAGTTCACCGCAGGGGAAATTTGAAACGGAGGGGATTTTTGACCAAGTAAGGGCACACGGACTGTGTGGCCCTCCGTGTTACTCACGACATAAAAAAGTTTTCTAAGTATGGAAGTACTCTCTCATAACTTTGTCGTCAAGAATTATTTCAAGCACCATCAAACGGTCAACGTCACTGACCGTGTGGAGTCATACGGACTGTGTAGCCGTCCGTGTGGTACCGCTTGGTTTTGAATAAATTCTCTCTATGAAATTTCTAAGTAATGATTCACGACCACTGTTCATGGTCGATGTGACGTCTCACGAACCGTGTAATGGATCGTGTGGACCTGACAGTTCTAATTTTTTCCCATTTCATTAATGGAATTTGTGTAATTTTGATTTATTTTAATTATGAATTATGAACTTTTACCTATCCTAAACCCCTAATTCAGCTGATACTCCTCCCCTCTTAATTCATTCTCCTAAAACCTTCTACCCTCCTCATAAAATTGCCTCCCTATTCCTTTCTACTCTCTTCTCTCAAGGTTCAAGGCTAGGGTTCAATTGAAGTCCAATTCACCTAAGTCCTTCCCTTAAATTCATCTCCTCAAAAAAGGTATGTGTGATTGATTCTTTGTCCCTTTCAACCATGAATACCCAAAGATCTTTCAATCTATTTCATGAATTTAGTTTACTTTAAATATGAGATTTCATTACTTGATTTATTTAAATCCAATTGATGTATGGGTTGTATTCTACCTATAATTTCAATTCACTTTGATCACTATTATGATGATTTACATTGAGTTTTGAAGTTATGAACATGCATGTCCCCATTTCAAATTTGATTTACGCATGGGTGACTTATACTATGTTTTAGATGTTGATTTAATTATGGACTTACTTCATTTAACATTATGGTATTGATTTTAACTTGAATTTATGTTACCCATGCTATCCTCACGTCATACATTGCATTTGCATTCATGAACAATAGTATATGCAAATTATGAAGTGGGTTAAGCCCAGTTGCGATTTATGAAATGACTTTGATATAATTTTGGTAAGGCATTTATTATGACAAGAATGTGATCACATACATGTCTTATTATTATGGCTCTTTGAGCATCTCGGGTGCTTACACCTTTTTGTATATGTTAATGAGCTATTTCTTGCATGAGCATCATGGTTATGATTTATGATTTGGCATTTGATCCTAAATGTGCATTGAACGGTTTTGTAACGAACATTGTATCTCTTGAAGCACGTATATGTATAAGTATTCATGTAGGACATTTTTGACTTAGCACCGATGGATTGGGGGTGTTAGGGATATCCCCAAGGGCCCTCTCTCTTTCCTTGAACTATTTGCCAACATAGAAATGTTAACCATTACTAAAATGACCGGTTCGTAAGGGATGGTTATTCTTTTATGAATATGATATGTTATGTATGATTACAGAAAATCCATCTGAAATGGTGAGTTCCATAAGTTGTGATGTAGACTACCTTTGGCAAGCAATCTTCTCCTACCGATAGGAGGTCTTATGAGACTAATTCATGTAATAGCTCGCATGGATTTTATTTTTCGGTTATAGTCCATCGCCACTATATATGAGCATTGTTGCGTTTCATGCATCACAAAATTTAGTGGCATTTTGTATACACTTCCATTGGTTATATAATTCTTTCTATATTATGTGCCCTTGTCATCTAACGTTGAAATGCAAGTTTGGTAAGTCATATGTATTGCATGCCCGCATACTTAGTACATTCAAACGTACTAACACATACTTTATGCCTACATGATTTTACCATGTAGGGGTCGAGTACTTTGATTACCAACCGTTTGATGAATAGTCTGATCTAGAAATATACTGTGTTGAGTCCCATCTTCCAAGGATGAGCCAACTGCCTTTCCTTTATGTTATTTCAGAATGTTCTTCCTTATTTGAAGGTGAGCTCGGAATTTGTCCCGGCCCCCGTTCCGTTTTACTAGAGGCATTTGTTGGACATTATGTAGACTCCTTAAAGTCTTTATGTTACGCGAAATATTTAATTTACTTATCCATATGAATGTATTTATGGACATCGCATGCTTTGATTATATGTTTATCGGTATTAGTGTGGAAAGTCCCAATTCACCATTTTGCCCCCATAGTGTGAGTCCTATTTCGCCCATCCCTTAAAACTATGTGTTACTAGTTGAACATTTTCATGAATTGGTCATGTGGATATGGATAATTGAGGCTTGTTTGGGGACCCTCGGGTTCCCATTCCACGTGTCACATCTATGCCCTTGCCCCAGGTCGTGACAAAAGATGGTATCAGAGCCCTAGGTTTATAAATGGTTCTCAGAGTCCAACATGTCGCGTCGAGTAGAGTCCTATTCATGGGTGTGAATTGCACCATGCCTATGAGTGGGAGGCTACGAAGACATTCTAGGAATTGCCTCACTTCTTCATGTCTTATGTTGTGTTATGGCTAGTATGTTTGGTTCGCTTATCTTGACGTTGCCGTTGATCCATTTTAGAAGATGCCTCGAGGAAGACCCCTCCCCCCAAGGTTGGCTCCGACTAATGAGGATCAGGCTCCCCACGAGCCTATAGATGAACTCATCTTGAACGATGAGTTCCGTACAGCCTTTGCCATGCTTGCTAAGGTGGTGACCTCTCAAACAAGGTAGGCTAACTTGCCAAGGGGTCCTACGCCTGCTTCGAGTGTGAGGGATTTAACCCGGATGAATCCTTCGAAGTTCCATGGGTTAAAGGCTGGTGAGGATGCTCAGGAATTCATTGATGAGCTTACCAAGATACTGAACATCATGGGTGTCACTTCCGAAGAGAAGGCTGAATTGGCTGCCTACCAATTGAAAGATGTGGCTCACGTGTAGTACCCTTAATGGTCTTTGGAGAGAGTTCGCGGTGGTGATGTCAATTCGGAAGAGTTCAAATTTGCTTTCCTTGATCGCTTCTTTCCACTTGAGATTAGGAAGGCCAAAATGATTTAGTTTATCAATCTCAAGCAAGGAGGTATAAGTGTGAAGGCCTACGCCCTCAAGTTCACAAAGATCTCAAAGTATGCTATGTCGCTTGTGGATGATCCCCGTGCAAGAATGCACAAGTTTATTTCGGGTATCTCTGATTTGCTTGTTAAAGAATGTCGTACTGCTATGCTCATACGAGATATGGATATTGCAAGACTCATGGTGTATGCTGAACAGATCAAAGGGGAAAAACCTAAGGAGAGTAGGGTTCACGATCCCAAGAGGACCCATTTTGATGGTGGATTCTCTGGTTCTCAAAGTGGTGGCTTCGGTCGCTTCCAAGAAGGCCAAGGTTCTGGTGCTCGGGTTGCTAATGCACGGGTACCTCCTCCCATGGAACTGGTTGGGGGTGGACAGAAGCATCTTCTGTGTGAAAAGTGTGGGAAGGACCACAAGGGCGTTTGTTGGAGGGATTTGGGTGTTTTCTTAGGGTATGGTGATAAAATTCACAAGGTTGCTGATTATCTTAGGAATGCCTATAGAAACCAAGGTTAGGTGGCCCAAGGTAGCCAAGGTCAACAAAGATCTCCCTAAGGTGTTTCCCCAAGGAACAATCGGTTCTACGAACTCCATGCACGCCAGAATGTTTAGAAAGCTCTAGATGTTTTGACCGGTATGTTAAAAGTCCTTGATTTTGATGCTTATGTTTTGCTTGATCCGAGTGTAAATTTGTCTTTTGTGACTCCTCTGTTGGCTGTTTAATTTGGTTTGAGTCCCATGGTTTTGCGGACCCTTTCTCAGTTTATACTCTTATGGGTAAATCTGTTGTTACACATAGAGTCTATCATGGTTGCCCTGTTTCGGTGTTGCACAAAGTTTTTTTTTGTGATCTTGTGGAACTTGAGAAGTTCAACTTTGACGTGATTCTTGGGATGGATTGGTTGCATGCATGTAACACCCCACATCTTATATGTACTACTCCAATGATATGAAACATGATATGGCGGGGTCAAATCAGCACATTTGTAACAAGTGCTTGAATCCCAGATTAGAGGACTATATGTACGTCTAACGCTCAAGATGACCGAGTGTATATAAGTTTTAAGTCAAATTGAGGAGATCGCAACCTTAAATGAAGTGAAAGAAGTGAGGTGCTTGTGGGACTTAGGAAGCTAGAAGGTGAGTCACCTATGTGCTTAGCTTAAATAGGCTAGGTAGACGGAGATGCGGCCCAACACCGAATTTGTTCAAGTCCGATAAAGAATAAACCTCGAGTTAAGGATGTCATTTGGGCCCATGGTTTAGCATCATAAAGGGACAATATTTGCATCCCAAGATGAATATGAAAAAGGGCCAAATTACATTCACAACCCAATTCACAAATAGGGTCCAAACTAAGTGGGTGTAAAAGAGGAATATTTGCAGCAAAGCCCATCCAATTGAAGCCCAATAAGGCCTAAGTGAAAGGTCCGAGTTGCTGCCTCACCACCTTAATAAAATAAGGCTTGAAATTCAAAAGAAAGTCGGCCAAAAGTTGCCCTATAAAAGGGATCAAAAGCCAGCTATTTCAAGTCATTTATACAAAGCCAAAAATCATATTTCTTTCCAAGTTTCTCCTTGCTCTCTCTTCACTTTGTAATGCAGCCAAGGCACATCTTTAGGGTGCTTGAAGAGAACCTAATCCTTGAGATCTAAGGTAAGGAAAAATACCTATGGTTTGGTATAATGTTTCCATGAAAAACATGAAGAGTATGTTGGTTGTACTTGTGCAGGAATTTGGGACAGCATGTGTTCCAAAGATGATTGTCCACTTTCATTGTTTATTAAGAGGATTTTCTCTTGTTGGTTGGCTGGATTATGAAGTAATATTTATTTTTTTAACAAGGCTTGGTTCTGTAGTGATGTAAGAAGGCTTCTAGACCATTTTTATCTTCCACGAAAATGAGTTCTTATGTGATATCTTAATAGCGCTCTTAGTAAGAATTTGTGGACTGAATATTCAGAATTGTTGTCTAATGTTTTCCATCTACTTGTGGACTGTTTTTGGACTGTTTTTGTGTGAAAATATGTTGAGGGCAGTTTGGTTGAGGTTGAAACAGATTTGGAATGGTTGACGCCGCAATGTAGCGAAAGGATGTAATGTTACGTTGCCTATTTGTGTTATGTAGAGTTGTTGTATGTTGTAATTTATGAACTGTTGTAACACCGTTATGGGACTAAAACAATCTGATTATGATATGTATATTAGAATGTGTATTAGAAAATACGATTAGGAGTGGAAAGGTTTAAAGAATACTCTTTGGTTGCTAATTACGCGCTTGCTGCCCGGATATTATTTTTGGGTGAAATTGGACTACCAAGATGTATTTATTAGCTGCTTACATACTTGGATACCAAAGATACATGAGTTCCTTTTTACCAAGTAGAGTCCATGTGTTGTTTAATTTCCTACATGTTTCATTAGTTGTGTAACTCTCTTTACAATGTGGTATTATCTTGTATGGTTGTTTATATGTAACATGTCATGTCTATATTCCTACAGCTCTAAATGTTATGACCACCAAAATAATCATCTCAAAAGTAAATAAAAGATAACTCAAAGTCACTTATTAATGGGTGGTATCCCAAGGGTGGAAGAATCACCTAGCATGGGTCAATCTCATATTACGAGGGTATCCCAGGGGTTAAAGGAAAGCCTAGCATGGATCAATCCCGATATTGTGTTACCACTGATCATCTGGTCATTTATATGATATATTGTGCATAGATTATACAGTAAAGAAAGGTAAAGTAATAAAAAAGACATAAAGTACATGATTCCACAGCCTGGCTAAAAGTGGTCTTTTTGTCCTTACACACCAGTGTGTGATTTCATTTGAGTTCTTATTTCATATACAGTATTTCCTTCCTTATATATTCAGTATATTTTCCCTTACTGACGTCCCTTATGGGGGACCAGCATTTCATGTTGCAGACACAGGAGCTACTAGATCTCCCAGTAGGAGTAAAGGACTTTCAGTTGTTGTTACTGAGCTCCAAGTTGCTTCGGGGCTTTGCGTGTCTAGAGCTTACATTTTGTATTGTATAGTTGGTCATGAGGCGGGGCCTGTCACGACCCATATAGATATTGTTCCTTATCTACAGGCTTTGTAGACTATGTAAAGTAAAGTGTGGTTAAATGTCGTGCTTTAGACATCGTGGCTCCAACAGCCTAGTCATATGCATTTCCTTTTGGGCTTGTTAATATTGTTTATTTTTTTAAAAGTATGTTGAATATGGAAACCTCTTAAAAATTTCATAGCAAATGCATAGTTATATGTTGGTTCTTCCGATTCTTGTCGGCAATGGGTGTCAGTCCGCCTTAATGGGACTTAGGACGTGACAAGAGATTAAAAAACTTGCTAGAGAAGGGTTTTATCAGACCTTGTGTGTCCCCTTGGAGTGCACCAGTGTTATTTTTATGTAAAAAGGATGGAACCCTTAGAATGTGTATTGACTATCGGTAATTGAATAGGGTGACAATTAAAAACAAATACCCTCTCTCCAGGATTGATGATTTATTTGATCAGTTACAGGGTGCCAAATGCTTTTCCAAAATTGATTTGAGGCCAGGTTATCACCAAGTGAGGGTGAAGGAGAAAGATATACCCAAGACAGCCTTTAGGACACACTATGGTCACTTTGAATTTCTTGTAATGTCATTTGGGCTGACCAATGCACCAGCAGTTCTTATGGACTTAATGAACAGGATATTCAAGCCATTCTTAGATGTGTTTGTGATAGTATTTATAGATGACATTTTGGTGTATTCAAGATATGAAGAGGACCATGGAAATCATTTACGACAGGTATTACAAGTTCTTTGTGATCGGCAATTGTATGCCAAGTTTTCCAAATGTGAATTTTGGTTAAAATCAGTGGCATTCTTGGGTCATATTGTATCCGACGAAGGAATATGGGTTAATTCACAAAAGATAAAGGCGGTGAAAGATTGGCCAAGGCCGACAACACCCACAGAAGTTCGAAGCTTCTTAGGGTTAGCAGGTTATTATTGAAGGTTTGTTGAGGGTCTTTCTTCTATTTCTGCACCTCTAACGAAGTTGACACATAAGGCGACCAAATTTCAATGGAATGATGCATGTGAAAGAAGCTTCAAAGAGTTGAAAAGCAGGCTAACTTCTACACCTGTGCTAGTGCTTCCAGAAGGAACAGAGGGGTATGCTGTGTATTGTCACGCTTCAGGGGTTGGTTTAGGGTGTGTACTGACACAACATGGTAGGGTAATTGCTTGTGCCTCAAGACAACTGTGACTGCATGAGAGAAACTACCCAACACACGACCTTGAGCTAGCAGTTGTTGTGTTTGCCTTAAAAATATGGCGCCACTATTTGTATGGTGTTCATGTTGACATATATATTGATCATAAGAGCCTCCAGTACATCTTTAAGCAAAAAAACCTAAATTTAAGGAAGCGGAGGTGGCTGGAGCTAATAAAGTATTACGACATTGATATACTATACCATCTAGGGAAAGCAAATGTGGTAGCTGATGCTATGAGTCGTAAGGCAATTTTGAATATTGATGATCAGGCCATGGTAAGTCAAGGAGTCACTAAGGATCTATGTCAACTAGCCAATCTGGGAGTTCGCCTTATTGAAACTTCAAAAGAAGGGGTTGTTATGCATAATGCTGCAAAGTCTTCATTGGTAACGGAGGTAAGAGAAAAACAGTTCAAAGATCCTGTTCTACGACGACTTAAGGAGAAGTTGAGTCAAGGCACGATAAAGGGCTTTGAACTTACACAAAATAGAGTATTTTATAGCCAAAATAAATTATGTGTTCCTAATATTAATGGTCTAAGAAAGAGGATAATAGAAGAAGCCCATCATTCAAGATATTCCATCCATCCAGGATCAACTAAGATATATCATGACCTGAAGGGAATGTTTTGCTTGGAAGGCATGAAAAAGGACCTTGCAGAATTTGTGGCTCAATGTCCGAATTGCCATCAAGTTAAGGTAGAGCACCAAAAGCCAGGAGGTTATATGCAATGTATAGAGCTTCCAATGTGGAAGTGGGATATGATTAATATGGATTTTGTTACTGGGTTGCCTCGCTCATTGCAGAAGTTTGACTCCATATGGGTGATAGTTGATAGACTCACAAAGTCAGCGCACTTTTTGCCAGTTAAGAGTGATTATACGACTTAAGAGTATGCAATGTTATACCTCAAAGAGATAGTTAGGCTACATGGGGTCCCAATATCCATTATATCTGATCGGGGAGCTCAATTCACTGCAAAGTTTTGGAAGTCCTTCCAAAGGAGCTTAGGGACACAAGTGAATTTATGTACAGCTTTCCACCCTCAAACAGATGGTCAAGCAGAACACACCATTCAAACACTTGAAGATATGTTGCGGGCTTGTGCGGACTTCAAAGGTAGTTAGGTGGACCATTTGCCACTTAGTGAATTTTTCTAAAATAATAGCTACCATTAAAGCATCAAGATGGCACCGTATGAAGCTTTGTATGAAAAGAAATGTAGATCACCAATAGGATGGTTTGAAGTGGGTGAAGCCACCTTGCTTGGTCCAGATCTAGTCCAACAAGCCATGGAGAAAGTCAAGGTAATAGGACAACGGCTAGAAACAGCCCAAAGTCGTCACAAATCCTATACGGATGCTCGCATAAGAGTACTGGAATTCTCAGTAAGAGATTGGGTATTCTTAAAGGTGTGCCTAATGAAAGGTGTTATGAGATTTGGTAAGAAAGGAAAACGAAGTCCACGTTACATAGGGCCACATAATATTATTAAAAGATTTGGATAGGTTGCATATGAATTAGAGCTGCCCCAAGAGCTTTCAACGGTTCATCCTGTTTTTCATGTCTCAATGCTTCGAAAATGCATAGTTGACCCATCTCGTATCACTCCAATTGAAGATATGCGGGTTACGGAAGATCTCACATATGAAGAGGTACCTATTGCTATCCTAGATCGTCAAGTTAGAAATCTAAGGAATAAGGAAATACCTTTAGTAAAGGTACTTTGGAGGAACCAGCAAGTAGAAGAGAATAACGTGGGAGGTTGAGGAAGCAATAAGATCTAAATACCCTTTTTTATTTGAAGATAAAGAGGAAGTCCAAGATGCAGAGTTGAGGGATTTGTAGATACTGAATTTGAATTCTTATTATGTTATCAAAAGTTTGTTTACATGAAAGTTTAAACTTATATGACTTATCCCATTTATGCTAACATTCGGGGACGAATGTTCCTAAAGGGGGAGGATGTAACACCCCACAGCTTACATGTACTAGTCCAGTGCATATGAAACATGATATGGTGGGGTCAAATCAGCACACATTTTTAACAAGTGCTTGAATTTCAAATTAGAGGACTATATGTACATCTAACGCTCAAGATGACTGAGTGTATATAAGTTTTAAGTCAAATTGAGAAGATCGTGACCTTAAATGAAGTGAAAGAAGTGAGGTGCTTGTGGGACTTAGGAAGCTAGCAGGTGAGTTACCTACGTGCTTAGCTTAAATAGGCTAGGTAGACGGAGACGAGGCCCAACACCAAATTTGTTCAAGTCCGATAAATAATAAACCCCGAGTTAAGGATGTCATTTGGGGTCATGCTTTAGAATTATAAAGGGACAAAATTTGCATCCCAAGATGAATATAAAAAAGGGCCAAATTAAATTCACAACCCAATTCACAAATAGGGCCAAAACTAAGTAGGTGTAAAAGGAAAATATTTGCAGCAAAGCCCATCGAATTGAAGCCCAATAAGGCCCACATAAAAGGTCCAAGTTGCTGCTTCACCACCTTAATAAAATAAGGCTTGAAATTCCAAAGAATGTCGGCCAAATGTGGCCCTATAAAAGGGATCAAAAGCCAGCTATTTCAAGTCATTTATACAAAGCCAAAAATCATATTTCCTTCCAAGTTTCTCCTTGCTCTCTCTTCACTTTGTATAGCATCCAAGGCACAACTTTAGGGTTCTTTAAGAGCACCTAATCCTTGAGGGCTACGGTAAGTAAGAATACCTATGGTTTGGTATAATGTTTCTATGAAAAACATGAAGAGTATGCTGGTTGTACTTGTGCAGGAATTTGGAACAGCATGTGCTCCAAAGATTGTTGTCCACTTTCCTTGTTTATTAAGTGGCTTTCCTCTTGTTGGTTGGCTGGATTATGAAGTACTATTTATGTTTTAACAAGGCTTGATTCTGTCGTGATGTAAGAAGGCTGTTGGACCATTTTTATCTTCCGCAAAAATGAGTTCTTATATGATATCTTAATTGCGCTCTTAGTAAGAATTTGTGGACTGAATATTCGGAATTATTGTCTCATGTTTTCCATCTACTTGGGGACTGTTTTTGGACTATTTTAGGATTGTTTTTGTGTGTAAATATGTTGTGGGCAGTTTTGTTGAGGTTGAAATAGATTTGGAATGGTTGACGCCGCAATGTAACGAAAAGACGTAATGTTATGTTGCCTACTTGCGTGTTGTGTAGAGTTGTTGTATGTTGTACTTTATGAACTGTTGTAGCACTGTTATGGGACTAAAACAAGTTGCGTATGACATGTATATGAGAATGTGTATTAGAAAATATGATTAGGAGTGGAAAGGTTGAAAGAATACTCTTTGGTTGCTAATTACGCACTTGCTGCCCAGATATTATTCTTCGGTGAAATTGGACTACCAAGATGTGTTTATTAGCTGCTAATACTAGTTTTATCACCTACTATATTGTAGATAAGTATTTGGAGGAAAAGGATACCACTCCGAGGTAATAACTACATAGTACAACGAGGTATGTAAGGCTACTTGATTTCCTATTACTTGGCATGAAATCTAGGTTCTTCCTTGGTAAATAAAGGCACATACCAACTCCGACATAACTAATAACTGTGTCTCCACTCTTTACCATATTCATATGTTCCCATACATAGCCATTGTCAAATCTGCTTACATACTTGGATACCAAAGATACATGAGTTCCTTTTTACCAAGTAGAGTCCATGTGTTGTTTAATCTCCTACACATTTCATTAATTAAGTAACTTTCTTTACAATGTGGTATTATCTTGTATGGTTGTTTATATGTCACATGTCATGTCTATATTCCTACAGCTCTAAATGTTATGACCACCAAAATAATCATCTCAAAGGTAAATAAAAGATAACTCAAAGTCGCTTATTAATGGATAGTATCCCAGGGGTGGAAGAATAACCTAGCATGGGTCGATCCCATATTACAGGCGGTATCCCAGGGGTGAAAGGAAAGCCTAGCATGGGTCAATCCCAATATTGATTTACCACTGATCAGCTGGTCATTGACATGATATATTGTGCACAGATTACACAGTAAAGAAAGGTAAAGTAATAAAAAGGACAAAGTACATGATTCCACAGCATAACTAAAGGTGGTCTTTTCGTCCTTACACACCAGTGTGTGATTTCATTTGAGTTCTTATTTCATATACAGTATTTCCTTCCTTGCATATTCAGTACATTATCTCGTACTGACGTCCCTTACGGGGGACCTGCATTTCAAGCTGCAGGTACTGGAGCTACTAGATCTCCCCAGTAGGAGTAGAGGACTTTCAGTTGTTGTTACTGAGCTCCAGGTTACCTCGAGGCTTTGTGTGTCTAGAGCTTACATTTTGTATTGTATAGTTTGTCATGAGGCAGGGCCTGTCCCGACCCATATATATATTATTCCTCATCTAGAGGCTTCGTAGACTATGTAAAGTAAAATGTGGTCAAATGTCGTACTTTAGACATCGTGGCTCCAACGGCCTAGTCATTTGCATTTCCTTCTAGGCTTGTTGATACTGTTTATTTTTTTAAAGCATTTTGAATATGGAAACCTCTTAAAATGTTCATAGCAGGTGCATAGTTATATGTTGGTTCTCCTGAGCCTTATCGGCAACGGGTGCCAGTCCACCTTAATGAGACTTAGGGCGTGACAATGCATCATATGCCTCTATAGATTGTAGGACCCGTAAGGTCAAGTTCTAACCTCCCGGTGAGCCCATCTTGAATGGAAGGCTGCTGACTCCTCTGTTAAAGGTCAATTTATTTCCTACCTCAAGGCGCGGAGAATGATTTCTAAGAGGTGCATTTATCATATTGTGAGGGTTAAAGATATGGAGTCCAAAGTGCCTACTCTTGAGTCAGTCCTTGTGGTGAATGAGTTTTCTGATGTGTTCCTCGAAGACTTACCAAACATTCCTCTTGAAAGAGAGGTAACTTCGGCATAGATCTTCTTCCGGATACTCAAACTATCTCTATTTCTCTGTATCGTATGATGCCACTGGAGTTGAAAGAATTAAAGGAGCAGTTAAAAGATTTATTGGAGAAGGGTTTCATTCGACCCAGTATATCACCGTGGGGTGCTCTAGTGTTGTTTGTAAGGAAGAAGGACGAGACTTTTCAGATGTGCATTGATTATAGGCAACTAAATAAGGTGACTATTAAGAATAAGTACTCGTTGCCAAGGATTGATGATTTGTTTAACCAGCTTCAGGGGGCTACTCATATCTCAAAGATTGATCTTCATTCTGGTTATCATCAGTTGAAGGTTAGGGAGTGTGACATTCCCAAAACAGCTTTTTGGACAAGGTATGGGCACTTTGAGTTTGTGGTGATGTCGTTTGGCCTAACCAATGCTCCAGCCATATTCATGGATCTAATGAATTAGGTGTTTAAGCCATTCCTTGATAGTTTTGTAGTGGTCTTCATTGACGACATTCTCATTTACTCCCGAAGTGAGCAAGAGCACAGGGATCACTTGAAGATGGTCCTCCAAACTTTGAGAGAGATGAAGTTGTATGCCAAGTTTAGCAAATGTGAATTTTGGTTTGTCGAAGTGGCTTTCCTTGATCATGTGTTGTCCGGTGATGGTACCAAGGTAGGTCAAAAGAAGACCGAGATCATGAAGAATTGGCCTAGATCGTTGACTCCTTTAGATATTCATAGTTTCCTTGGGTTGGTTGGGTATTACGGAAGGTTTGTTGAAGGATTCTCATCCATTGCATCTCTATTAACTAAGTTAACCCAAAAGAAGGATAAGTTTGTGTGATCAGACGAATATGAGCAGATTTTCCAGACATTAAAGGATCGACTTACATCGTCTCCCATCTTGACTTTACCAAACATCATGGAGGGATTCGTGGTGTATTGTGATGCCTTATTGATTGGGTTGGGTTTTGTGCTTATGCAACATGGTAAGGTGATAGTGTATGCATCAAGAAAGTTAAAGGTGCATGAACGTAATTACCCCACGCACGACCTTGAATTGGCGGCAGTAGTTTTTGCCTTGATGATTTGGAGACACTATTTTTATGGGGTTCATGTTTATGTGTTCAACGATCACAAGAGATTGGAATATGTGTTCACTCAAAGGGATCTCAATTTAAGACAAAGGAGGTGGTTGGAACTCCTAAAAAGTTACGAGTTCTCTATTCTATCCCAACAAGTCCTATGTTGTGGACGATGCTCTCAGCAGGCTATTTATGGGATGTATGGCGCATGCTGGGGAAGATGGAAGGAGTTAGCAAGGGATGTTCACCGGTTAGCTAGGTTGTGTGTCAGGTTGGCCGATTCGAGCGATGGTAGTATCCGTGTTCAAAGCGGGGAAGAATCTGCCCTGATGAATATGTAAAGGCTAAGCAAGATTTAGACCCATCATTACTTGAGTTGAAAAAGGTGGTTGCCAAAAATAAGATCGAAGTGTTCTCCCAAGGGGAAGATGGTATGTTCCTGTACCAAGGTTGGCTTTGTGTTCTGGATGTGGATAATCTTAGAAGGGTGATTATGAGTGAGGCTCACAACTCTCATTATTCTATTCACCCGGGGTGCACCAAGATGTATCAGTATTTGAAAGAAGTATATTGGTGGCATGGTATGTAGAAAGATATCGCTAAGTTCGTATCTGAATGTCCGAGTCATCAACAAGTGAAGGTAGAGCACCAAAGGCCCAGTGGTTTGGCCCAAGACATTGAGATTCCCACATAGAAATGGGAAGATGTAAACATGGATTTTGTGGTTGGTTTGCCATGGACCCGAAGGCAATTTGATTCTATTTGGGTTGTCTTTAATCGGATGACGAAGTCGGCTCATTTCCTACCGGTCAAGACTACCTTTGGCGCCGAGGATTATGAAAGGTTGTATATCCAAGCGTTGGTGAGTTCGCATGGTGTGCCTAGGTCCATTATATCATATCGTGGTACCCAATTCAGTTCCCAGTTTTGGAGGTCATTTCAAAAGTGGCTTGGAACTAAGATCAAGTTGAGCACCGCTTATCATCCTCAAACCGATGGGCAAGCTAAGAGGACTATTCAAACCTTGGAGGATATGTTGAGGGCTTGTGTGTTAGAGTATAAGGGCAACTGGGATGACCACCTCCCACTCATTGAGTTTGCTTATAATAATAGTTTCCATGCTAGCATTGGTATGGCGCCGTTTGAGGCCTCATATGGGAAAAGGTGCAGGTCATCGGTGGGGTGGTTTGAGTTGGGAGAGATGGCACTAGTTAGCCTAGATTTAGTGATGGAGGCCATGGAGAAGGTAAGAATGATTAAGGAAAGGCTGCAAATGGCCCAAAGTCGTCAAAAGTCTTATTCGGATGTTAGGAGGAGGGATCTTAAGTTTTGTGCCGGTGATCGGGTATATGTGAAGGTTTCGCTTATGAAGGTTGTGATGCATTTTTGTAAGAAGGACAAGCTAAGACCCCAATATGTTGGCCCTTATGAGATCATCGAGCGGGTTGGAGGTGTGGCTTATAGGTTGGAGTTGCGTCCAGACTTGAGTTCAATTCACCTGGTCTTTCATATGGCTATGTTGAGAAAGATAATTGGTAATCCTAGCAACATTATGCCCTTGGATATTCAAAATCACGAACTTCAAGTCAAAATCAAGATAAAAACCATGGATGTTAATCAAAATGATGTTAAAAACACTTATCCAAATGGTTTCTCTAAAAACCCTCTTCAAAAATTGTGCCCCGAAGCTTGAAATTTTGTAAATGGAGTGAAAATGAGGGTTTTACGTCTTTAAAAATGACACAACAAATATGTACTCCGCAAAGGCGGAACCTTGTCCTCGATCATGGAGCACAAAAGTGCCTACACCTATGCAAAGGTTGAGAATAAATTGGGGGCTGCACCAGATAACCCCACACCAGCCAATGCCAAAACTCAAAATGGACCCTCGGAACTCATTTGGACTCACAATTTCATAAACTTTATATGTATCCATACCAGAAACAGCGATCCAGACTTAATGGAATCATCGAAATTTGATTCTAAGATCTCCACAATACATTTACCAATGCAAGTTAATTAAGCTAGTTTAACGCTCAAAATACAGATACTACCCTCAAAAAGTCAAAAACTTATGGCAAGTCCATTTTTAGCGTTAGTTTCACCATCTGAAACTATTAGAACTATTGGAATTCCAATTCGAGCTTCCAAACTCTGAATGTTGACCAAAGTCAAACTTTGATTTCGAAAATGACTATAATGCTCACTTTTAACACAACATGGACAAGAGATGCAGTGGACTCGAGCTAAAAATCATACTTTGTGAACTTAGCATACAATTTCTCCTCAATCTATGAAGTACAGTCCTCAAGTGTTGAACGTGATCGACCTCACTCTTGGAATAAACCAAAATATGATCTATGAACACAATCATAGAGATGCCTAATAGGGCCTGAACAATTGGTTCATCAACTCCATAAACGCAGTCGGGGCATTAGTAAACCCATATGACATAACTACGAACTCATAATGCCCATAACGGGTCCCGAAAGCTATCTTCAACATATCAAACTCCTGAACGCTTTACTGATGGTACCTAGACCTCAAGTCAATCTTGGAAAACACCGAGGAACCTTGCAACTAGTCAAAAAGATCATCAGTACGAGGAAAGGGGTATTTGTTCTTGATAGTCACTTTGTTAAGCTGACAATGGTCAATACGTATACGCATAGTGATATCTTTCTTCTTCACAAATAATACGGCAGCACCGCAGGGAGATACACTCAGACGAATAAAGCCTTTCGTTATCGAATCTTTGAACTATTCCTTTAACTCCTTTAAATCAGCTGGAGGCATCCGATAAGGAGGAACAGAGATGGGATTAGTGTCCGGCTCTACATCAATAGCAAAGTCAATATCATGATCTAGAGGAATACTAGGCAAATCAGTTGAAAATACATCCATAAAGGGACTAGCAAGCCTGGTAGTCTCCAGTGATGGGGACTCTTGAGAAACAGCCCAAACATAACCTAAATAAGCCAAGCACCTTTTCCCCATCACCCAACAAGCATGCATATTAGAAATAACACCCCTAGGATAGGAACTAGGTGCTCTAGTCTACTGAGGCAAATCAGGGTAAGATAAGGTCACAGTCTTCGCAAGACAATCAAGAATAGCATGATATGGCAATAACTAGTACATACCCAATATCACATTAAAATCAACCATATCTACAAATATCGAATTAGCAACAATATCTCTCCCCATAAAAGTCACAACATAACCCTGATAAACCTAATTTACTACTAAAGATTCACCAACCTGGGTGGAACACAAAAAGGCTCGACGAGCAGCTCACACATAATATCAACATAAGAAAAAAAATATGCTGAAACATATGAATAGGTAGAGCTTGGATCAAATAAAACTGAAGCTAAACTGTGGCATACTAGAACCATACCTGTGATAACTACATCAAAAGCATCTGCCTCGGCCCTGTCGGGAATAGCATAGCAAACTCTACGACCACCACTAGCCTGTGAGCCTCCACGGGTACCACGACCTCCTCTAGCACTACCCCTCATGCCATGAGAGGTGTCTCTAAATGCTGGCTGAGGTCCCAAAGCCTGAGTAGAAAATACCCGATGTGGACACCGATTGGCGAAGCTCCCTACATCATCACGAACATAACAAGCCTTGGGTTCTCACCCTTGAGATGACTGTGCCGAAGAACCACCACGCCAGGGTGCACTACCTGCCTAAGTAGATCTGGATCTATCAACACTATTAGATGCTAGAAGATTTTTTTGAACTGCCCGACCCTAATGGCTCTGCTCCTGAATCTCTCGGTCCCATGGCGGGTGCCCACTAAATTGTCCATGTCGACAGAACCTCTTCGCGCCACCCTGTCTATCTTGCGTGATACACTCTATCATACGAGCATGATTCACAACACTCTAGAAAGTACCTCTAGCCAACAGCAAGGAAGATGTGGCCTCTTCAAGATACCCTGCCAAGCCCGTGGCGAACCGTCTGACCTTTCAAACATAGTAGGAATGAAAGACAAGGCATATCTAGATAAGGCATGAAATCTAGCCTTGTAGTCAGAAACAATATATCCATGTTATAGCCTATCAAACTCATCTCGAAGGCTGTCACGGAGACGCTAAGGCATAAATCTCTCCAAAAATATCTCAACAAACTGTCCCTAGGTCATAGCTGGTGATCCAACAGGTCGACGAGCTACCACTAACCTCCATCACTCTATAAGGTCGGTGAACTGATATGAAGTGTAGGCTACTCTAGGTGACTCAAGAATAGCCAGATTAATAATCGGTCCTGGCATTCTAATAGTAAATCATAAGCTCTATCTCCAAGAGTGCCATCAAAATGCGGTGGAGCCAACCGCCAAACCTCTCAAAACTCTTCTGCTCTGTTGTAGATATAACTGGACTGGCAGAAGATGGTGGAACCATAAACAAAGGAGGTATAGCTAAAATCTGAATCTGAGTACCCGAACTCGGTCTAGATGCCTGAAATGGAGTAATAACAGTCGTAGGAGGGCATGATGGAGTTAAACAAGGACCCATATGTATCATAGATGGCTCTGGTGGAGTACTAGAAAGACCAACTAATGTGGTAGAAACTAGTATCTCAATAGTAACTGGGACTGGAGGAGCTCTCTCCAATCTAGCCAATAACCTCATAAGTATCTCCTAAACTGACGTTCTAGTCTCTAGGGTTGAGGGAGGTGGAATAGGATCCATAGGCCCCTCTGGCTCATGAACAGGCTCTAGAGAAGCCAATCTAGTCTGCCCTAGAGATGGAGCTCCCCTCTATCATGTCCGCTACCCTGGTCCTTCCCCAAACTCTACCTCGACCTCGGGTGGGAGCCACTTCAGCTACCTTGGGCTCTCCCACTAAACGATGGGATCGAGTAATTAGTATCTGCGCAGAAGGAGTAGATTAGACACTTTCAAAATGAGTAACACAAAGAAATGCACGAATGGAAATAAAATGTGAAAATTTTCCCAAAGAAGTATCTCGTAGCCTCCGAAAGATGGGTGTGGGTGTCTGTACACTGTTCCATAAGACTCTACTAGATACCCTACTCTTGACTCATGAATGCAACGAATCTAGAACTCTCATACAAAACTTGTCATGACCCAAAACTGATTGCATCTAAAGAAAGACAAGTAAAGCGGAAACAACTCAAAAGATATAAGAAGTCTCCCAAAACCTGGAGTCATGAGTATAAGAGCATCAAAACATAACCGAAGAGTAAGTACAACTATCTCAAAAGCAAATACTATACTGTCTAAATATCTGATACATAGTCTCAGAGAAAAGAAATAAAAGAATATCCAAAAATCTACAATGACTCGGAGTTTGAGCCTCACCATTGTGATCTAGATAGTAAAGATAACACTCGGATGAAAAGATCAACTACCCTATCTTGTACCCTTTGCATGATTTGTAGAGAGGAAACAATGTAGGGGTGAGTAAACCGAAATGTACCCAATAGGTTAAACTGATTGGGTAAGAGAAATTGAACAAGCATGTAATAACGAAGAACCCTATCCCTGCATCTAAAAAGGTTAGCACAAGATGATGATGATGATGATGATGATGATGATGATGATGATGATGATGATAATAATAATAATAATAATATTAATAATAATAATAATAATAATAATAATAATGATGATGATGATGATGATGATGATGATAACAACAACAACAACAATAATAATAATAATAATAATACAAATGAGGTAAAATATCCTCAGGGAACCATCACACCATGCAACCACTGTATGACGTATAATGCACATCTCCTCAAGCCGAATACCAAGATTGTTACAACCTTGCCCCCTACTCATGGTCAAGTAATATCATTATGTTATAATCTTACCACATGCCCATGGTCAAGTGATAATATGATGACGAGTTCATGCCGCCTGCTCTTAAACAAGGTATAAGAAGTATAGATCTCACTCATGCGTCTTGTCCGGGTCAAGGGGTGGTTCCAAAGTGAATAATAATGCCCTTGCCTCCTACTTGGGTAAAGCGATGTCACAAGCCACACCCAATAGACATAAATCAATAAAGCCACTCAATGATGCATTTAGACATATAAGTAGAATTACAATAGAGATACTAAAGCATGAATCTCATATAGTTTATATGCATCTAAGAGATAATATTAAGTGTCACAGCAAATGCCCCAAACCATCATCATATTTTAGATCATCATAATTATATCACTAATTGAGAATGTCGACCATATCAAGCCTAAATCGCCCCAAGTATGCAAGAATCTCAATATTATGGACCTAACTCATCCCAACTATACTAATATAACAATGATACCAATATTTTCTCGACCCAACAATACAAGTAAAACATTAACACTGGACCTTACTTATCCCAACTGGTCTCACAACGCTCATTTAGTCGAATTCTATCTCAAATTCTCATCAACTCCTCATAATTCGACTCAGTTCAATGATATGATGAATATTATACCACAATTCAGCTCTACCAGGATTACTTTCCATCATCATTTCAATCACAACAACTCAACTACACAATTATACATCTAAATCTCACAATTATTATATGAAAACATCAATAACTCAAATCCAGTCCCAAAAAGTTAGTCAAATCTACCTCGATGCCAAAACAGCAGTAAGACAAGCTTTCAATCAACTTGAGCCTCCAAATGATCCCCGGATCGCTCAACAACTATCAAAATCTAATACTACACATCATGGGTGCATTTTGACACCCATATTGGTTTGGTTTAGGCTTAGGGAAAAATTGTCAAAATTAGGGCTAAAATTTGAAAGTGTCATATCTGGAAATTGACTTCAAAATTGGATTCTACACAAAAAATGGAGTTCGTGTGTTAAATTTCACTAAAATTGAGTTCAAATCACTGGAGAAATCCTCATTTAATGTTTCAAAGCCATAGACCAAAAATCCCCAATTTTGGATATTCAAAATCATGAAATTCAAGTCAAAATCTAAATAAAAACCATTGATATTAATCAATATGATGTTAGAAACACTTACTCAAATGATTTCTCTAAAAACCCTCTTAAAAAATCATCCCCCGAAGCTTGAAATATTGAAAATGGAGTGAAAATGGGCGTTTTACGTCTTTAAAAATGACACGGCAAAAATGCACTCCGTGAAGGCAGAACCTTGTCTGGGATCGCAGAGCACAAAAGTGCCTACACCTGAGCAAAAGCATAGGTTCTTCCGTGAAGGCGGAGAAAAAATTGGTTGTCGCACCAGATACCCCAACACCAGCCAATGCCAAAACTCAAAATAGACCCCCGGAACTCATCTGGACTCAGAATTTCACAAACTTTATATGTATCTATACCCGAAATAGCGATTCAGACTCAACGAAATCATCAGAGTTTGATTCTAGGTCTCCACGACATGTTTACCAATGTAAGTCAATCAAACTAGTTTGATGCTCAAAATACCAAAACTACTCTCGAAAACTCCAAAAATTATGATGAGACCATTTTTAGCGTTAGTTTCACCATCCAAAACTATTGGAACTATTGGAATTCCGATTCGAGCTTTTAAACTCCGAATGTTGACCAAAGTCAAACTTTGGTTCCAAAAAAACGATGAGAATCACAACTTTGGGCCTAAACACCTCATTTTGACTCTTAGTGCAGCTCTGCAACTTACTATAGTTCAGTTCGACATTCAAGAGTTAATGAAATTAATGGATCCCTGAACTGACTTGTGAAACTCAGAATGACACAAAAACTCACTTTTTTAACAACTTAAGCTTTCAAAAAGACCAAAACTTTTATTTTCAACTTTTAAAACTCAGGATTTCAATTCCAGCCATTAAAATAGTTCAAAGTAGACCCAAAGTAACTTATGAAGGGGTAAAATAATAATTTTTACAGATAAAGCCAAAAATGACCGACCAGGTGAGAAACCCCAAATAGGCTCATAAATCTCAACTTTATCACAATCATCATCAATTATTCGCAACACTACCAAAAAGTTATCTCAACTCCCATATTATCATAATATATCCAAATTATCTCAAATCTCATGATTTCATCTCAATTTATTAATAAGCTCGCCATTTACTCAATTTTCAGCATAACCAGTATCATATTTCCACCAAATTCAATCATATCATTTCATGGGCTTATATATCAATTTAAATTTTATAATTATCACATGAATGTGTCCAGTAACTAAAATTTAGTCCAAAAAAGGTTAGTCGAACCTAGCTCGATGTCGAAATTGCACTTGGATAAGCTTTAAATCAACTCAAACCTCCAAACGATCCTCGGATCGATCAATCACTACCAAAAATATATACTACACGTCTAGATGTGCAATTTTATACCCATATTACCACGAATCAGGCTTAAGGCCAAAATGGTCAAAATTAGGGCTAATATTTAAAGTTCGCAAATCTTGAAATTAACTTTAAAATCATGTTCAACATGAAAAATGGTGTTCGTAAATGAAAATCTCACAAAAATCGAGTTCAAATTGAAGAAATCACACTTTAAAATTTCAAAATAAAAATACCAAATGTCCCCAAATTTAAACATTCAAAATCATGAAATTTACGTCAAAATTAAGATAAAACTTATTAAAATTAATTAGTATAGTTCTAGAAAAAGTTACCCAACAAAATCCTTCAAAACTCTTCTTTCAAAATCGCCCCAAAAGCTTTGAAAGTTCAAATTGGAGTAAAAATGGTGTTTCTTGGACATACCACTGTTTCAATCAAAAATGTACTTCACTAATGTCGGTGGGGCCCTGCGAACAGGGAGGGTTGGGGAACAACTACGCTCCATTCAATATGGAAAAAGGCTCTCGAACGCAAAGGATTAGCATCACTGACTTTCGTGAATGCGATGGCCTGGACTGCGAACACGGGGAGTTACATCCCCGCGAATGTAGACCCCTAGGTGCGAACGGAAAGAGTAAGTGAGGGCTGCAGCAGAAACTTGCACCAGCAATACACAGATTTAACAAAAACTTGGAATAGGCACTTGAAATGCATCTGAATCAGAATTTCACAAACCATGTACGTATCTATACCAAAAATAGTGATCCGGCCTCAACGGAATAACCAAAATTTGATTCTGACATCTCCATGACACATTTACCAATACAAGTCAAATAAACTAGTTTAAAATTATAAATATCAAAACTACCCCTGGTAACTCCACATTTTATGACAAGGCCTTTTCTAGTGTTAGTTTCACCATCTAAAACTACCGGAACGGTCAAAATTGCAATCTGAGCTTCTGAACTCTGAATATTGACAAAAGTCAAACTTTAGTTTAGAAAATAACTAAAAACATAATTTTGGGCCTAAAAACCTCATTTTAAATCCAAATTCAATTATGTAACTTCTCATAGACTAGTTCCAATGTTTGGAGCTAATGGAACCCGAATCTTATAATGGTATTAAAACTCACTTTTTCAAAAACTTAAGCTTCTACAAGTGCTATAATTTGTATTTTGAACTTTTAAAACTCGGGATTTTAATTCCAATAATATAGATAGTTCAAAACAGGCCCAAAGTAACTTTCAAAAGGGTAAAATATTAATTTTCACAGATAAGCTCAAAAATGACCAACCAGGTCATTACACGTCATGATCTAAATTGTTCGGGCTTAGTTTTTCAGATATTATGCTACCCGATCCTTTGGCACCTATTCTAGTTAGCTAGCATGTTCAATGGCTTACTCGACCGAATGACATTATCGAGTGTTAGTCGCGCCACCCCCCCTTTTGTGATGCGTATGAAAAATCTGTTGTTACGAAACTTTGGCATTTGAACTTCCGTTGGGAAGCTATTTTAAGGCTAGGCTTCTTCTCTCCTTCTAGCATGAAATCTTGGAAATTCCCAAAACTCAAACGTAATATTTTACTATTCTGTTGCTAGAAAGATCTTTCGTAAAAGACATTTGGATTACAGCTTAATTATTTTCATGATGAAATTAGGATGACATTTCATTCGTTCGCTTAAACTAGACATTTAGTATCTATATATCAATTTATCGATTTTTCTTATTACCTGTCCATATGTTTGAGGTGTTGCTCTTCTTGGTGTGGTGTCACTAAAAATAAAGGAAGATTACAAGGGGAATGTAGTACTCATAATCAATCCTTCTTTCTTACTAAAACCATATTTGATGCACCTAGAAATTAACACGTTAATTTCCAATAATCTCCAGTATAATGCTCCTATATATACTACTAAGACACTTGATTCTTTTAAATGCTTTCTTTTGCTAATTGGCATGGAACCAAGTATTAGCATTATGTGAAGCACCTTTATGATCTTTTTATGGGTTAAGCCTTCATTCTAAATGTTGAGTGAAGTTCCCAAACTTATTCAAATAACATATAAGATCCCACGAGTCATGTGTATATCTGCTATGACAATGATTATGATGCTTCGAGAATAAGTGTACCAATGAGCCAAGATTTGCTAAATACTTGCTATGGCCTACTATGTGTGTTCAAGATTCATATTCAAAGTAAAGGCTGAACCCGGGCCAATGGTACATGGCATGTTATGCATGGATTTCGGGTTATAATCGGAGATATGGGGCCTATTTGCCAAAATGATTATATATATGCATATTATATAGATATCCACATGTTGGAAAATATGATGTCGGTTAGCTACCGCAAAAGATCACCTTTACTAACATTTAGTTAGGTAGGTCATGCATTTGTATCTGTATATCTGTATTCACGGCATGTGAATGCTTGAGCATACCATGCACATTTGATCACTAGGAGGTTGAGTGTTGGTTACGAAGGTTATCTGAGTTTTGGTTATGGGTGGTATTTCTATTACCCTTTTTACTACAGTTATCTATGATTTTACTTTTTTCCTTATATAACAGTACATATTTTTTATACTGATGCCCCGTTGCCTGGGGACACTGCATTTTATTTCATGCGTGCAGGTTCAGGTAGTGATTCTTATTGACCCCTACACTAGGAGCTAGTTCAGTTGTGAGTTTGTAAGCTCCACCTCTTCTTGGAGCTCTCAAATGATGCTTACTTTCTATTGTACGATTGGGTATTGTTGGGGCCCTGTCCTGGCAGTGTTAATGACACTCTTAGAGGCTATTGTGTACATGTTATTTTGGGTAGGTTCTTTTTCACCTTTTAGTCTCCGGTCATAGATTTGGCATGTATATATGTGTGTGTGCGCGCACGCGCGTGCCTATACCTCTCTGTTTGCAGCATCGTCGGCTAGCTAGTACTTTATCATTTTTGTTTACCTACCTTGGTGTATATGGCTTATTGTTGACCAAGTCTTGACCTAAATGGTCCGAGCTTAGTTTTTCAGACGTTATGCTGCCTGATCTTTTGGTCCCTATTTTAGTTAGCTAGCATGTTCACTGGTGTAATTGACCAATGATGGTGTCGAGTGCCGTTTGTGCCTCCCCTCTTTTGGGAGTGACAATATTTATATTCTACTATACTAATTTTTGGAAAAGATGCCTGTAAAATTTTTAATTTTATACTCTTAAATGGTTTGGATATTACTTTTGATTTTAGGGTTTATATGGCGCTACAAGAAATTAATCTTCAAACTATTTGTATACGCTAATTGATGTGCTATTTTGTTAAATAGTAAGAATAATCCTTTTGCAATATTTTATGAGTTTAAGTAATGCTCTTCTATTAAAAGTTTTGATTTTTTCAAATAAAAGAATTTTTTAACTTTTTGGTTTGGAATAATTTGCTTTAAATTTTGCTCCTTAGAGATATTATCTATGATCTCGTGAGTCTCGTAATATTGTGGTTCCTTTAAGAACTATCATGCTTGACAGAAAGTGCATGATTCTCTGTTTTATATGGCAAGAGTATAAATACACTTTAGTGATGCTTCATGGGAACCATTTTTCAGCTAAAATTCCAAAGTAAAATGGTAATTGACTTCTGCAGGATCTCAATGTCAATAGCAATGATCTAATTGGTTTAATTCCTGAATCTTTAGCAAATATGACATTAGGCCATCTTGATTTGAATAATAATAATTTTATGGGGCCAATACAAGATTTCAAGGCTACAAATGTTAGTTTTCAGTCCAACTCTTTTTGTCAAGACAAAACTTGTGCACCAGAGGTTATGGCACTTTTAGAATTCCTTGATGAGTTGAATTATCCATCTAAGCTTGTTGAATCATGGTTAAGAGATAATCCTTGTGACGGTCCGTGGTGGGGATCAAGTTGTGTCATCAACCAAAAGGTTATTGTGATAAACATGCCTAAGTGTAATCTTTCTGGAACCGTGAGTCCTTCGACAGCAAAATTAAATTCTCTTAATCCTATTGATCTTGGATCTAACAATATTTCTTGTTCTACTCCTTTTAGTTGGACTAGTTTGAAACAGTTGGTTCTTCTGATTTGAGTAATAAGTACATTTCCCTTCCTCTGCCAAAATTTACTTCCCCCTTAATCTCATCCTAAGTGGAAATTTGTTAACTCTAGTCCTCTTAGAGCAAGCCCTTTGCAAAAGAATAGTACAAGCCCTTAGTCATTTTTGTGGTTCCTGTTGCATGTTTTGCACGTCTAGTTTCTCTTGCTATTCTACTATATGTCTAGGTTCGAAAGAGGAGTATGGATAGGTGCAAAGGTCCAACTTCTCTAGTGAATTATCCTAGAGATCCTTATGATTCAGATCAGATGGTCAAGAATGAAATTTCTGATATTGAAACTAAAGGAAGTCTATCGACAGCAACTGGAAGTGGTGCTACTAGTATACACTGGTAAATACCAGCAACTGGAAGTGGTGCTACTAGTATACACTGGTAAATACCATGTGATGGCACCTGCAAATTTGGTCATATCAGTTCAAGTACTTAGGGATGTAACCAAGAACTTTGCTCCAGAAAATGAACTTGGGCGTGGTGGTTTTGGAGTGGTTTATAAAAGGGAATTAGGTGATGGAACAAAACTAGCTATCAAAAGAATGGACGCTGGAGTGATTAGCAGCAAGGCGTTCAATGAATTTTGATCTGAAAATTCTATTCTTTCCAAAGTCAGTTGGTGAAATTACAAGAAAATTACAATTGAAAAATAAAAATGATGAACAAATTCTTTAGGCTGAGGTGCAGATATTTGCTCTCTTTAAGGAGATTCAAGCCCACTGCAGCAAATGTTTTTACCGATCCAGTAGTATTCTCTTTGACTTGACCCCTCAAGTGTACAACAGTCTTTCAACTAAGTATAACTCAACAAACTTTGGAAAGAGTTGAGTCTCCAGCTTCACAAAAAGAACATCTCCCTTCAACTTATAAGAGCTCTCTTTTTATAAACTTTGTGCACTCTATATTTTTCTCATGTGTTATATTTCCAAAACAAATGAAGATCACCACAGTATAATTGTGAAAGTCTTCCATGCAATGAACAAGAAATTATTTGGGTAGATTAACGGTCTAGAGGTTACATAGGTTACAAGGTATAATGGAGGAATAAAGAGGAAAAACAAAGGGAGGCAACAAATGCACTCCAACGTGCATGCTGCCACCAACACTTAACTGCCATCAGGTGCCAACGGCACTATCATACTAATGGTAGAGTAATGGCACATTAACCCCAAGCACATTTATACCACTAAGGAGTAATTAGGTAGTAAAGCCTAAAGACTTTACAATGTCCACCAACGGCAACCAGAAAACAATAATGCACAAAAATAACTTTTAAGCTATTTACTAATATGTAAAGAGGCTCTATAATTATGCATTTTTTTATAATATTAAAATGCATACTAAAATCAACAATTTCCTACTCATTTTAATATTATATAAGAGAATCTATCAGCTGAAGGAAGATCACTATGCATAATGAAGGTGTGTTCTGCATTGAACCTCCACTTAGTGAAACAATAACTTTTACTCCAAAATCATAGTGATCTCCGATTTTAACTATAACTACTTAAGGGAAATAACGGATTACTTTTCACACATAATGGCCAAGGTGTTGATATGAGCTTTACAAGTCAGCACATTATGGCCTTGTGCTATCCTGATTTCATGAGTGTGATTGTGAATGAGCCTAATTCTCATAAGAAGCGGTCTACTTCCACACTCATATAGGTGAAATTTGTCAAGAGTGCTCCTGTAAAATTAACATTCCACCCATACGGGCTACAAATTTTCATTAAGAGATTTTTTAAACTCAGCCTCCACAATTCACTATAGGAAATAATACACTCACATCATAGGGAGGGAATAAAAAATAGTGCATTTTCTCAACAAGTCATCATATGATTTGTTCTTTCCATTGAACTTGGTTATAGGATCTCTATTCCCCAGGTTGTATTTCCTCATATATGACTCAAGAATTTACAGGCTTCAATCTCATCACCCTCGATTTGCTCCAAACCTTTTCTCTTGTTAAGGCCTTAGTAAGAGAAATCTGCAAGATTATCACAAGATTTGACATAATTAACATTAATAGTACCACTTGTCAAATATGATCTTACAAGACTATGTTTCCTCCTTATAGGTCTAGATTTACCAGTGTAATAACGGTTTTGAACTCTACCAATTCCAGTGGTGCTATCATAATGACTTAAAATAGGAGGAATTGGTTTTTCAAAATAGGGAATTTGGAATAACAAATCTCTCAACCAATTCGCTTCCTCACTAGGTGAAGCTGAAGCAATTAGTTCAGCCTCCATGGTAGAGTTAACAATAATTGTTTGCTTTTTAGATTTCCAACAAATAGAACCACCACCCAAAGTAAATACATTTTCATTGGTAGAGCATGAATCACCTAATAAAGTGTTCCAATTTGCGTCAGAAAAGCCTTCAAGTACAAAAAAAATATTTTTTATAGAACAAACCACAAGTTCTTGTTCTAGTTAAATATCTCATAACTCTTGTTATAGCATGCCAATGTTCATTAACTGGCTTGCTTGTAAACCTACTAAGTCTCCTACCGTATATGCAATGTTAGACCTAGTGCAATAGTCACATATCTCAAACTTCCGATTAAGCTAGCATATTCCTTTTGATTTATCACATCATTCTCACTTTATACAGGAAACAAGTGAACACTTGAATCAAAATGAGTTATAACATGCTTGCAATCAAGAAAGTTATATTTTTTTAAAATTTTCTCAACACAATGTGACTGGTCAAGGAAAATTTCATCACATGTTCTACTAATTTTTATTCCAAGAATAAAATTTGCCTCACCAAGATCTTTCATATCAAAATGGCTTCTAAGAATACTTTTTGCTTCAACAATAACATTCATATTAGAGCCAAAGATCAATAAATCATCGACATATAGGAAAATAATAACATGTGAATTATTCCAAGACTTATGATAGATGCACTTATCATACTCATTTATTTTAAACTCATTTTCAATCATGCAAGAATCAAACTTTTCATGCCATTGCTTCAATGCCTATTTCAAGCCATATAGGAATTGAGTAAGTTTACATACTTTGCTTTCATAGCTTGTTTCAACAAAACCCTAGGGTTATTCCATATAAACCTCTTCATTTAGGTCTCCATTTTAAAAAAACAGTTTTTACATCCATTTGATGAATTTGCAAATAAAAAATTGCAGTCATAGCAATTAAAAGTCTAATGGATGTTATTCTAGTTACCGAAGAAAAAGTGTCAAAAAACTCTAGGCCTTCAAGTTGCTTAAATCCTTTTTCAACTAGTCTAGCCTTATATTTATCAATAGATCCATCTAGTTTTAACTTTTCTCTTAAGAACCATTTGCAACCAATTGTTTTACAACCCGGTGGTAAATCAACTAACTTCCAAGTTTTATTAGAAATTAGTGATTCCATTTTTATCATTTACAGCCTCTTTCTAGAAAATTACATCATGTGAAGATAAAACTTCTTTTAAAGTGAGAGGATCATCTCCAACATTAAAAACATAAAAGTCAAGACCAAAATTGTTTTTGCTATTCTAGCTCTCTTACTTTTTCTTAACTCAAAATCATCAATTTTTTTATTTTTCAAAGTAGTAGAGGAAGAATTAGGTAGTGACAAAATATTTTGTTTAACCCTTTGACCCCCACTATTTTTAGAATCAAAAGGAAATTTATTTTCATAAAAAAGCATCACCTGATTCAATAATAACATTATCTTCAAGATTAAAAAAACTATAGGCTGTACTATTTGAATAATAACCAAGAAAAGCACAAGTAGTAACTTTCTTACCCAACTTTGTAATCTTGGAATTCATTAACCTCACAAAGACTAGACATCCCAAAACTCTTATATATATGTCAAGTTTGGCTTGTGACCTTTCCACAACTCAAAAGGTGTTAGTTTAGACTTTTTATGAGGTACACAATTTAACACATAACAAGCAGTCAAAATAGCTTCACCCCAAAAACTTAAAGGTGCACTTGACTCAATAAGCATAGCATTAGTCAATTCAACCAAAGTTCTATTTTTCCTTTTCGCCACACCATTAGATGTAGGAGAATAAGGTTGAGTAGTTTTATGAATTATTCCCAATGATCTAACAAAAGAATTAAACTCATTTGGCTCATATTCATGGCCTCTATCACTTCTAATTCTTTTTATTTTTCTTCCAAACTAATTTTCAACCTCATGGAGATAAACTTTAAAATACTCAAAAGCATCACTTTTATTATTCATTAAGTAAACATATGTAAACTTAGAAAAATCGTCAATGAAAGTGATAAAATATCTATTTCCTACATGAGTTAACATTCCTCCAAGTTCACAAATATCAATGTGAACTAATTCTAATAAATCAGTTTTTCTTTCAACTTGAAAATGAGGCCTTTTAGTGATTTTGTGTAATGACCCGTTAGGTCATTTTAAAAATAAATCCTCTCTCTTTCATAAAAGATTATTCTTGTAAATCTTTTGGGTAATTTTGGACTATTCGGTAACTATGGTTATTTAGTTAAGGAATAATTTTGGATAATTAATTTAATTAGTAGACTAAATTATTGATTTATTTAATATGTTGTATCACTTAACTCATAATTATTAAAATAGAATTAGTAAAATTTATTAATTTTTGTACTTAATTAGTATTTAAAAAAAATATATATAAATAAAGAAGCAAAAAAAGGAAAGAAAAATAAAAATAAATAAATAAAAGGGGTTGATTCCCTAATCAGTTTAATGAAAAGAAAAAAATTTAAAGAAAGCTGCGCAGAAACGCAGCCGTAGAGGAAAAAAACATACGGAAGGAAAACGACAGGGAAAAAGATAGAGAAAATTGTGATTTTCATCTCGAAACATCAAGGTAATTATTCTCATCCTTTCTATTAAGTTTTCATGAGATTATGAACAAAGGTTTAGGATAGAAACGTGTATAATTTATGTTAAATTAAGAAAACATAGCCCTAGGGTTCTTAGAATAAAATTTTAATTTGGAGGTCGAATAACGATCTGTTTTAGCTGAAAATTAACATATGAGTTTATTTTATGATGGGAAAACATAATTTGAATGAAAATTTCAAATTTGAATTTAAGGGCTCGGGGTGACTTTTTAACCCGATTTTTGAAAAAAATAAGTATAGCAATATGGGTGTCATTGGATTCATATTCTTATGTAGATTATGTATTTGAAAAGATTTTGATCATTTGAAATTGTTACGAAAGACTCAAGATCCGGAGTATTATTTTATTAATTGAGGCAAGTGAATTTCTTAACATTTGTTAAGCATATAGAATCTCGTGATTCCTTGTGTAAGGTGTTGAGCGTGATTTTGAAATATGGAGTTGGTGTTGATGTTATATTAAGACTATGTTGTTGTGAAATGTGCATTGTATTAAAAATTTGGGTATCTCCTCATCATAGTGTAAACATGTCTAGTGCATTGATTTTGTGACAAGTGTTATGTGAACTGAGAAAGAATAGGAATTAAAAAGGATGTACCATTTCAAGAGACGTGTCGCACTCCGTGACGGATATTATAATTTGAAGGACGTGTCGCATGCCACGATGGATATTATAATTGGAGGGAGGTGTCACACGCCACGACGAATACTATATATGATTCGAGGGTTGTGTCTGTCATGCCTCGGGAGGGTACCCTTGGCGTGGCCGGCACTCAGAGACTATTGCTAGTTCCCAAGCGAACCACTTAGCCTCATCACATCATTCAATCACATAATTCTAATGAACAGCGAAAAATACATGTAAATAATGGACACATCTCCTCTAAAGTCTCAAAGGAATATAGATAAAATAATGAAAGCTAGTAGAAAAAACTAGCTCACAATCTCCACATCAATACTCGACCCTTTCTATGAATCATCTATCACTAATCATGTTGTGCCAATGACAGACCCATGGCTACCCAAATCAAAATAAGGAAATAGTCCTTCCTAACTCTAAAGCATGATGAAATAAAAGTAGTGGTTCCTATGGTGTAGGGGAGGCTCAGCAAATCAACTTCGGATCTCTGATCTTCAACGGAGCGCCTGTTGATGATCTATAGTACCTGCCTCTGCATCATAAAATTATGCAGTCCAGAGTGGACATCAGTACTTCGAATGTAGTGTTATGTAAAATAGATGAATGAAACAGAAACCGGCAGAAAAATACGGAAAGTAAAATCAGCTCAGAATAAACATCATAATCACATCAAAACAGTCAATTGTCTATCTATGAAAGAATAAAGAGTAGACAAGCGACACACCATTGTCTCAGACTCATCAATAGTCTCAACTCATCGCATAGATCATCTCAGGGGTGTCCACCCCCGCTCATCTTATCTCATCTCATCTAGACTCGGAGTACGGTGAGAATTTTCCCGGGAGTTTCCCTTATCCGACAACACTCACTTATGAGCCAGTGAATGTACAACAATCACCCCGATGTTGCCACAGTGGTCCCAAACTTGCCAGGTAAGGAACACTGGATACCATATCAATGTACTCGATATGGAATCATACCGAACAGATCCTCTTTTGCTTTCAGGGACTGTTAAACCTCGAGGGAAACCATATATAGGTGAAGGTTTAAGCCTCTCCTATGTTTGGCGACGTAGTTAATGAGCTCGAGTGGGACTCACTCCTAATCATTTCGATGCTCGATACTCCTCCCGACTCAATGCTCATAAAACCAACCTCAACCAGTCTCATAGGGATTCACTCCCCGTCAACGATTGCCAGTCTCATAGGGACTCACTCCCCGTTCACGATTGATATTTCACAGGGACTTTTGGTCCTTTCATCAATTATCTCATTGGGACTTCAACCCTATCATCAACATCTCATAGGGATTTTAACCCTATCATCAACATCTCCTCAATGACTCAAGATTGTATAACCGTCATTAGGAAACAAGTGAATAATACATCGGTAGAGTTCATTTATAGAAACTCATAAAGCAATCAAGATTTCATCAACTCATCATCACAATCAACAATCCCAATGCAAGGCTCTAGACTCAAGTCTCAAGTGCAATGTGCATGCTCCGTAAATTATTCATGAAGGGTTATGCAAATTCTCATGAAAATATCCAATTTAAGAAAACAGTTAGTATGATGATCATCAACATAGAAAACATGCAGTTTCAAATATAATTTTCAAGAAAATCCATCAAAGAAATCATGAATGTAGACTCTTCAATCATCAACTCATCTATGACCTCGATGGGGCACATGAGAGAACAATCTCATGTTATAGTTTAGTCTTACATACCTGTGATGCAGCTATTCAACCGGGTAACGTCGAGGATCTCTTCTCGAATGTCTCACCCCAAGCCCTTCTCTCCTCTTCTTAAGTCCTAGCCTTGTTGGATTTTGGAATAAGACTTAGAATAGGGGTTTTAGGCTCTTTTCATGTTGAAACGACCTAACTAGCTGTGTATTAGTGTTTAGGAGGGTTTAGGGATTTATCGGAATGCCCCTCATAATTAATTAGAAATTTCCAGTTTGGAAAATACACGGTCCGTGACACGGACTGGTCGCGAATAGTGTATTTTTGGAAAAGTGTTTTTGAACGAGTTTTCTCCATCCCGTCGAAAATTTGGAAAAATAGACAAGTGTCCCTCCGCAACAGGTGCGTGTCGCGCCTCTGTCGCGGACCGTCACTGTTTTGTGACTTGGATCGAAAATTTATCTTTCGATCAGGTCGTCCTAAAATTCGACCCGGACCATTTTCCCACTCCATTTTCATGCTGATCACGAATCTGGTCTCGGAGCTGCCATACGAGCCTCGAAAGATGAGTTACGCGCATACCCTCACTCTAGGGGCATTTTGGTAATTTTACCGGGCGTCGCATCATCTCCCCCTTGGGATCATTCGTCCTCGAATGAGAAGTAGAGATGGGGATTAAGGCAGGAATAGACTCAAGACTCATTTCCGCACTCAATTCAATTAATCAATCCTCGACTTAACAATAGTAAGTCACATAAAAAAAATAGAACACTTAGCTTAGTGAAAAGTAAGGATTTTTACCTTCAGTACTTTCACCATTAGTTGGCACGAACAGGTGCGGATATTTGGCCTTTATCTCCTCCTCAGCTTCCCATGTGGCTTTTTCAACGAATTTATTCCTTCACAGGACTTTGACTGAAGCTATTTCTTTGTTCCTCAGTTTACGAATCTGACAATCAAGAATTTGAACTAGGACCTCTTCGTAAGATAGGTTATCCTTCACCCTAATGCTATCAACACGGATCACTAAGGCCGGATTTCCCAAGCATTTCTTTAGCATTGACACATGGAACACTGGGTGCACCCTATCTAACTCGGAAGGCAACTCTAACTCGTAGGCCACCTTCCCAATTCTCCTTACGATTTATTAGGGTCCAACATAACGTGGACTCAACTTTCCCTTCATCCCAAACCTTAGGACACCCTTCATAGGTGACACTTTCAAGTACACCTAATCGTCCACTTCGAACTCTAAGTCTCTCCTTCTCATGTCGGTGTAAGATTTTTGGCGACTTTGCGCAATCTTTAACCTCTCCCTAATGACCTTGACCATCTCCATCGACTGGTGAATAAGATCAGGTCCAATGAGTTCCGCTTCTCCAACCTCAAACCACCCAATAGGCGATCTACACCTCCTTCCGTACAAGGCTTCATAAGGAGCCATTTGAATGCTTTCATGATAACTATTGTTATATGCAAATTCAGCCAGTGGTAAATGATCATCCCAATTCCCTTTGAAGTCAAGGACACAAGCTCTTAACATGTCCTCCAGTGTTTGAATTGTATGCTCCGCCTGACCATCCGTTTGTGAATGGAAGGTTGTACTCAGGTTCACCTTAGTACCCAAACCTTTTTGAAACGATCTCCAGAACTGGGAGGTAAATTGAGCTCCTTTGTCTGAGATGATGGACAAGGGGACCCCATGCAACCTCACTATCTCCTGGACGTACAATCTGGCGTACTCCTCCGCAATGTTCATTGTTTTCACTGCCAAAAAGTGGGCCAATTTAGTCATTCTATCCATGATCACCCATATCGAATCATGTTGCTTTTGAGATTTCGGTAGGCTAGTGATAAAGTCCATGTTAATCTCCCATTTCCATTTCGGAATTTCAATGTTCTGAGCCAATCCACATGGCCTTTGATGCTCAACCTTCACTTGTTGGCAATTTGGGCATTTTGGAACTAACTCCACGATGTCCCTCTTCATCCCATTCCACCAATAGACTTCCCTTATGTCGTGGTACATTTTGGTGGAGCCAGGATGAATAGAATATCTAGTGTTATGAGCTTCTGCCATTATTCTGTCTCGTATGCCATCAACATTTGGGACACACAATCGACTTTGATATCTTAACACTCCATCTCCCCCTTTGGAGAAGACCATCACCCTCTGATTGTGGACATCCTCCTTCAATTGTAGTATGACAGGGTCTTGGTCTTGCTTTTCCTTCACCTCCACCCACTAATGAGGAAGAAAACCCGTCCTGAACATTACCTCCTCCTTCGTTGTTCTCCTCAAGTCGGACTCCTAATCGAGCCAACCGGTGCGCGTCCTTGGCTAACTCCCTCTTCCCTTCCTCTACATGTGTTGTGCTACCCATTGATAATCTGCTAAGAGCGTCAGCAACAACGTTAGCTTTACCTGGGTGGTAGTGAATGCGCATGTCATAATCCTTGAGCAATTCCAACCATCTCCTCTGTTGCAAGTTGAGCTTTTTTTGACTAAAAACATATTGTAAGCTCTTGTGGTCAGTGAACACATCCACATGCACTCCGTACAAGTAGTGACGCCAAATTTTAAGTGCAAACAATACTGCTGCCAACTCGAGGTCATGGGTTGGGTAGTTCGTTTCATGAACCTTGAGTTGCTTGGAAGTATAAGCTATCACCTTCCCCCTCTGCATTAGTACACATCCTAATCCAACCATTGAGGCATCACAATAAATTACAATGTCTTCGGTCCCGTCGGGTAAGGTTTGGACTAGTGCAGTAGTTAACCTCGTTTTCAATTCTTGGAAACTCTTTTCACATTTTTCGAACCACTGGAACTTGACCTTCTTCTAAGTCAATTTGGTCAATGGCGCGGATAGGGAAGAAAATCCCTCAACAAACCTGCGATAGTAGCCCGCCAGCCCCAAGAAGCTCTTGATGTCAGTCAGAGTGGTCGGTTGGGGCCAGTTCTTAACCGCTTCAATCTTTTGGGCATCAACTCGAATACCATCACCGGAAACAACGTGGCCTAGGAAGGCCGCTGACTTAAGCCAGAATTCACATTTGGAGAACTTTGCATACAACTTATGGTCCTTAAGAGTTTGGAGGACCACTCTGAGGTGGTTAGCATGCTCCTCCTCACTCCTTGTATACACCAGGATGTCGTCGATGAACACAATCACAAACAAATCAAGATATGGCTTGAACACTCTATTCATCAAGTCTATAAAGGCGGCAGGTGCATTCTTCAGTCCAAAGGACATGACCAAGAACTCAAAATGGCCATATCTAGTCCTGAAGGTTGTCTTTGGAACGTCACACTCCCTCACCTTCAGCTGATGGTAGCCAAATCTAAGGTTTATCTTAGAGAAGCAAGAGGCGCCCTGAAGTTGGTCACACAAATTATCTATCCTTGGGAGAGGATATTTGTTCTTTATCGTGACCTTATTCAGTTGCCTATAATCGATACACATTCTAAGGGACCCATCTTTCTTCCGCACGAATAGAACAGGGGCACCCCATGGTGAAACACTTGGCCTAATGAAGCCCTTTTCTAGCAAATCTTTTAGTTGCTCTTTCAATTCTTTCAACTCAGCGAGGGCCATCCTGTAAGGTGGGATCGAAATCGGCTGGGTATCTGGAAGAATATCAATCCCAAAGTCAATCTCCTTATCAGGAGGGACTTCGGGCAAGTCGTCATTAAAGACTTCTGGAAACTCGTTGACAATCGGAACTGACTCAAGAGTTGGTGACTCAACATCATCATATTTCACTCTCACCAAGTGATAAATACAACCTTTGAAAATTAACTTCTGGGCTTTAAGATATGAGATAGACCTCCCTCTAGGTGTAACTGAGTCACCCTTCCACTCTAGAACTGGTTCATTTGGAAATTGGAACTTAACCATTCGGGATCTACAATCAATAGAGGCATAACAGGCGTGAAGCCAATCCATGCCGAGGATCAAATCAAAGTCAACCATCTTTAACTCGATCAAATCAACAATGGTGTCCCTATGATGGATGGACACTACACAAGCTCTATAGACCCTTTCAGCTTGAATAGACTCACCCACTGGAGTAGAAACATCAAAGGGTTCAAGAAGACTCTCGAGGGTTTTTCCTAATCTTGGCGACTGTCCATGGCATATAGGCGGTTTGTTGCTCCACCTGTACCTGACGTAGTGGTCCTCTAGTTCCCTCTAATTGGTGGAATTGATGTAGTAGACTGGGCCTGGCTAGCCCGCTTCGGACAATCCTTCTTGTAGTGGCCTACTTGGCCGCACCCTAACACACGTCATTTCTGTCACGACATCTCCCGCAGTGCTTCTTTCCACAGTTATCACGCGGTGGCCTACTCTGCGAACCTTGAGCCACACTAGCTTAGGACTGGGGTCCGTGGGTTCATGTATTCCAAAATCTTTGGTCATACGTGCCTCTAGGCATAGGGGCGCTGGCAGCTGAGGGTGCTGGAAATCGATTCCCATTACCTCTCCTTCCACCCTCGTGGCTGGATGTCTTAATTCTCTTGCGCTTGAACTCTTCCCTGTCATGTTGTATCTCTTCATCAGCTTGCTGCACGAATGTCATCAGTCGCTCGATGTCCATGTAACTCACAAGCATAGCTCCTCTCCCATCTCTCTTGGGTCCTCTGTTCAACTCGTCTACATACATTCCCATCCTTCCACTCATATTAGCAACCATGTCTAGAGCATAGCGGGATAGTTGCGTGAATTTCAACCCATACTCTTGCACAGTCATGGAGCCCTGCTTTAGATTCAGGAACTCTCTCACCTTGGCTTCTCTTTTCTCTCTTAGGAAGAAGCTTCCCAAGAAGGCCTCTTCAAACATTGCCCAAGTCAAACAGGGGGCTTCATCCCTTCTGCCTTTCTTGCACTGCTCAACCAAAGTCTCGCCACTCCCTTCAGTTAGTAAGCAGCCAGTTCTACCCTATCAGCAGCAGCTAAATGCATTACTTGGAACACCTTCTCAAGTTCCTCCATATATTACTCAGGATCTTCAGTGAATGCAGACCCCGCGAACTCAGGCGGATTCATCCTCTGAAATTCTCGAACTTTAGAGGTGCCATGAGAGTCTGTCCCATCTGCACCTTGCCTCACAGCAGGTGTTGCGACAACCTGGGCAAAAGTATGAATCGCTTGGCGTAACTCAGTATTTGAGACCTCATCTTGAGGGGGTTGCTCAATTGGGACAGCTGGATCCATGGGCTCCTCGGGTACTTGAGGCTTAGGTGGGTTAACAGTTCGCCTGGCAGGACGTCCCCTTTCTCTGACAGCTCTTCTAGGAGGCGTATTATCGATTCTGCACGTGTAGAGCACGAATTAGAAGATAGTTTTCATAGAGTTCAGCTCTATCGCACGAATTGGAATAAGAAAGAAGTGTAACCATTCCTAATGTCCCATAGCCTCCTGCTTATGAAGTGTGGTAGACAACACACCTGTAAATAAGACTCTACTGGACACGGTTTCATAGACTCCCTAGGACACTTGAACTCTATGCTCTGATGCCAAGTTTGTCACGCCCCGGGGAGGGTACCCTTGGCGTGGCCGGTACTCAAAGACTATTGCTAGTCCCCAAGCGAACCACTTAGCCTCATCACATCATTCAATCACATAATTCTAATGAACAGCGGAAAATACATGTAAATAATGGACACATCTCCTCTAAAGTCTCAAAGGAATATAGATAAAATAATGAAGGCTAGTAGAAAGAACTAGCTCACAATCTCCACATCAATACTCGACCCTTATCTATGAAGCCTCTATCACTAATCATATGGTGCCAATGACAGACCTATGGCTATACAAATCAAAATAAGGAAATAGTCCAATCCTAACTCTAAAGCATGATGAAATAAAAGTAGTGGTTCCTTCGAAGTAGGGGATCTCTTCTCGAATGTCTCACCCCAAGCCCTTCTCTCCTCTTCTTAAGCCCTAGCCTTGTTGGATTTTGGAATAGGACTTAGAATACGGGTTTTAGGCTCTTTTCATGTTCAAACGACCTAACTAGTCGTGTATTAGTGTTTAGGAGGGTTTAGGGATTGACCGAAGTGCCTCTCATAATTAATTAGAAATTTCCAATTTGGAAAATACACGGTCCGCGACGCAGACCGATCGCGAATAGTGTATTTTTGGAAATGTGTTTTTGAACGAGTTTTCTCCATCCCGTCAAAAATTTAGAAAAATAGACAAGTGTCCCTCCACGACAGGTGCGCATCGCGCCTCTGTCGCGGACCATCACTATTTTTTAACTTGGATCAAAAATTCATCTTTCGATCGGGTCATCCTAAAATTTGACCCGGACCATTTTCCACTCCATTTTTCATGCTGATCACGAATCCGGTCTCAGATCTGCCATACGGGCCTCGGAAGATGCGTTACACGCATACCTTCATTTTAGGGGCATTTTGGTAATTTTACCGGGCGTCACAGTGCCGCACACCGCGACGGATGCACGAGCTAAAAGTCCCCCATGGGTCCCGGACTGAAAGTTAGCAGGTGTGTATCACTAGGTCAGACATGCATCATGATATTTGACATTGCATTGCATTGCATCTCACATCATTATTATCTATGAACTTGCGAGTATCCTTTATGGAACTTGTGATGGATGAACTTGATCTTTATGTTGTCGAACTATAAATATTGGTGTGGGTATTGAGCTATAGGCTATGTACATTGTGAACTATTAGCTTGAGCTAACTTTATGCAGGTGCTAGTTGTGGAGGTTCTATTGGAGTGTTAGGAGTACTTGTATTCTATATTACTTATTTTTGTGTTTAGTAGTTCACTTGCTGGGTACTGTTTGTTTGGTACTCACCCCTTGTACTATAATTTTTGTAGGTTACGAGCCCGGATCTTCGTGATACCCTCTATTCTTCTTTGTTTGAGGCTTCCTGTGGAGATTGTGTGAGGTAGTTGTTTGCCAGTCCAGCTGAATTCTCGCTCCTATTTATGATTTTGCTCTACTTTAGAGACAATATCATTTGAGACTTATACTTTTCTTTCAAATATATTGTAATACATTAGAGGCGTGTGCGCATGACAACCAGGATTTGGGGATTTTCAATTAAGTTGACTTATCATCCACAATTAATATTTTATTTTTATTATCTTCCCGCACCTTATTATGTTAATTGGTTTTTTAGGCCGACTTGTCTTGGTGGGTTAAGAAGAGTTCCATCACATCCATTTTTGGGTCGCGACAAATGGTATCAGAGCCATAGGTTCATAGGTCTCACGTGTGTACATGCTGAGTCTAGTAGAGTCTCGAGAACCGGTATGGAGTCGTTTATATTTATCTTCGAGAGGCTATGGAGACTGTTAGGAATATTTATTTTGTTTATTCTTTCTCCATTGTGCGTCCTTGATTCCGTGTGATTCTTATCATTTTAATTTATTCTCTCTCATTTATAGAGATGATTCGTGCTTGGTTCTTAAAATGAGTAGTTAGTGGGTTATATATGACTTGAATATTAGATCTAGTACTAAAGTGTAAGTGACATACTTGTAAAAAGGATGTGTGGTTAGATTTAAAAGATTCAATTATTAGAAGAGGGTGAGTAAGGTGATGACTCGATAATACACTTGAGGATATTTGAATGACAAGGTCAAACAATGGATTGAGGGATCTTATGAATGTGTTATCCTTTTGGGGTTAGTTACCGAGCAACACAAACATTATTAATGTGGTATATATGATATTGAAAATGGTTCAACAATTTAAGGTGGAATGTTAAAAGGATAGGTGGATCACACAAATTTTGTTCTGTAAACTAATACTACTAAAGTTTTCATAATATGTATGGATTGCTTAGATGATGATAAGAATGATCTTGGGCCAATTAAGGTCAGTTGCTTTATCATGATTTCGTAGATCGAGTGGATAGTAAGGAAGGTCATGATACGACTATCACAACGAACTGATGCTTACTTGGTTAGAGTTATGAAGTATGTTACTTTTGCTAGCGGCTGGATTTATGAAAAGAATGTTTATTACTTAGGATAGAGTCATGATGGATTGGATAACACTTTGCAGCTATTGATAGGTAGAAGCATGCGGGCTAGTTTGGTGCTACTTTCTTAATAGGTATGATGTGTTCTAGTGGTGGATCTAATGGACTTTCACGATATAGTACTAGTGGCATATGAAAATGGATATGTCAATTGTCAAGCGTGAATACAAACTATTTTAGAAATTTTTAGTGTATCATGGGCTCATTTAATAATGTTTAATGTACTCATATTCGAGAAATCGACTAGTTTGCTACTCTAGATGCTTGGGTTAACTATTATTTATAAGAAAAATTTTAGTGGTGGATCTTTGGTACAATTAATGTATTTAAGTTGTTGGGCATATTCGGGGGATTCTAAATGAGGACTATTACTCCATAATAAGATCCTAGGGAGTTAGTTCTTTATATTTGACCGATATAGTTTTGGTGTCATATCAATGATGAGGGTAACCTTGAGATGATGGCAATGGCTATAGAGCATAATGGTAATAAAAGTTTGTGATGGATTATGATCAAGATGCAATCATATGATGAGAATTTTTGATTGAGTGAAGTCAATATGGTAAACACAATCTGCAGGTATCAAAAGTTATGTTTGCTATTATTTGATGAGTAATGTGATACTAAGAAAGATGTAAAATGTGTTGAGACGCTGCTCGAATAGAATTGAAAGAAGCTAGAGTCACAAATAAATAAAAATTAATGAGATGTAGGTTTGCTTTTAGAAAGAGACAAGAACAAAGACATTCACTCTAATGGTAAAGATCAAAGATATATCTTTTGAGAGAGTAGAGAATTGAATTTAAAGCCACCCAGTTTTATTTATTTCCTTTGGTTATGGTGATAGTATTAAGTATCATTGGTCTTGGCTAGAAAACTGTTGGATAATAATTAAGAAAAAAAATCTACGATGTTGGGCTTGAATATGGTGACAATCGTTTTTGTGATTTTGAGTATGACAATTAGTACATTGATTTTTTTTATATAAAGGATATGGTAAAGTCGATAAAGAGGTGATCAATATTAAGTTAAGATATATGAATTCATAAAGATCTCAACAATGAGCTAATGCCAATAGACAAAGAAATTGGGTACAAGTTAAAATAAAGATTCAAGTTTTTCATTGTTAGTCTCTATTTTTGGTAGTATATATATTTTGCCAAGATGTTTATTGATAAGATCATAAATAATGGATAGCAATGAGTATTCAACATTTGGAAGAACCTGCATATGGTTTGGGTCATAAATTTAGTTTTTTTTATTGTTAAAGGACCTAAAGAAGTATTCCACTTAAAGTTTTAGCTTAGAACATGAGGTAAAATGTCATGTGTTGTTGGTCAGAGAATAAAGTTGATAAGTGAGTTAGTGAAGGAACGAGAATCTAATATATTGAAGAGTTTAGAGTATCTGAAATTTGTGTTATAGGAAGAATTTAAGAAAGTGAAGGAATAAGACCTCCTGTATAGACCCTTGGTTCGAAATTAAAGGTTTTACTTATTTTGCCTTTGAGCTCAAACATGATAATGCAATGCGTACTTGTTTAGAACGGACTTTCTAGGATGTACTCGTGACTTTTATGAAGGTTGAGTTTTGATTCGAGTGACAAATGATGATGTTTGTGATATGCTATATATTGTTCTAGATTGTCCAACTATGATAAATGACTTATGAGGGCGCCGCGATATAGACCTATAGCTATACACACTTATTGAGGATATTGAGGGGGTCAAAATTACTTTAATAATGGGACTACATAGATTATTGTGATGCTTACATAGACACTTGATGATGACCAGAGGTTATGTACTTATGGTATGCAGAATTATTAAGGTGATTGAATCTCTCTAAGTTTGGGCATGAGGTACATAATGTTTTGAATGGTAGTCAAAATTCGGTATGTGAAAGATTGTATGAAATTGACTTTAGGTATAATTAAATAACCTTACCTCGATGAGAAAAGTACTATCAAATTTAAAATAAACACTATCAGCTTTGTGTGTGATTTCTGTCTATACAAAATACTTAAATAAAAAGAGAGAAAACCATAGTTTGAAATATTTGAAGGTGATAATGTGTAGCTAAGAGGACTTTAATACTAGTAACAATTTGAGAGAATGGTAAATGACAAGTATGGCTATGATATTCTGCTAGTATTAAGAGCATTGTCTTTGAGGCAGTGTTGTGAGGAATATGTGGAGTTTGATAATGAAGTATGTGTACGATTGTATTGAGGACCAGACAGGTTGATTGTGAGTAGCAAAGAAAAAAAAACAATTAAAAAATGTGGTGAGATGAATGAAAACGTTTGATAGGAGCACTATGAAAGGAGTATCTTGTGACTACCTACCTCATTAGGAGCATGTTTGAGAGTATGACACCTTGCCTATTCCCACTCATGTCTTCACCTTTTGTAGACAGATTCTTAGTGGTGTATCGGGTCAATCGATCCTGCAATTTTCTCTTAGTAATATGGGATGCTGTGCATACTTGATTATTTCAATTATGATATGTTTAGTATTGTTTGGGATAGTTGAAGTATAGAAGTGGTTCTACACACAACTTTGTTTATGTGAATTTATAGAAGAGCTACCATAAATACTTATAGTTGCCTAGCAGTATTAAGATTCATCTAGTCATTGAGGTTATATTCTAGCTATGTATGATTGGATATGAGGCTTTTTGGGTCTAGCTCTATCGCTCTTAAGGATTATTTATAATCACAACTATTGATCCAGTATTTTCGATAGTGTTGTTAGAGAATCTATTTGTTTTGGTATATCGCTCGCTAAGTGGTTACTTAAATCATTTTTTCCGTTGGGTCAGAAAAATTCGATTGTCTATGATGAGTATCCAATATCAAAAGATCACATTTTATAACTTAAGTTCGTGAGCAGATTTGACTATGAGAATGAAATTTTAACGAAATCTATGAGGGTTTGTGCATTAGAAATGTGAGATGGTAGATTTAGGTTTGCTTTTAACTATGACCGGTATTGATTTAGAATTTTATCATGGTTATGTGAGAAATATTTATTGAGTTATGGACTAGTGTGTTGTTGTTCATATCGAGTTCATGGACTTGCTTGTGGCTTGAAAATTACTATCGATTTGAAAATCTATCAAGGTTTAATTCGAAAGTTCAGTTCTTAATAGAACATTTTGATGGAATGGTTTTAAAGAAGGAGCTTACTTAGAGAGATGAAATACTGACTTTGGAAGATCAAAACTTAGGATTTTAGTAATATCGATTATTATTCCTTCTCCTTCTTATGTTTGAGGACGAACATAATTTTTAGTGGTGGATAATGTAATGACCCGTTAGGTCATTTTAAAAATAAATCCTCTCTCTTTCATAAAAGATAATTCTTGTAAATATTTTGGGTAATGTTGGACCATTTGGTAACTATGGTTATTTAGTTAAGGAATAATTTTAGATAATTAATTTAATTGATAGACTAAATTGTTAATTTATTTAATATCTTGTATCACCTAGCTCATAATTATTAAAATAAAATTAGTAAAATTTATTAATTTTTGTACTTAATTAATATTTAAAAAAAAGATAAATAAAAAAGAAAAAGAATTAAATAAAAGGGGCTGATGCCCCAATCAGTTTAACCAAAAAGAAAGAAAAACATTTAAAGAAAGCAGCGCAGAAACGCAACCGCAGAGGAAAAAAAATACGGAAGGAAAAATAAAGGGAAAAAGATAGAAAATAAATTACGATTTTCATCCCGAAACATCAAGGTAATTATTCTCATCCTTTCTATAAAGTTTTCATGAGATTATGAATAAATTTTTAGGGTAGAAATGTATATAATTTTATGTAAAATTAAGAAAACATAGCCCTAGGGTTGTTAGAATAAAATTTTGATTTGGGGTTGAATAACGATCCGTTTTAGCTGAAATTTAACATATGAGTTTATTTTATTATGGGCAAACATAATTTGAAAGAAAATTTCAGATTTGAATTTAAGGGCTCGGGGTGACTTTTTGACCCGATATTAGAAAAAAATAAGTATAGCAATATGGGTGTCATTGGATTCGTATTCTTATGTAGATTATGTATTTGAATAGATTTTGATCATCTGAAAGCGTTACGAAAAACTCAAGATTCGGAGTATTATTTTATTAATTGAGGCAAGTGAATTTCTTAACCTTTGTTAAGTATATAGAATCTTGTGCTTCCTTGTGTGAGGTGTTGAGAGTGATTGTGAAATATAGAGTTGGTGTTGATGTTATACTAAGACTATGTTGTTGTGAAATGTGTGCATTGTATTAAAAATTCGATCATCTCCTCATCATAGTTTAAACATGTCTAGTGCATTGATTTTGTGACAAGTGTTATGTGAACTGAGAAAGAATAAGAATTAAAAAGGATGTACCATTTCGAGGGACGTGTCGCACGCCACGACGGATATTATAATTCGAGGGATGTGTCACATGCCGCGATGAATACTATATATGATTCCAGGGTCGTGTCGCACGCCGCGATGGATGCACGGGCTAAAAGTCCCCCATGGGTCCCAGACTGAGAGTCAGTGGGTGTGTATCACTAGGTCAGACATGCATTATGATATTTTACATTGCATTGCATTGCATCACACATAATTATTATCTATGAACTAGCGAGTGCCTTTTAAGGAACTTGTGATGGATGAACTTGATCCTTATGTTGTTGAACTATAAATATTGGTATGGGTATTGAGCTATAGGCTATGTATATTGTGAAATGTTAGGTTGAGCTGACATTATGCAGGTGGTAGTTGTGGAGGTTTTGTTGGAGTGTTAGGAGTACTTGTATTCTATATTACTTAATTTTGTGTTTAGTAGTTCACTTGCTGGGTACTGTGTGTTTGGTACTCACCCCTTGCTACTACAATTTTTGTAGGTTACGGGCCCGGATCTTCCTGATACCCTCTATTCTTCTTTGTCCGAGACTTCCTGTGGAGATTGTGTGATGTAGTTGTTTGTCATTCCAGCTGAATTCTCACTCCTATTTATGATTTTGTTATACTTTAGAGACAATATCATTTGAGACTTATATTTTTCTTTCAAATCTATTGTAATTCATTAGAGGCTTGTGCGCATGACAACCAGGTTTTGGGGATTTTTAATTAAGTTGACTTAACATTCACAATTGATCTTTTATTTTTATTATCTTCCCGCACTTTATTTTGTTAATTGGGTTTTTAGGCTGACTTGTCTTAGTGGGTTAAGACGAGTGTCATCACGTCCATTTTCGGGTCGTTACATTTTGGCTTTACTATAAACCTCACACTTTTCAAAATCCTTTTTAACCGTTGGAATTAATCCTAAACTACTCATGATTCCAACATATCGATCATTTATATGACACAAACGAGTATGCCAAAAATTAGTAGAAGAAAGCGTGTAAACAGAAGTAGAAAATTTATTAATTTCAACATTTAGTTTAAATATCCCATCACAAGCATACCCCTTTTGCACAAAAATACCCTTTTTCACTATTACATATTGATCAGATTCAATAATCTCTTTGAAGCCTACTTTATTAAGAAGAAAACTAGACATTATTTTTTCCTCATGAAAGCAGTAAAAAGTATATCTTTCAAAGTTAATATCCTGCCTGAGGCAAAACACAGTTCGACTTCTCCCATTCCAAGCACTTGAATAGTGTGTGAATCACCAACCATAATGGTTTTGGGCTCCTCAAAAGGGATAAATTATTTAAACCAGTCTTTGTCATAGTAGACATGACGGTTTGTACCAGAATCAGCCCACCATCCATCAACGTTCTCAACCATAAATGTGTGTGTAATCACTGCCACAAAAGGCTCTTCGGTAACATTTGCCTGAGGTGTAGGACCACATTTATATGTTTGCAAAATCGAGCAATATGCCCACTCTTGCCACAAACAAAGCACGGTCCTTTATCTTGAATGTGTTAATTTTGTGCTTGATTATTTTCACCATTATTTTTCTTGGGAGGTCTACCATTCTTTTTCTTGAAATTTTTCTTCTTAGGCTTCATAGAGGTATATTTGTTAGAATCAAAAGTAGCATTATTCGAAGTAACCAAATTTACCTTCAATGTGGTGTTGCTCTCTTTAAATTGTAAAAGTGCATCTTGGTCCCTTGCCTCCTCCTTCATGCGGATTTTCATTATCAACGTCTCAAGAGAGGTTTCCTTTTGTTTGTGGCGCATAGTCTTTTGAAATTCCTTCCAATAAGGTGGACGTTTATCAACTATGCACAAACAATAAGGATATCCTCAATTTTGAACTCCTCGAACCTAAGCTCTCCAACAATTATGATGAAGTCTTGAGCTTGATCTACCATTGATTGGTTGTCCATCATTTGGAAACGAAATCAACTAGCAGCATATTTTTTCACTCTAGCTTCTTTGGTATCATATTTACTTTACAAGGCTTTCAGAAATTTCTTTGCACTAGAGTAAGTTCTATTATAATAATTATAAATTTATTAAATAGACAATTAAGAATATAATATCGACATTTATAGGAATCATCATTATATTTGTTCACTTTCTATTGATGAGAAATGAGTTCATCAATATCCATGGAGAGAATATCAACTTTATTAGGAATCTTCTCAGTTAAAACATGTAAAACATTGAGAAGATTTAAGTAGAAACACACTTTACCCTTCCACCTCTTGAAATGATTACCGTTGAATCGAAATGGATTATTAAGATCTCCCATCTTAACATCCGCAGGTTTTTCAATTATAACCATTTGAATCTCCTTAAAATTGTTGGTGAAATTACAAGAAATCTACAATTGAAAAATAAAAATGAAGAACAAAATTTTTAGGTTGAGGCACGGATATCTCGCTCTCTTTAAGGAGATTTATGCCCACTGCAACAAATACTTTCACCATCCTGCAGTATTCTCTTTGTCTTGTCCCCTCCAGGATACAACAGTCTTTCACAAAAGTGTAACTCAACAAACTATGGACAAAAGTTGAGTCTCCAGCTTCACAAAAAGAGCATCTCCCTTCAACGAATAAGAACTCTCTTTTTACAAACTTTATGCACTCCATATTTTTTTCGTGTGTTGTATTTCCGAAACAAATGAAGACCACCACTATTTAAAGTTGTGAAAGTCTTCCATGCAATGAACAAGAAATTATTTGGGTAGATTAACGGTCTAGAGGTTACAAGGTATAATGGAGGAATAAAGAGGAAAAACAAAGGGAGGCAACAAATGCACTCCAACGTGCATGCTGCCACCAACACTTAACTGCCATCAGGTGCCAACGGCACTATCATACTAATGGTAGAGTAATGGCACATTAACCCCAAGCACATTTATACCACTAAGGAGTAATTAGGTAGTAAAGCCTAAAGACTTTACAATGTCCACCAACGGCAACCAGAAAACAATAATGCACAAAAATAACTCTTAAGCTATTTACTAATATTATGCATTTTTTTATAATATTAAAATGCATACTAAAACCAACACATAGGAATTTAGTATCTCTATTGGGATATTCTGGTGAAGGCAATGAGTGGATTCTGGTTTACGAATATATGCCACAAGGTGCTCTTAGCATGCATCTTTTCAACTGGAAAAGCTTGAACTTATATCCTCTTTCATGGAAGAGGAGGCAGAATTTTGCATTGGATGTTGCTAGAGGAATGGAGTATCTACATACATTGGCTGATCAGTGCTTCATAAACAGAGATCTCAAACCCTCAAATATCTTTTTCACTGATGATTTTCGAGCTAAAGCATCAGACGTTGCACTGGTGAAACCTGCTCATAATGGAGAGAAGAAATCTGTGGTGACCAGGCTAGCTGGAACTTTTGGATATTTAGATCTGAATATGCAGCATCTGAATATGCTGGTAAGCATATCATTTCCTGTTCTTTTACTCGTAATATGACAAGTTTTTCAAATACAAGCGATACTCTAGTTGCCATTTGATGTTTTCTTTGGTATGAATGCAGTTACATAAAACTCATGTAGTTTAGTTCCTGTCGTCTATTTTGGGGTGGATAAGTTAAGTTCTTCGGATTTGGGATATGATTGTTCTCTGGTCTAATCTCCAAACAAAAATATGCAATGATTTTCAGTAGAGTATTCAAGTCCTGGATACCTCAGGACGTCATATCATGATTTCTTTCATTTTCTCATCCCACCTAAATCACAAATGACCGTAAACTAAATTGCCAAGATCAAGATGTGGACTATTTAGTCAGTCTAATTAATCTTATGTTCACAGATTAGATGATATGAGTATCAATATTAATGACTATTCTAGTAGACACCTAGGATTTGCTTTTGATGATTCTGTCTTTCCCAACTCAACTAGTTTGATGTTTTGATGCAGTTGCTGGTAAAATCCCCACAAAAGCCGATGTCTTCAGTTTTGGTGTGGTCCTACTAGAGTTGTTAACTGGAAGGATGGCACTTGATGAGGACAGACCAAATGAGACCCAATACTTAGTGGCATGGTTCTGGAACATCAAATCCTCTAAAGAGAAACTTATTACAGCAATCGATCCAAATCTGGACGTGAAACAAGAGAGTACATTTGAGAGCGTCTACATTGTTGCAGAACTTGCTGGTCAATGCACAGCAGGATAACCTGGCCAATGCCCCGACATGTCCCATGTTGTGAATGTGCTCGCCCCACAGACGATAGATTACATTCTTCCACTCAATCAAATTGTCGAGGGCTGGCAAGAATGGGAAGGAAAAGACTTGAGTTGCGTTAACCTTGAAGACACTAAGGGTAATATCCCTGCAAGACTTACTGGATTTGTTGTGTCCTTTACGTTGATTGATGGTAAATAATAAAAAGGTATTGCACTACTTTTGATATAGTTGATCTGATATTCCTTTTCAGTAATATCTTCATTATATATATACTCGGAGGTCTCGTTAACGAACACAAAAACCCAAAAGAAATCAGAGGAACAAAACTGTACACGTAGTTTAGTTTCCAAACACGTGGAAAACACCCTAACTATGAAGAAGTAGTTGAAAGTAAAATGAGAATATTTATTAAGGTTTATAAATAAAGTGAAGTTCATTAGTAAAGTGTATGAGCAAGGTGTATAACATAAATACTATAGCTCGATAATTTGTTCTAGTTATCTAATATTATGATGCCATTAACCTTTATGTACCAGAAAGACTGCTTTTTACTTATTTTATCAATATTCATGTCACGACTCGGATCCAGGGTCTAACTGTGACACGGCAAATGTGACACCCAAAGGTATCCTATCCAAGCCTCGTGTTCATATCATAAGCATTCATAAGGTAAAATAAGAATACATAAGAAAGCAAGGGGAAGTATATAAAAGTAAGGATTACCATAGGGAATATACATCAATCCATTAAGTCCAAATCATGCATCTATATCATAGATCATGGCGGGGTATAGCACATAGCTTACTAGCTCACTCTCAAGATGTACAACAAAGAAAGAAAACTTTAAAGTCTCAACATGAAGAAAAGCATAAAAAAGGCATGTTCTCGAAGCATGGGAACTCACAAACAAGTCTTCAAACTTCAAATCCGAAACAACCCATGAAATGGAATAGTCACCTCATCGTCCATTCCTACATGATTAGATCTTGTAGGCAAAAAAGTATGTGTTAGTACGTGGAATGTACTAAGTATGGAGGTATTCCATGAACTAAGGGACATCAAAATAGTATCAATATTAATAATCATAATCAATAGGATAAGGACACAATATGCCTGAGCATGCAAGTTTAAAATCATAGGAAAAAACATCATTAAAATCCTTTCATAACCTAAATATACATATGTGAGAGTAGGACCATAACTGACATATAAGAGCATGCAGACTATTATATAGAATCTTGATGTTCACTCTACATCAAGCTAAGAGGAGTCTACTTTACCAAGGTAGACATGATCTTCACCCTATAGGCTCTATCCTAGCACGGTAAGAACCATCATTTGACCCTGCCCTTTAGGCTAGACCCTAGCATGGTGAGTATCCAGTATAGCTATATTGATCCATTAGCGCACTTTTATGGCACAAAACATGAACATCATTCCTATAGTGACATATAGTTATAGGACCATGGTATCTACCAAAGACCTCTCAGTGCTAAGTATTATTCCACGGAATACATAAATCATGCATATACATAACTTTCAACATAATTTGTACTTCATTAAAAATCATACTTTCATAATTCGTAAATAGTCATCATAGCTTTCATGAAAATATCAAGTCGTAGGAATAGTCCATCTACTGTACTTTTAATCATAGTGTAGGTAGATATTCCACGTTAATATTATCATAAACATTTGGATTTCATCACCCTCTTTATCGTATCATCATCATAGCTTTCATAACATCATCATTATCATAAAACTTGTTTTTACATACTTGATATCAAAATCATGAAAATTCATAGCTTTATTATAGGAGACTAGGGATAAGTGTCAGTCTATAAGCAATTGAGTCAAAATCATGTGATTGAATAGGATTCAAAGAGAAAACATGCAATTAAAATCAAATTGGATCATTGACAAAAGAACCCACATCAAGTCACTAAGCCCTAATCATGCATACTTTGAAATCACATACTTTTACTTGAAAATCATATACATCGCGAAATTCATCTTAATTCATGCATTATTAATATAATCATCATATAGGAATCACAGTCCGTGCATTAGTTATCATAGCTTAAAAACCAATAACGAATCACCATGAAATTTTGATAAAAAGAAGGTTTTGGATTGGGCTTCATGGATGAATCTAATCCATGAATGAAACTCTACGTACATCAAGTAGAATCCTCAGATTTGAAGAAGAAAATCTGAAAATCCTTAGTTAAACCTTTAAGCTTTAGCTTCAATGGAACCCTTGATTTAGTGAGAGAAATATTGAGAGCCCTTGAGAGAAATTTGAGAATTAAAGGCTTTGAATGAATTAGGAATAAGAATTATAGAGATTATGTTTGTTAAGTCAGTTAGGATAGCTAAAACGCAGTAGTTGAGGGCTTAGGCGAATTGGAAATGTGAATAACACCCTTTATTAAAAACATGGAACCATCCACGAAAGCCTTCCTATGAGCCGTGAATGAACCTAACGTACATCCGTTCGAAGAACTTTGTGTCAAAAAAGTCAAGTTTCTGGAATTTTCAGCTTCGTACCTACGAATATGAAGAACGAACCACAGTTCCACTTACGAGTCGTAAGTCCTTTCCTATATAGTTTGACTTAGAAAATTTAGGTTTCTCAGGACCTCTTCCTACGAGACCTGTTAATGGGTCATGGTTACTTACACGGTCCATCTGGTAACACTTAAGTCACCTTCCAGAAATCTTTCAATTTTTGATTTTCAGTAGGCACCTTCGAGAAACCCACCTACTACCCGTGGTTCCTTCTACGGGCCGTAGATTGGCTCGTAAGATCAAACTATCAGTAAAATTCTTGTCCTTTATTTTTCCCAGCCTAGAAACATGAGAGGTGCTACAATATCTCTCCTTTGGGATTATTTGTCCTCGCAAGAGATAGAATTACACTTGAATAGAGTAGGAACATAGAATTACACTTGAATAGAGTAGGAACATAGTTAGCATCATAGCAAAAATGCAAAATGCAACTTAACCATCATTTTCATAAAATCATCAAACTTATGCACCAAATATCATTAAAAATAGTTTGATGATTAAGCATGCATGTAACTTAACAAAAGATACGCGTTCGAGTGAATTTTGAAAGGAATAGATCATATTAAGTACCTTAGGCTTGAATGGAAAGAAAGAGGTAATAATATCGTTTCATCATGTCCGCCTCAGCCTCCCAAGTAGCATTTTCAACTTGTTAGTTTCCCCATAACACCTTGATGGATGCTATCTCTTTGTTTCTCATTTCTTCACTTACTGGTCCAAAATCACAATCGGTATTTCTTCATAAATCAAATCTTCCTCAACAGACACATCTTTCAATGGAACAATCAAATTAGAATCACCCAAGCATTTCCTTAGCATCGAAACATGAAACACCGGGTGAACCACAACTAATTTAATAGGCAAATCTAGTTCATAGGCTACATTCCCTACTCTCGTTACTATCTTATAAGGTCCCACATATCTAGGACTCAATGTGCATTTATTGCCAAAATGTATCACTCCTTTCATTGAGGAAACCTTCAAATACACCTAATCACCTTCATTGAACTCTAGTTTTCTCCTCCTAACGTCAGCATAAGACTTTTGATGACTTTGGCAGCCTTCAACCTTTCCCTTATGACTATCACCTTTTCCATATCATCAAGTACCAAATCTGGTCCAATTAAGGACATTTCTCCAACCTCAAACCGTACAACCAGTAATCTACACCGTGTACACATAATGCTTCAAATGGATCCATGTCGATACTTGAATGAAAACTATTATATTATAAGCAAATTCAATGAAAGGCAGGTGATCATCTCAACTTCTTTTGAAATTAAGAACACAAGCCCTCAACATATCCTCCAATGTTTGTACTGTCCTATCATGACCCAAAATAGATTGCAACTAAAGAAAGATAAATAAAACGGAAACAAACCCATATGATATGAGAAATCTCCCATAACATAGGGTCATGAGTACAAGAGCATCTAAAATAGTGTTAACGAGTAAATACAACTGTCTCAAAAGAAAATACAATACTACTCCATAATATGTGAAACATAGTCTGTGAGGAACGAAATAAAAAGAGGACCCTAAGATCCACGATAACTCGAAGTCTGAGCCTCACCGCTGAGATCTAGATGGTATGAATAACACTCAGATGGAATGATCAACTACCCTTTCTTGAACCCTGTACATGATCTACAAGGAGGAAACAAAGTAGGGGTGAGTACACGGAAATATACAAAGTCTCTCAAGTATAATGGCGATCACTGGCACTAATGACACCACGACAGACTCTGGCGTCGATGGAGAGGTCTCTAATACCTCAGAAGACCGATGATACCTCAACCGACACTAGCACTGGTAGAGAAATATAAAGAGGAATACATGTCAATGACAGGGTATATAGATACCACAACAATAAAATGCCTCGGCGGACTCTGGTGCCACTAAACAATATATAGATATATTACAACAATAACATACCTCAGCGAACTCTGGTGCCATTAAACAGATCTCAGTCAAGACCAATGCACTATTGATGTAATGCATACAAAGTTACTATAACAAAATAAGTATCAAATGTTATGCCTCGACGGACACTAGCGTCGATAACTAGATCTCAAGTAGTGTGACTATCTTAATATCTCATCAATAATCAAAACATCATGGCAACCAAACTCTTTAGTGTCACGACCCAAAATCCTGATGTGATAGCACTCACCTAGCTCTGTAAGGTGAGTCAGCCCGAAACCCAAATAACTTAATAATAAAGATAAAAGTGGAAGATAACAGTCTAAATATATAGGTGAACGAAAGAAAGCAACTACAACCATCCCAAGGATTGGTGTCACATGTACAAGCCTCTGTAAATAGAATACTCAAATGAAATACAAGGCATAATATCTAGTCCTCAAATAGAACCAGAACATAGAAGTGGAACCCTAAAGGCTTGGTGGAGACATAAGCAGCTACCTCGCAAGAAATCCAAAAGCTCGATCCAACAAGGAGGAAGTCTAGCAAGATAGACCGGGATCACAACTTAGAAAAATGTAGCAAGGGATGAGAACCAAACAAGAGGATACTCAACAAATGTAACTAAGCTAAAGTAAAGCAATGAAGAACACAAGTAACTCCTTAAATCCCAACCACAATCCGCCGAACTATAACCATGTACTCAGAATAGTCCAAACACAATATAATATACAAATCACAGTAATATAGATGCACTCATCTTCTAGAATAGTATCTCAACACACTAGTATATAGATAGATCAAACAGTTATAGTAAGATTTGGGATACAATAAGTGCACAATCTCATAAACAATACACAACCACATCAATCAGATAAGATATGAGATGACGTGGATGCCATGAAATGTATACAATGCAATGCAATATCAAATAATTGTGATGTATGTCTTCCCTATGGTGCACATCCACTTACTATATATATGCATCAGTCTGAACCCATGGGGGACACACATGGATCATGTATCTGTTAGAACCATTTCCCTTCGACAATAACTTTCATATCTAGCCAAAACCATTTCCCTTCTGCTTTTATTTCTTTTTCTTTCTTTAATTTTCCACTAGGCGAAACCATTTCCCTTTGGCTTTTGATCATCAATAGATCATCAAGCAAGCATATAATAATGACACATCAATCAGGTTCAAGGAAATAGAGTATACAAGATGTCCATATGCATCATTTATATCAACAATAAAAATCAAATAATTCTCAAGTGTGTAAATATCACCATAATATCAATGTATCAATCATTCCAAAATATAAGCACCATCTCGCTTTCAATAGCAACCGATTCACAAGATCGCATAGGGTACGAATCCACAATTATTTTATAAATCAATATATTACCATAAGGATAGTAATTCACTCCAAAATATTATGACCAACCTACAATGATACAATTCTACCCCCAAATTACTCAAATCCATGCACATAGGAGCATACAAGATTCATCCATACTTAAAAAAAGATTAGAAGCCCACTTGTCTCAAATAAAGTCTCAAAATCAAGAAGGAATCGCCGCCTTCCCTGTCCTACAGCGCTCCAAATCACCATGATCAAATTTAAATATGGCTTCTCAATCACATAACGAATCTATTGACACTAAAATTAATTAATTACGAGAGAAGGGTGTAAAATGGTCAAAAATCTCATGTCGAACAACATAGCCAGAAACTAAAAATTTGTGGATGAAATGATTCTACTCGTAAGGAATCCAAGGGTGAAATTGGTTTAGAATATGAAGCTAAGATGAGGGAGAAATTAATGATTTAAATTTGGGAAACTCAAGTCCGAAAATCCCCAAATTCCACCATTAAAGTCCCAAAATTATAAATTTAAAATACAAATTAATCAATGGAAATAGTTGAAATAGGTTAGAAATTAGTTACCCGATGCCTAGAAAACCTATGAAATCTCCCGTGAAAACAAAGCTTGAAGAGTTGAAATTGGTGAAAAAGGTTTAAATCACGTCTTTTAAAAGGAGACACTGTTCAGGCATGAACGAAACTCCAGAACGTGGGTGGTGCCCCGCGAATGTGGAGGAGAACCAGGTTCACCTTCGCGAACGCAGTGAAGGATCAGGTGCACCTCCACGAATGTGGCTACTTGGGCGCGAACACGAAGAATAGGTGTGGGCTGCACGAGATGCCTTGCATCAGCAACGCACAATTAGAACCAAAACTTAGAATGGGCACTAGGAACTCATCCGAAATTAGAATTTCACAAACCATAGATATATATCCATACCAGAAACGGTGATCCGGGCTCAACAGAATCATCAGAATTTGATTTTGGGACCTTCACAACACAGTTACTAATGCAAGCCGAATAAACTAGTTTGAAACTTGAAATATCAAAATTGCCCTCGAAAACTCTAAAAACTAATACATGATCATTTCTAGCATGAACCATCCAGAGCTACTGGAATATACAACATTTTGGTACGAGCTCTCGAACCCTTAATATTGACCAAAGTCAAACCTATGATCCTAAATGAACTAAAAATGCAACTTTGGGACTAAAAATCTCCGTTTTAACTAAAATTTCAATTTTGCAAGTTCCCCTAGACCAAGTTCGACATTTCGAAACCAATGGAATCGACAAAATTGAATTTTGAAACTCGAAACTTAAAATGACCACAAAACTCAAATTTTCCAACTTTAAGCGTTTTAAAACACTTTCTTTTAAAAAACTCCAACTTTTTACGATATTTTCAAAATCCAACTTTAGGACTTATCCAAAAATAACCGAAGATAACTTTCAGGAGGGGCAAAATGGTAATTTGATAAAAAAATACTAGAAATGACCTTCAAGGTCATTGCATCATCCACTACTAAAAACAATGTTCGTCCTCGAACATGAGATAAGGAACACACCTGAAGGCTCAAACAACTGAGGGTACCGGGCACGCATATCTAACTCTATCTTCTATGTAGCCTCACTCTCGGGCCTACGAATCCACCAAATATTTACTGAAGCGGTCTCCTTATTCCTCAACTTCCTCACATACCTATACAAAATGGCTACTAATTGCTCCTCATAAGTGAAATCAGGGCTCAACTCAACTAAATACATAGAAATCACATGAGATTCGTTTGGGATATAACACTACAACATTGAAACATGGAATAAAGGATGGACCAAAGTCTGGTTGGGTGGCCAGACAAGTCTATAAGCCACCTCTCCCCTTCTATCAAGGATCTCAAAGCGACCAATGAATCTTGAAATGAGTTCGTCTTTTTTCCCGAAATATCATAACACCCTTCAAAGGTGAGATTTTCAACCAAACCATGTCACCAACCACGAACTCCAGAGGTTGAACCCGCCTATCAGCATAGCGTTTTTGGAGACTCTCGGTTGTCACCAATTTACTCTGAATCAATCGTTATCGCTCAAGATCATCTCTCAACATATTAACACCATACTCACCACCGCTATTATATCAAACTAACCTATGGATGATCTGCATCTTTATCCATACAAAGCCTCAAAAGGAGCCATCTTAATGCTGGAATGATAGCTGTTGTTATATGCAAACTCTGTTAAGGCCAAATGTTGATCCCATCTAGCCCTAAAATTAATAACACAGGCTTGAAGAATATCCTCTAATACCTTAATGGTCCTCTTAGACTGGCCATCAATCTAGGGGTGGAAAACTGTACTCAAATCCAAACGAGTACCCAAACCATGATGTAAATCCCTCCAGAAGTGCGAAGTATACAACAAGCCTCTATATGTTATAATAGACACCTAGAACCCGTGAAGTTTCACAATCTGACTAATATAAAGTTGGACTAGTCTCTCAGTTGTACACTTCACTTTGACCGAAATGAAGTGGGCAGGCTTGGTCAGACGATCCATCACTACCCAAATAGAGTCAAAACCCCCAACAGTAGGAGGTCAGCCAACTATGAAGTCCATGGCAATATGTTCCTACTTCCACTTAGGAATGGGCATCCGTTGAAGTCCTCCACTTGGCCTCAAGTCACGCTTGACTTGTTGACATGTCAACGACCTAGATACGAACTATGAAACGTCTCTTTTCATACCAGGCCACCAATAATGCTGACTGAAATCAAGGTACATCTTTGCTGCCCCCGGTGAATGGAATATGTAGCACAATGGGCCTCCTCAAGTCAATCTAATCAAATCCCCCACCTTAGGCACATAGATATGACTCCCAATCCTCAAAACACCATTAGAATCAAGAAATGTCTCTCTAGCTTCACCTCTAATCACCTTATCCCAGATAATACACAACTTCTCATCCTTAAACTGCCTCACACTAATTTCATCCATGAAAGATGTACGAGCCTCAATAGTAGCAACCACTGCACACTACTCTGAAATCTATAGGCTCACCATCCCGTTGGTCAATCTCTAAACATCTCTAGCCAATGGTTTCTCCTCCACCAGAATAGCTGCCAAACTCCCCATACTGGAAGCCTTTTGATATCACTCAACTCGGCTACTCAAAGAAAGCAAGGGCAGTCTTCATCGGCATATTACAAAACTTTAGAGGTAGGGGTCAAATCCCACAGGGAACAACGTGTCGGCAAATGAGTGGATCAAGGACCTATGGCTACTAGATGTTAACTTGATAGGTGAATACCAGGCAAAAATTCTAACCAAAAGGGGGAAATCTAAGCTAACAAATACTACTAATAAAGAATTAGGTAAGGATTAATCAAGCAAGGGATCAAGGATAGAGTATACACGAATCAATCAAAAATTCAATCGATCCATCACACTTAGCATCAAATTAAGTCTATGGGTAGGCTAGGTTGCTTGTAATCACTTCATCTAGGGAAAGTGATGTTTCACAAGAGTAAACTACGACCTGTTATGCCAGCACTGAAAGACACATCTAGTGTGAGCCGTGTTTAGCATTCCATGATCGTGCTTATCATTTGGCAATCACAGAGGTTGTACTTTCTTGAGCTCTGCCTTTGCGCCCAGACCTAAAGTGTTTATGCTTATCTGCATACAACAACATCGTGATCGTGGGCCTGAAGGCCGCGTTCCCAGAGTGTATCTGCTCCCAGGTACCATTTTGTGTATTTCAACTCCTTTTGGCTCCAATTCAGCTCTAATCGTCAATTCTTCTCAGCAAAGCCAAATCTAACTCATATGAACATATAGCATACACCATTTAAAGCATGATTAGTCTTCATTTATGAAATTAATAACATAAAATCATAAGAAAAGAATAAGAAATGAGTGCAAGTTATGCGTCCATCAACACCCCCAACTTAAGACTTTACATGTCCTCAAGCAAAACAAATCAAACTTGAGATGCTAGCAATTTAAGCACACAATTCTAATTCACTCTTAAAGCAAGTAAATCATGATCATGAAAATGGTTGGTACCAACAATTAGCACAAGTATGTGGATGCCTATCAAGTAAGTCCCTCATATTTCAAAAGCATCTTTTTAGATTCAAAGAACAATTTCTAGGGATGACCAAGTGACAACACAAATTCTCAAGGAGTTACTCAAATACCTAGTCAACTAACAAGTACCACTTGACTCAAACTTAGAAAAGCATCCATATCACCAATCCATGTAAATTTGCATATCCCCACAAAAAGAAAGAAAGTCCCTAAAGCACACACAAGTATATACAAGGAACAAGAGACAAGGTCTCAACAAAAGAACATCTTGTTTACACAAATGCCACACTAGAGGCTTGCCTTTATTTTAAATAAAAAGTGGCTCAATTTCATTTAGTTGGAAATCTGAAGGGGCTTTTTACACTTGTAATGTAGGTTAAGGGGTAGGGTAGGATACAATTTGGACAATAGTGACTAACCGTCCTTAATTTCCACATACAAAATTCATTCTTTTCTAACTTTCTACTTTTCTTTTTTGCATTTCACACCAATGCGCATTTAACCTTTCATTTTCACTTAGGTTTCCCACTTGCAACCATTTTTCACGTTTTGGAGGATTCTTTTCACTCAATCACTTTTCTTTCATTTTCTTTTAATTTTTAAAGCACTCTTTTTTCTTTTCATTTCATTCCTCCATTCATTTTTCTTTTTCTTGTTATTTAAATAGCCACAAAGTGGTAGACACCCTTCTTTGTTCTCTTACATCACCCCTAACTTAGGCTTAAAGCCTCGATTGTCACAAACATGCAAAACACAACGAGGGACAAGGGTTTAAAAGAGGGATATTTTTTCGAAAAGGTTCAAGGCTTGTCATTAAGGTTGCAAATAGAAACACTTAGTGTCAGGACCCGCCACTATTTTCACACGGAGGAGAAGAATTTGGAGCCTTCAGGTACTCTATGAAGAACTCTAGATTGGTGTAGATTATTCTGGTAGTATGTAGCCTTCTCTAGAATTGTATAGAACTGTGTGGAATATTCTAGAGAAGGGACTATTGTGTAAATATAGGAGGACTTGTCATGTAAATAGTATTTGCACCTTGGCCCCTTAGGAGTAGTATAAATAGAGGGGGCCATTTGCCTTTCCAAACCATCCAGAAAAGCAAGTTGTAAGGCATCCTTCTAAGTAATACAATCCTTCATTCCAAAGCTCTCTCTTATGGTCTTCTTATCTAGTGTTCCCTTAGTGATTCTAGTTGAATAATCTTACTAGTATTTGCAAGATCGTGAAGGAGTCATGAGCGAATCAACTAGTGCCACAGAAAAGTCTTAGTGGAAGTTCTAAGTCTGTGACAACATGATACCAGAGTAGGTTTCACTAAGGGGATCATGGTAAGTGGAGGACACGTTGACACCGTCAATGCCACCAATATCAAGACAGATGTTGGCAAGAAGTCACAAAAAAGGAAGAAGAACTCCAAGAAAGACGAGATATCGCTCGAGCCAACACCAAGCAACGTCATTACCACCCAATCACTCTTGGCCACAGAGGTGAGTAATGATGAGCATGGCGAGGAGCACGTGAACGTCACACCTAGCATTGAGTGGGTCACAAGGGTAGAGGTTGCCCATCAAGTGGTTGAATTCCTTGGCCAGCGCTTGAACGAGTTCGACAGCAAGTTCAAGACCTTGGAGGAGTTCAGCATTGATGAAACTGACAACATCCGTAAGGACTTCGACGAGCATAAGGCAGCTGTGGTAGAGGTGAAAGAAGCATTCACTTCCTTGAAGTGCTGGGTCGCCACCTTAAAAGGCAGGTTTATGGACATGCTAGAGGCGATGAATGCTAGAGTAAAGGTGCTTGGAGAGGTAATTAAGGAAGGGAAGTATGCTACACCGGCCGTTGAAAGGGAGGCCAAGATTGAGGCTCCCAAGCCACCTATCTTTAAAGGCGTCCGGGAGGCGCATAAGGTAAAAAACTTCTTGTGGAACTTGGAGAACTACTTTAAGTTCGACAAGATGAACAGTAATGAAACGAAGATTAGCACGACTGTGTTACACTTGACAGAGATGGTCATGTAATGGTGGATGTTCAAGGAGGCCAAAATAGAGAAGCAGCTATGCATGATAAACACGTAGGAGTAATTCAAGAAGGCCTTCTTCCAAATCAACGTCATCTATGAGGCCAAGCATAAGTTCAAGGAACTGAAGCAAATCGACAACATACGGGCATACATAAAGGAGTTTACAACCCTCACCCTTCAGATTCCCAACCTTACAAAGGAGGACATGATGTTCCACTTCATGGACGGCTTTGCAGAACAGGGCAAGGACGAAGCTGGAACAGAGACAAGTATCCACCATAGACGAAGCCATCACTCAAGCTGAGGCCCTGACGGAATTCAAGCACGACAAAGGAATGGTTAAGGACTCGAAGGGTAGCCATGCCAAAGTTAGGAGAGATCGCGACAAGGACAAAGAGCAACACCCACCTAGAAGCCAAGATCGAGCTGACAGTAAAAGGCCCGGATGCCAGGGTTACGCTGAGAAGAAGGAGCACTCGTCCAAGGGAAGCAGCTGCTATATTTGTGGAGGCCCATAAGGTTACGCTAGGTGCCCTTAGATGAAGAACCTTGGAGCCATCCTGCAGGAGCATAAGGAGAAAGAGTCACAGGACCAAGGGCAGAGTTCGGGCACCACCCAGGTGGGCATGATCGGGTTGTGTACCACCACTGCTAAAGCCAGCCAGTAAGCAAGAGGCTTACCCAACACCGTATGTAGATATGACTATGAATGGGAAACTAGTGTGTGCCATGGTAGACAGGGGAGCAGAGGCCAACATTATTACAAAAACAGCAGCAACAAGGTAGGGGCTGAGCTACAGTCCGAGAAACACACGCCTCAAAATGATTAATGCCCCCACCGACTCTTGTATATGGAGTGGCACACAGAGTGGACGTCACCCTTGGGAAGTGGCAAGGTAAGACTAACTTTGTCGTTGCCCCCTTGGATATTATCGACATAATACTTGGGCAAGAATTCTTCCAACAGTGCCACACCACGATTGACCCCTACCTCCAATGCATGCTCATAATGGAACGGGAAGGGTCTTGCATGGTGCCCTTGGTCGAGTTATGAAAGTCAGAAGGTGTTACCTATTTGTCAGCCATGCAGATAATGAAGGGTCTGAAGAAGGGGGAATCGATATATCTAGTCACCATCATGAGTCCGAGTGAAGAAGATGGTGCTGAGGAAGCCTTTCCACCTTGCATTAAGGAGGTGCTGGAAGAAAACAAGAACGTGATGCCAAAATGAGCTACCGAAACACTTGCCTCCTTGGCGAGAGGTCGATCATAATATAGAGCTGGAGCCATGGACTGTAGCACCTACCTACCCGCCTTACTGAATGGCGCCACCAGAGTTAGAGGAGCTAAGGAAGCAGCTGAAGGAGCTCCTCGAAGCTGGCCACATCCGACCATCCAAAGCATCGTATAACGCACCAATGTTGTTCTAGAAAAAAAAGGATAGATCGCTGCGCCTTTGCATAGACTACCGGGCGCTGAACAAGGTGACCGTAAAGAACAAGTATCCGATCCTGCTCATTGCAGACTCGTTTGACAGGCTTGGAAAAGCCAAATACTTCACCAAGGTGGATCTCAGGAAGGGATATTACCAAGTACGAATTGCAGAAGGAGATAAACCAAAGACAACTTGTGAGGTACGGTTTGTACAAGTGGTTGGTGATGCCTTTCGATTTAACCAATGCACCCCCCACCTTCTGCACACTAATGAACAAGAACTTTTATCTCTACTTGAATGAATTTGTAGTGGTGTACCTGGACGACATCGTCCTCTATAGCAACCCCATGGAGGAGCATGTGCTAAACCTGAAAAAAGTATTCCAAGTCCTGCGGGAAAATGAGCTTTACATAAAGTTGGAGAAGTGCGAGTTTGCCCAACACGAGGTGCACTTCCTGCATCACATTCAAGCCAAGGCCAATTGCAAATTGATGAAGCCAAAGTATGAGCCATCAAGAAGTGAGAGACTCCTACAAAGGTGACAGAGCTGAGATCATTTGTTGGGCTTTCTAATTATTATCGATGGTTTATAAGTGGCTACTCTACAAAATCTGCTCCACTCACCGAGTTGCTAAAGAAAAATAAGTTGTGGGTTTGGAGCAAGGAATGCCAAGAGGCGTTTGAAGGTTTGAAAGCTGCCATATTAGAGGAGCCGGTCCTTGCACCACGTGACTTCTCCAAAACTTTTGAGGTACATACTGATTCCTCGGACTATGCCATAGGGGGTGTGATGATGCAAGAAAGATACCCCATCACCTTCGAAAGCCGCAAGCTGAACGAGATCGAACGGTGATACACCGTGCAGGAGAAGGAGATGACCGCCATAGTACACTGCCTAAGCACCTGGCGACATTACTTATTGGGTTCTATGTTCATAGTCAAGAACAATAATGTTGTAACTAGCTACTTCCAGTCCTAGAAGAAGCTCACTCCCAAGCAGGCTAGATGGCAGGACTTTCTAGCTGAGTTTGACTACGAGCTAGAATATAAGCCAGGAAAGGGCATTGTCGTGACAGATGCTTTGAGTAGGAAATATGAACTTGCTGCCATCACTAAAGCCTAATGCGACATATGGGAAGCTATCAAGAAGGGTTTACAGCACGACCCAGAAGCGAGAAGACTTATGGAGTTAGCATGTCAAAGCAAAACACGACACTTCTAAATAGATGATAGTCTTCTGCTCACCATCAGACGGAGAGTTTATGTGCCAATATATGGAAACATTTGGCGGCAGATCATAAAAGAGAATCACTACACTTTATGCGCCAAAGATCCTGGGCAACGTCGTACAAGGGCTCTTATCAGGGAAATTTACAACTGGCCATGCATGCGGGATGATATAGAAAGTTATGTGCAAACTTGTCTTATGTGATAGCAAGGAAAGATGGAGCAACGCCAACCTGGAGGAATTTTTGAACCATTGGGAAAGCATCACTATGGACTTCATCACTTGCCTTCAAAAGTCTGACGGGTACGGGATGATTATGGTTGTGCTGGACCAATTTTCCAATAATGCCAGTTTTATGCCCACCACAGCCGGATGTACTGGAAAGGAGGCTGCCTAACTATTTTCCAAAAATGTAGTAAAATATTGGGGGCTGTCGAACCATATAATAAGCGACTGAGACCTGTGTTTCACTGGGAACTTCTAGAGAGAGTTATTTGACATTCTTTGCATGGTGCGACACTTCTCCATAAGTTTCCACCCACAGATAGATGGCCAGACAGAAAGGGTCAATGCCTTATTCGAGTGTTATCCTAGGCACTTCATGAGCTCTCACGAAAAGGATTGGGCAAAGTTGCTTGATGTGGCCCAATTCGTGTACAATTTACAGAGAAGCTAAGCACTGGCGGGACACCGTTCGAGTTAGCCATAGGCCAACAACCTCAAACTCCACACTCACTACCGGCCGCGTTTGAGGGCAAGAATTTGGGGGCATATCATTTGGCTAATGGTTTTGAGGAGTAGTTGGACACCGCTAAGTCTTACTTAGAAAGAGCGGCTAAGAAGATGAAGAAGTTCACCGACTGTAAGCATCGCTCCACGGACTATAAAGTTGTAGACTTAGTCTTGGTGAAATTCAATCCGAGACAATTTAAAGCTTTATGAGGCGTGCACCAAAAGTTTGTATGGAAGTGCGAGGGCCCTTTTAGGATCGTTGCCAATGTCGGCAAGATCTCATATCGATTGGAGCTTCCACCATAATTCAAAGTGCATCCTATCTTCCATGCCAGCGTCCTCAAGCCATACCATGAGGACAAGGATAAGCCAAGCCGAGGACAGTAAAACCAGGCACCTATAATAGTCACTGCCTCGCATGATCAGGATATAGAAGCTATCATAGATGACCAGGCCAAGCAGAAACGCGGACAACCTACTACTGCCATGTTCCTTGTACAATGGAAGGGCCAGGCTTCGGAGGAAGCTACACGGAAGAATATGAAAACCTGTGGCAGTTCAAGGACAAGGTGCGGGAATTCTTGCAGCAACAGCAGTGCGCTGCAGTCGTCGCCATATCAAGTGGGGGACAGTGTCAGGACCCGCCACTATTTTCTCACGGAGGAGAAGAATCTGGAGTCTTCATGTAGTTTACAGAAGATTCTAGATCCGTGTAGATTATTCTGGTAGTATGTTGTCTTCTCTAGAATTGTATAAAACTGTGTGGAATATTCTAGAGAAGGGACTATTGTGTAAATAAGGGAGGAATTGTCATGTAAATATTATTTTCACCTTGGCCCCTTAGGAGTAGTATAAATAAAAGGGTTCATTTGCATTGTCAAACTATCCAGAAAAGCAAGTTTTAAAGCATTCTTCCAAGTAATACAAGCGTCCTTTCCAAAGCTCTCTCTTATAGTCTTCTTATTTAGTGTTTCCTTAGTGATCTTAGTTGAATAGGCTTACTAGTATTTGCAAGATCAAGAAAGAGTCGTTAGCGAATCGACTAGTGCTACACGAAAGTCTTAGAGGAAGTTCTAAGTCCGTGACATTAGGCTCAAAAGGGACATTAGGGATAAAATCCATTCATTTGGTGGCTATTAAGGCTAAGTGGACTCAATTAAAACCAAATGCCTAAAATCATTTTTCCACCCAAAGTCTATCAAGTCCAACATTTCCAGACTAACAATTCAAGTTCTAGGTGACATAAGTGCACATAAGGAACAAAACCAAAACTCAAAACACACATGATGTGCAAGTTAAACAGGGTTAGGATCTATATAACTCTCAAGTCAAGTACAAGGGAATTATATTTTCAAATATATCCATCTAGAAAGTAAGAGTCACCAAAAGAGTCAAAGTGTTGTCTCAAAATCATCCCAAAACCATTTAACTTTCAAAAATTTGAAGGGCGTGTCTTTTTCACAATCCATAATACTTGACTAAATATACTAGTACCAAACAAGTCATAATCCCAATGTATAGCTCCAACAAGAGCCAATGGCTACTCAGACTTCACCAAAGACTATGTTCACTAGACACACTCACACACCTAATCAACAATTTGCCCTTAAGAATGTCGTCACTCAATCCATTACAGAGAACCGTCGATTATACACACCATAAAAATAAAGAAAAACAAGCTACTGAATTTACTATAATTGCTAAACATAAACACAATTAGCACAAGCCCGACAGTGGCATACCATAATCACATGAATCAAGCCCGATTAGGGGACATCATTAATACAAAATAAGTAAGAGCTTATGAGTGCCAACAAACCTAGAATACACAAAATAGAAAACAAGAGTCATAGTCATAATCAAGTCACAAGAGCACCCCCAACTAAATATGGTGTTGTGTCCTCACGACACAACCACAAAATAGAAGAGAATATGAGGGACTCCCGAAAATGTTCACTCAACACTCGAGCTTGAAGAGATGGTCAACACATCATCAGGATCTGAAGAGCTGGACCCACACAACTGCCTTAACTTGCCCATTATCTTGTTCAGGAATCTGTTCTTCTTCTTCTTCTCATGCTCCTTGAACTTCTTCTTCCTCTGCTCTATCTTACCTTGCCTCTAGCTTATGTTCTCAAGTTGGTCACTCACAGCACTCTGAGCGGTTGCAATCGATGCAAGTTTAGGTTGATCATCTGTTGGAGCTCCTAATAGTCTTGTAGGAAGGCCTGCAACCAGCTGCCTGATTTGATAATCCATCCCATGAATTTTTGAGG